>OY992896.1:65824761-66147261 GCA_963921405.1 Cepaea hortensis
TGTCCTTCACAGGGACGTAGCAGTCAACCCCAACATTTTCGATGTTCGTGATTCCTGGGCAAATTTTACGTTCAGTAGTTTGCCATTGCTGTCTGAACGACCGGCTCTTATACCTTTTTTAAAAAAAACCAGCACCGCTGCGTTTCGAATCCGGGTATACGGGCTCACAAACCACGTTCGCACGCCCCTAGCCACAGAGACCGGTTTGATCATAATCACCTTCGACCTTTGCATCAAGCTTCGTAGGAAGAAATAGTTGACATTCCAGCGTCAGATGTGTGACAGCATAGTGCCTTGTGATTGTACAATCCCTATGATGTTGTTTCCATGCGTGTCCTCTTGCTCTCGTATCAGATATACTTTGGTGTAGCGCTAGTGTTGGTAACTGACTGTATTGTATTCTTACCAGATGGCCGATCCATTTGATCTTCTGCATTTCTATATATATGGCTCAAGGTGTTGATCCCACTCTCTGTCTGATAACACAATTTCTGTCTCGGTATCGGAAAGTTAAGTTGGCAGCTCTTCTCTTGCCCCTCATCTCGTAGATATGAATTTTGCGTGTGATTTGGAGGATGTCCAAGTTTGACATTGGCAGCACAGGGTTGGTGTGAATATGCTATTTATTATCTGTCGTTGTGCGGACATAAGTATATTTGAATGTTTCAGTATGGGTGATAGTGATATATAAGCTCACTTGCTTTATGACATCTGACTCATATTTCTCAAAATCAGATGTCAAAGGTTAACTGGTTTTTCCTCACGAATAATGTGTCTACAACTGTTAATTCTCTAGTGAATGTTTGTTTCCATTGACAACAAACTTAAATACATCAGCAGCGGCTGAAAAATGCTGGTGTTGACTGCAACGTCCTGTAAGGGACATGCAACCTAATGAATTTGCCAGTGTCGGCTCCGTGGCGAAGGGGTTACGGACGCAATTCGTAATCCCACCTACCGTGTTCGAAACACAGCTTCGGATGCTTTGAAAACAACGCCATGCCTTGTTTTTCCCTACAATGGTTTGAGTGCCGGTCACTCAGAAAGCAATAACAAACTACTGAGCGTAAATTTACTAAGACATCACGAACAGCCAAAAAATGCTGGGGTTGACTGCAACGCCCATTAAAGGATATGCAACTAACTTGTTTTTTTAATTTTTTTTGCCATTACTTTCTGAACTAGAAGTCAACTTCTAAATCCAACTGACAGGAGTAAGGTCTGAATCGCAGTCAGGGACCGGAAATGTAAGCGGAAGAGCGTTAACACAGTGGTTACAAACATCTCTTAACTCCATATTGGAGGAGTAGCAGGAGACAGTAAAAGATACACACGACGATTGTTGTATTAGTTTTATTAACTGAACCATAGCGGAGTTGATTGTAAACATTAGGCGATCAAAATGACTGGAAATAAACATAAAGTAAATAAAAACAATGGTTATCAACACTGACAGCATCAAGCCACTTTTGAAAATTAATTTAAATGGAAAAGTCACTTGTGCAGGTCAACAGTTTTTCTTACCTATATCAATTAACAACAGACGATGAAATGCGAGAGGCAGAAATAAGTAAGAGAATGTTGACAGTGTAATATGCAACAGCATATATATTGGTGTCAGGTCTTAGTCAGATATGACTGATCTACAGTATAACAGTAGACGGTACTACCTGCTTTCTGTTAGCGCCGAACATTGCTCAGCGCTCACCAAACCCGACACCTCACATTGTGCCAACGGCTTCGGGCGGAAGAGCGCAATTCGGAGGGTACAAGCCTTACCCTGGTGCGAGGAAATGCAACCTAAAGACAAATGTAATGGCAGGGCAGACCAGGCCCTAAGCCTTGGTTGGCGGCTGGTCTAGAATCGAAGCTCCGACAGGCGGACAGTTAGATTATTGCTTTGCTGATCCGGCAGCTTTCTGCAGATTGTCTTGTTCCAGATGTAGAGGTGTTACCTTTCCTCTGGAGTGAACTAGGCAGGCCGAGAGAGGGATCATGCTGCATAGGCAACACATGATCTCTATATTTTAGCCCAGGCTTTGTGCTATGGAGAGGCAATAACTCCATCCCTGGTCTCAATATACTTTTCACTTCTACTGAAATATGCCTTTCGTGATCAGGATGGTAGTATATACATTCACTCAAGCTCAGATGGCGGCCTCTACAGTGCTCAGAGATTGAAGACCAAGACCAAAATTAGGAGGGTACTGATCAGAGAGTTGCTTTTTGCAGATGATGCTGTAGTTACGAGACACTCTGAGGAAGAATTGCAACATCTACTATCTGCATTCTCCAATGCTAGTTCTGAATTTCGTTTAACAATTAGCAAAAAGAAGACACAGATTATTTCACAAGGTGCACATGGGGTATCATCAATCTGTATTGACGACTCCGAACTAGAGATGGTAGATCATTTTACATATCTAGGATCAGTGATAAATAGCAAATTATCCCTAGATCAGGAAATCAACATCCGGATTGGTAAGGCAGCAACAACAATGAACAGGTTAAGAAAAAAGAGTCTGGGAGAACAGGAAGCTTACTGGCAAAACAAAAGTTCTTGTCTATCAAGCCTGTGTCCTTAGTACACTTCTTTATGGCAGTGAAACCTGGACAACTTACTCACACCAATAGAAACGTTTAAACAGCTTTCATATCTGCGAAGAATTCTTGGTATTAAGTGGCAAGACAAAATCACAAATACTGAAGTATTGGAAAGATCAGGTTGTGTGACGGTTTGTGTGACGGATGGCAAGCTACAGAACATAAACTTGCCAAACTCATCTCTAGATTATGCTTACCAGCTTCCTGACCCAGACGATGCTCTGGACCACTGGCTAAAGACCTTTCTAAGTATATTTGATAAACATGTTCCATTTAAGGAAGTTCGTGTTAAACATCACACAAAGCCCCCGTGGATCACACATGAGGTAGTTGAACTTATGAGAGATCGCGACAGGGCTCACAAAAATAGAGATCTAACTATGTACCGTAGTCTGAGAAACAAAGTTCAATATGTTATTCGGAAGGAAAAGAAAAACTATTTTAAGAACATAGTAATAGATAAAACCAACACTAAAGATATATGGAAAGCAATTAATACCTTGACAAACAAACACAAATCATCACAATCATTACCATCAAATCAGGTTACATGTGATCAATTCAGTAGATACTTTCAGTCCGACATAAACCAACTGAAGGCTGCAATACCAGATGCGCCTCATGACATATCTTTATTATCATCATTCTGTGAGAACAAATGCTATGGACACATTTCCTCCAACATACCGCTAATGACGACAACTGAAGTATTTACTCATCTCCGTAATCTAAAAAACAATAACTCATCAGGACTAGATGGAATTAGTAGTCGGATCCTTCGCCATGCTGCACCGGCGATCTGCGAGTCACTAACTTTTATATATAATCAATGTCTAACCAGAGGTCACTTCCCATCAGCCTTTAAAATCGCTAAAGTGTATCCTCATTTAAAAGCTGGTCCTCTAGACGATCGTCTCATGAGTAATTATAGACCAATTTCCATATTATCCTCATTATCCAAACCGCTAGAAAAGCACATCCACAAAACAACACTAGATCACTTAGTTCGCCATAAACTGATAGTTGACAGTCAGTCAGGATTTCGGCCAAAATATTCTTCCCATACGGCACTAACAAACATGATAGAAAACTGGCATCAAAATATTAACAACAATACTCTATGTGGAGCGGTGTTTATAGACTTTAGGAAAGCATTCGATATGATAGATCATACTATTCTAATTAAAAAACTAGAAACAATGAAAGTAAGTTTTAATATAGTGACATTAATAAAATCATTCTTATTAGACAGAAAGCAAGTAGTATCACACAATAAAGTTTTATCTCAAGCCATTACTATTAATATTGGAGTACCTCAGGGGTCTATTTTTGGCCCTCTATTATTTGCCATTTATATAAATGATCTTCCATTAAATCTGTCGTCGTCCTGCGATCTATTTGCTGATGACTGCACAGTATATACAAACGCTGTTGATCGTAATGTGCTAGAATTATCCTTGCAACAGGAAATAAATAGTGTAGTTAACTGGAGTCATGCAAACCGCATGCAAATTAACATTACTAAAACAAAGTCTATGTTAATAGGAACCAGGCAAAGACTTCACACTCTAAACTCGCAGAGAACTCTTCAGCTGCACATTGGCAGCACGCCTGTAGAAAGTGTGACCGAGCACAAGACACTGGGTGTTATCATAGATCAGAATCTAACTTTTAACTCACATGTTCATGCTCTAGTTAAACAAATAGCCAAAAAAGTATACCAACTTGCCAAAATTAAAAATTTCCTTGACGAAAACACAAGAAAGATATTCTATACTTCTCATATACAAACACATATTGATTACTGCTCCACAGTCTGGGATGGATGCTCCAAATCAATAACAAAACGCCTATATTCACTCCAGAAAAGGGCAGTGCGTTTAATTAATGGTGAAAAGCTTACCGACAATTCTAACCTATATAAACGTCTCCGGTTACTGCCACTCCACAAGCGCCTGCTTTTTAATAAGACCAAACTAATTCACAAAATCCTATTTCAAAATGCTCCAAGCTACCTTTGGCCATTGTTTAAATATAACGCTAGACATAGCGGGGTAGGGGTATCCCCTATCAAAGGAGAAGTAAGGCGCCTCCTTCCCTCCGCTAGCCTACGGGACACCCTTGGGCAAGGTGGAGTACCCGTTTAGCCCCCCGATCAGGGTTACGTGAAGCCATGGGTGCAGGTGGTGGATGAAGATGGCGAGCAGCCGACAGATAGTTGTAGGTTATGGTCTCCACCTTCACGACGGTAGGCAGAGGATCTCCTTTTTTGAGGAGACAATGGCTACGGTCACTGACCAGTATGGTCACTGCTGGGAAGGAAAGCAATGGCAAACTACCTTCTTTACACATGCCAAGAAAATCATGTTGTGTTCACTTATCGATAATCAGAGAAACGGCGTAAATGGGTGCTCCATAGGAGCAGCCTCGCCCGGTAGGGATAGTCATGCGCACCAGGTGACTCCAGACCGTCAACAGGCTACTAGGTGCAAAAGATTAATATCATTGAAAGTAGGAACTTGGAATGTTAGAACAATGAATGCAGATGGAAAGTTGGAGGACATCAAAAAAGAAATGGAGAGAGAGAAGATTAACATATTAGGAATATCGGAAACGAGATGGAGAGGAGCAGGGATAAGGACAGGAGAGGATTGTAAGATTATTTACTCGGGGGGAGAAGAACAGCAAAGAGGTGTAGCCATTATATTAGATAAGCAAACATCAAATTCTGTCAAAGGATATTGGGCTGTGTCAGACAGAGTTCTATTAGTAAAATTAAACGGAAGACCTTTTAAAATAAATGTAATTCAAGTATATGCCCCAACAAGTGAAAGCAGTGAAGAAAGTATAGAGAAATTTTATAATGACATGGAGTCTGCTTTGAAGAACTGTAAAAAATCAGAAATAAATATCATAATGGGTGATTTCAACGCAAAAATAGGAAAGCAAAGCGATGGATGCAGTGTAGGCAACAATGGTTTGGGAGAGAGAAATGAAAGAGGTTACAGACTTGTAGAATGGGCAAAAGAACAAGAAATGGTTGTAGGAAACACCTGGTTTAAACAACATCCTAGAAGATTATGGACATGGAGGAGTCCAGACAGCAGGATTAAAAACCAGATAGATTACATCCTGATAAGCAAAAGGTTTCGAAATGCATTAACAGTTGTAAAAACAGTTCCAAATGCAGACTGTTACAGTGATCACAGATTAATTATTGGCACATTGAGGGTAAAGTTAAAGAAAGTCAAGTATACAGCAGGAAACCCTAAATATGACTTGTGCAAATTGAAAACTGACAAGGAAATACAAGATAATTTTAACATAGAAGTAAAGAACAAATTTGATTTATTGTCTGATCTAGAGATCCTATTTCAAGATGTAGATGATCAATGGGAAATGCTGAAGAATTCAATCAGTTGTGCAGCAGAAAAAACTATTCCAAAAGTAAAGAAAGTGGGCCGTAAGACATGGATGACTGAAGAAATTTTACAACTAATGGAAACAAGAAGACAGAACAAAAATAATCCTGCCAAATATGAAGAAATTCACAGAAAAGTCAGAACCTTATGTAAGGAGGCTAAAGAAACATGGCTTGAGAAAAATTGCAGAGAAATTGAAAAACAACACAACAGTAAAAATGCGAAACTAATGCACAAAAGAATTCAGGAGATTACTAATCAAAGAACACGTACATCAGCAGGCTGCCTAAAGACAAAAGATGGAAGAGTCGTAATAGAAAAAGATCAGATTTTACATGTATGGTCAGATTACGTGAAAAACCTTTATGACGATAACAGAGACGAACAATATATTGTTCAAAATAACAATGAAGGGCCAGCAATTTTGAAGACGGAGGTTCAGAATGCTCTTAATCATATGAAATCTGGCAAGACCCCCGGTCCAGACAGCGTCACAACAGAAATGATTAATGCTTTAGAAGAATATGGAATAGATAAAGTTACCAGTCTGCTTAATACAATATATGATACTGGAAATATACCTCATGAGTTATGTAATTCTGTATTTATTGCAATTCCAAAGAAATCAGGAGCCTTGGAATGTGATCAACATCGAACAATTAGTATAATGAGTCACATCACGAAGATTTTGCTAAGAATTATCATGCAAAGAGTTAGGAGGAAAATACAACCTGAAATAGGAGAAGAACAATGTGGGTTTGTAGTAGGCAAGGGTACAGTAAATGCTGTGTATATACTGAGAACCGTAATCGAACGTTCTATAGAAGTAAACAAAGATCTACACCTTTGCTTTATTGACTACACAAAGGCTTTTGATAAAGTGAGACATGTCAACATGATAAGGATGCTTGAAGATCTACAAATTGATGGGAAAGACCTTAGACTTGTAAAAAACATATATTGGAAACAACAAGCTGCCATAAGAGTTGATAATGAAGTAAGCCAATATCAGCCTATTAAGAGAGGTGTGAGACAGGGATGTGTAATGTCTCCAGATCTGTTTTCCCTGTACAGTGAAAATATTTTCAGAAATATTAAAAATATGGAAGGAATCAACATTGGGGGACGATGCATCAATAACATTAGATATGCAGATGATACAGAGGCATTTCACTGTTGAGTCATACTGGGAAAATATTTTGCAAAATTCTTGAAAAAAGATTACGAACTACTTTAGAACCCCAGCTAAGCGAAACGCAGCTTGGATTTAGGAAAAACAAAGGATGCACAGACGCCATTTTTGCTCTTAGACAACTTATAGAAAAATCAATTGAATTCAATGAAACACTCTACTTAGCCTTTGTTGACCAAGAAAAGGCATTTGATAGGGTAGATAGAAACAAGCTGTGGGAAATCCTTAAACAATATGGAGTGAGTACACATCTAACAAACCTATGTAGAAGTTTATACGACAACAGTGAATGCATAGTGAGAGCAACTGGAGGACACTCAGATCCCTTCACCATAAGATCTGGAGTACGACAAGGTTGTGTCCTGTCCCCTCTCTTGTTCATAACATATATAGACAACATATGTAAAGAAACCAGCCAAGCAGAGACAGCAAGAATACCGCATGACGAGAACACAGAAGAAGAACCATCTGCAAATCTAACCATTAGAGAACTCCTGTTTGCGGACGACCAAGCACTAATAGCAAAATCAGAAGCTGAATTACAAGACCACATGAATAGTCTAAACGAAATGTGTAGGGAACATAACATGAAAATTAGCACAAGCAAAACAGAGGTAATGCCTATAACTAAAGAAGAACAAACAGCAACAATTCACCTAAACGAACATCCCTTGAAACAAGTAAAGAGCTTCAAGTACCTAGGAAGTATAATATCATCAAATGGCAGATCAGAAGACGAGATCGAAAATAGGTGCAATAAGGCAAATCAACTCATTGGACAAATGGCACCAATACTAAAGAACAAACATGTATCAATAACTACTAAGAAAGCACTTTACAACACAATCTTCCTACCAACTCTGTGCTACCAATGCCAAACCTGGACAATGACAGAAAAAGAGAAAAGAAAAATCACAACAACAGAAATGAGGTTCCTGAGAAGAATACTCAACGTATCAAGAAGAGATAAGATCAGAAATGAAGAAATCAGGACTAAAGTGGGGGTTAAAGCTGCTCTAGATTTTATTAGAAAGCAGCAAGTCAAATGGTTTGGCCATGCAAGTAGGCTACCAGTCAACAGCATGCCACAACAGGCAATGACGTACAGACCAGATGGAAACAGAGGAAGAGGCCGACCACGTAAACGCTGGACGGAGGGAATAACAGAATCCATGGGAATGTCGATATACGAAGCCCATAACCGGGCACTCTCACGAAGTTTATACTTCACCTCGACACCGCAAGGTACAAGAGGAACATGATGAGATGAGATGAGATGAGACAGTCTTGATTGCAGACAATGAACAGGACCTGCAAAATTTAGTAGATGCGATTGTTACACACAGTGAACAACAAGGGTTAGAATTAAATTGTAAAAAGACACAGATTATGGTCGTCACTAGGAAGAACGAAATACCACAGTGTAATATACAAGTAAATGGGAATATTCTTCAACAAGTGAATAGGTACAATTATCTCGGAACAGTAATAACATCTGATGGGAGATGCCTTGAAGAGATTAGAACAAGGATCGCCATGGCAAAAGTAGCCTTTAGCAAGATGAAAAACATACTGACCAATAAAAAGATGTCAATTGAAACGAGAAAAAGAGTGTTGAGATGCTACATAGAACCTGTACTTTTATATGGATGTGAAGCTTGGACAATGAGCAGCCAGGCTGAAAAACATCTGATGGCTGTAGAAATGTGGTTTCTGAGGAAAATGCAAAGAATACCATGGACAGCCAGAAAGACCAATGAACAAGTCCTTCAAGAAACAAATGAAGATCGTAAACTGATCAGAGACATTAGACGTAGACAGTCACAATTTTTTGGGCATGTTATGAGAAGAAATGATTTGGAGAACTTGGTGACAACTGGTAAGATCGAGGGGAACAGACCAAGGGGAAGACCTAGAAACAAGTATCTGGATGGCTTGGCCTTGTGGCATGGTCGAGACAGAAACACGGAACTGATCCACGACTCTGTTGATCGAGTGAGATGGCAGAACATGACCGCCCACGCTTACCGGCATGGCACATGATGGATGGATGGATAGCGAACGACTAAATATACTTCATGTCCCTAAACCTAGGATAGACTTATATAAAACAAGCTTAGCATACTCTGCCGCTCAGTTGTGGAACAATCTTCCACAAGAAATCAAAGACACCACCAATCATGATACATACATTCGCAACCTGTTTGAACACTACCTTAGTACAGACTACATGCCCCCATAACAAACAACACAAAAAAGACAATAATGGTAACTTATCTCAAACGACAACTAGCCAAAAACATTCCCTTATGTATGGCACGTTACACCCTCCTTAGGTATTTATAATGCCCATGTTAAACACTGCCTCAGTGAGTCATTTGTTATTGATTATTTTTCATGCGTTTTAATGTTCTTTTGTTGTAAAAAGTTGCTTCATAAGTGATGTTGAATGAAAGAATGTATGAGAGGAAATAGAGAAGAAGGGCAGAATGTCAGACGGGCCTGCGTGCCCAATTCTTAACCCTTTGAAAATAAAGACTTATTATTATATTATTATTATTAAGATATCACAACAGCAAAACAATGCTGGTGTTGACTGCAACATAGTGTAAAGGATATGCAACTAACATGTTTAACTTAACATGCTTTAATCGCTGGTGGTGGCTATCCCACAATAGGTTTGTGGACGTGTCATGAGAAAGGGAACACTGTTGTATGTCGTTACTACGGTAAAGCTGGAGCAGAGGAGATGCAGGGGGAGACGAATGAACTTACTTTATTTTCAAAGGGTTAAGAATTGGGCACGTAGGGCCGTCTAAATAGAGACGATAGTGCGCGGTTTGGCATCATGGCATGGAGGAATATCAACATCAGAAAGGAGTGCAGCACACCAGACACAAGGCTGTGCACAGACATTATGACCGTCGCCAGATTTTGGGATATTGAATCGGAAGTCCAAGCCATAATATATAGTAAACATAACTCTTGACATAACACTACACAAAGGCTTTCGATAAAGTGAGACATGTCGACATGGTAAGGATGTTTGAAGATCTACAAATTAATGGAAAAGACCTCAGACTTGTAAAAAACATATATTGGAAACAAAAAGCTGCCATAAGAGTTGATAATGAAGTAGGCCAATATCATCCTATTAAGAGAGGTGTGATTTAGGGATGTGTAATGTGTCCAGATCTGTTTTCCCTGTACAGTGAAGGTATTTTCAGAAATATTGAAGATATGGAAGGAATCAACATTGGGGGACGATGCATCAATAACATTAGATATGCAGATGATACAGTCTTGATTGCAGACAATGAACAGGACTTGCAACATTTAGTAGTTGCGGTTGTTACACACAGTGAACAACGAGGGTTAGAATTAAATTGTAAAAAGACACAGATTATGATCGTCACTAGGAAGAACGAAATACCACAATGTAATATACAAGTAAATTGGAATATTCTTCAACAAGTGAATAGGTACAATTATCTCGGAACAGTAATAACATCTGATGGGAGATGCCTAGAAGAAATTAGAACAAGAATCGCCATGGCAAAAGTAGCCTTTAGCAAGATGAAAAACATACTGACCAATAAAAAGATGTCAACTGAAACGAGAAAAAGAGTGTTTAGGGGATACATAGAACCTGTACTTTTATAAGGATGTGAAGCTTGGACAATGAGCAGTCAAGCTGAAAAACATCTGATGGCTGTAGAAATGTGGTTTCTGAGGAAAATGCAAAGAATATCATGGACAGACAGAATGACCAATGAACAAGTCCTTCAAGAAACAAATGAAGATCATAAACTGATTAGAGTCATTAGACATAGACAGTGACAATTTTTTGGGCATGTTATGAGAAGAAATGACTTGGAGAACTTGGTGACAACTGGCAAGATTGAAGGGAAGAGACCAAGAGGAAGAACGAGAAGCAAATACCTGGATGGCTTGGCCACGTGGCATGCTCGAGACAGAAACACTGAGCTGATACACGACTCTGGTGATCGAGTGAGATGGCAGAACCTGACCGCCCACGCTTACCGGCATGGCACATGATGGATGGATGGTTACCATCAGGTCCTCACGTCCTTGTGTGTCATTCGGATGATCGCCTCTACATGTGGCCCTGGCCAGATCAAGTGCAGAATCTACACTGATATTATCCAAAATGCCGAGAAATAAAACAGCCACAGTTTATTTGGCCTTTCAAAGACCAGTCAAAAATATTTCAATCAAACCCACAGCATTGTTACGTTATTTGTATTATTCCATGAAAGATATGACAGCCTATTATCAAAATGTGTTGTTTAAAAAACAGTGTAACTAAGAAATATATCAGTTGTGTTAACACGCTGTTTATTTTTCTTTAACGTGTTTAACTTAAAATATTGAGGAATGACAGTAAAGGTTGATTTATAAATGAAACTAACGAAAAATTAACAAAGTAATTGCCAGGATTGTAAATGTTAGAAATATTTATTGACTGGGTAATGTCCCTTAATATGTTAAGTAGTTACGACCCATGGTATTATTTGATTTTGTTGGTTGCTTTTTTATGTTGTTTCTCCCGAAGTTGTTTGAACAATATTGTTTATTAATTCGGTCACCACGTAATAATTATGCAAGCCTGTTGCTATGATAATCTAGGCATGCTATTAATAAAAAGTAAGAAAATAATTAAACGAAGTGGCATGTAATGAATTTTTATCATGTGTATAGTATTTGCTCCCCCGATGGTGTTTCCACCTTGTCGTGGTGGGGGAGCTTGAGTTTTTCAATTACCCTGAGAGCTATGCCGGCGGTAGCGTAGCTACCAGAAGGGCCTCCCAAGCCGGACAGGTCAAAGGTTAGAGAACAGGCAAAGAGAAACACCCTGGTCCTCCAGGTTGGGGGTTGAAGCGTGTGGTTAACATCCCCAACTGTGTAAAAATAATTTTGCTACGAAACAGATACATGAGCCTCGAATTCGGACTGACTTATTTGAACATCGACCTTGGAACGTTAAAGGACTTTTGAGATTCGGATCATGGAATGTACGGACACTATATCGAGCTGGAGCGGCCGAAGAATTAACCCAGGAGCTGGTTGAGTATAAAATGGATATAACAGCAATTCAAAAGATAAGGTGGCCAGGAGAGGGTACTTTAGAGCAAAATGGAATGATTATAATATATGGAGGAAACACCCAAAATAAACGAATTAGGAACAGGATTTGTCATCAAAAAAGATTTATGGGGGAACGTTCTAAACTTTAAAGCTGTTAATGATAGGATTAGTAAATTACGAATAAAAGGGAAATGGAAAAATATAACGATTATTAATGTAACATGCACCTACTGAAAAGAAAGAACTTGATATTAAAGAAGTCTTTTATAATGATCTGGAAGATGTCATAGAATAAACCCCCAAACAGGACATACTGATTGTGCTTGGAGACTTCAACGCAAAAATAGGTAGAGAGCAAACACATAAAAATGTTGCCGGTATGGAAAGCCTACATACAACTTCAAATGATAATGGATGGAGAGTTACCAACCTAGCAGAAGCCAAAGGACTGCAGATCAGCAGTACCAGACTGCAAAGAAAGGATATACATAAACAAACCTGGAAATCATGTGACAAGAGAACCTATAATCAAATAGATCACATTTTAATTAACAACAAAAATGCATCAAACATACAACAAGTTAGAAGCTATAGAGGAGCTGAGTGCCACAGCGACCACTTCCTCGTTGGGGTAAAATTTAAAATAAAACTTAAGAGAGCTTTCTATGCTAAACTACAAAGGTTACACCCAACATTTAACAGAGAAAAACTACAAGAAAGTACAGTAAAAGAGAAATTTGCAGATGCAACAAAATGTAAACGTGAAATTCTACAAAACCCGTTGGAGGAAAGCTTTGAACTTGGTTGAACATCAAGAATACAATTCAATCTACCGCAGAAGAATGTCTCGGTGTGTTAACCACGCATAGAAAGAACAGATGGTTTAATACAAAATGTGAAGAAGCAGTCATTAGAAAAAAGAATGCCAGACAGCTATGGCTAAATAACATCAACAACATCCAAAGGAAGAGCAATATAGAAATGAATGCAAAGAGGCTACAAAAATAGTTCGGCAGCAGAAGCGAGAATATATGAGCAATATAATCAAAGATATGGAAAATAATCACCAGAAAAACGAATCCAGAAAGTTTTTTTAAGAACTGAAGTCAATGAAACGAGGGCACCAACACAACAGATATGGCTTAAAAGACAAAAATGGGAATATGATAAATACCAATGAGGAAATGTGTAACACATGGAAAGAATACTTTGTTGAATTACTAAATTGTGAAGCTCCAAGTGTTTCCCACAGGAAGAGGTTCTAACGTGTGGACCACAAATTGAAGAACCTGCATTTGAATAAATCCTATATGTAATCACACGACTTAAAAACAATAAGGTATCTGGGGTGGATGGAATTGCTGCTGAATTTATAAAGGCGGGTGGCCATACATTACATCTAAAGCTATATGAACTAATAATAAAAATCTGGAGGACAGAAGAATTACCCCATGACTGGAAAGAGTCATTATTGATACCTATCTTTAAGAAAGGAGACAAGTTCCAGTGTGAAAATTATAGAGGAATATTACTACTGTCCATAAGCTATAAGATACTATTCGCAGTACTATTAAATAGACTAAAACCATATTCAGAATACATATTAGGTGACTACCAGGCGGGTTTTAGACAAAACAGATCAACAATAGATCAGATATTTATCTTACGACAATTGGGAATATTAAAGAGATCTCCATAACATTTTTGTGGATTTTAAAAAGGCTTATGATAGTGTCCATAGGAATAGTCTATGGAATGCTATGCGGGAATTTGGAATACCAAGGAAGTTAATCAACATGACCAGACTATGCATGGAAGATACTTATAATATAGTAACATATAAAGGCAGAAAATCAGACCCTTTCCAAATAACCTCTGGCTTGAAACAAGGTGATGCACTATCGCCGCTACTCTTCAATCTGGCTCTAGAGAAAGTTGTAAGGAAGGTAAAGGAGGACTGTAATATTGGAGGAACATCCAAGCTGCTTGGTTATGCAGATGATATAAATATTATAGGGGAAAATGAACAAAAGACATTGGAAATATTGACTCACTTAAAGGAAAAAGCCCAACAGATGGGGCTGGTTATTAACCAAGATAAGACAAAATATATGGTAATTTCTAGAGAATGAATGGCTAAAAACTCTGGCCATATACAAATAGATAATATGACCATTAAAAGAACGGAAACATACAAATACCTGGGTACTTCTTCTTTTCGTTCATCCGGAGTGTTTTTTTCAGATGTGATTGCGGTGTGTCTGTTATGCGCCCTTGGGCCGAAACCCATAGGCCAACACATCGACTTTAGCGTGCTTTTTTGACCAGGTAGCATTCCTGGGAGACTCTCACTTTTGTGGTGCCATCTACAAACATGCTGGCCAAGTTAGAACGGTCGAAGACAACGGTCATCCCTCAAAGGAAGGCAGGGACAGTCCATAGCATTTTCCGCCATCCAAGGTTGCTTCCATAGTTGCAGGGCCGACACATAACGCCCTGGTTCTGGGCTAGCCAAGGGAATCGTCACGTCCTGCTCATGGCTGCTTTAAATCCTCACTTCAATATATTGGTCATTTTGTTTGCCCCGGGCCATTCCCGCACAAACCAGACAGGTTTGCAGACGGTATCCACTCAGCGAGTTTTCGGACATGTGCTTGTCGTTGCGCCCGTCAGAGCTGTTCCAGGCACGACAGACATTCGGAAAACTACCTAGTCAGAGCTGTTCCGAACAAGAGCGGCATTCGGAAACTAGGTAGTCAGAGCTGTTCCTAGCACGAGAGACATTCGGACGAGACGTTTCACTCGGACGTAAATGCGTAGTGTCAATTTTTAGTTTGCCACCCGTAGGACGACACTTCCGGCTTCCGGCGGGCATTTTTTAATGAGGTTAGCCTTCCTCGGGTTTCGAGACTCTTGTTTCGGCTTCCACACAGCAAGCTTTCGCTTCGGGCTGCCACGTAATGGATTCGCAAGACAGGCTTTCCATTTCGTGTCAACGAGACAATTTTCCACCTTTGACTACACTCACTCCATGAGTGTGGTTACAGACTATCGGACGTCTGCGAGACGTGCGACCGAGGTGTTTTTCCACCTTTTTTACTCACTCACGAGGTAGGCTACATGTGCTGCCGGCTCAGCACCTTACCTCCGTGCGTCTGTGGGCGAGTAACGGTGAGGCCCTTTCATCCGGGGATACCTCATATCCCCCAGCTAAGAGCCATCGAACGAATCTGCGCTGAGCATGTAGCGTTGTCAGCACATCATCACAATTTTGATGTAGGTTTGTGTCGGCCAGGCTCTCACTTCCGAGAGTTTATGGCTTAGAGACGTTCAGCCATACACCTCGGATGGGAACCTTAGAGGTTATGCCCGGACTGAGATTTAGGGATCGTTTGCCTGATTTTGACTGCTATCCTCAGTCTTACCTGCAGAGCAGCAGGTTGTGTCTCTCTTAGTCTGGTCCCTATCCCACGAGCCGTCCGATATGTAGTTTTCACCCATCGGCAAGCACATGGGGTCGATGGGACACGCAAGCTCCCCCACCACGGCAAGGTGCAGACACATCGGGGGAGATACCTGGGTACAATCTTCAACTGCTCCAACATCATAAGGGAAGAAACACAAACTAGAATCAATTCTGGAAATAAGATATACTATGCACTACAACATTTACTAAAATCAAAGGCGCTATCTCGTAACACCAAAATCACAATATACAAAACACTGATCATACCAGATGTGCTGTATGGCTCTGAAACCTGGAGTACAACGAAAGGAGATGAAGCGTTGTTACAAACCTTTGAGAACAAAATTTTAAGACGCATCTTTGGACCCATTAGGGATACAGAAATTGGAGAGTGGAAAAGAAGAAGTAACAAAGACATTTATGATTTGTTTAAGTCCCCGCTAATCACTGGTATCATGAAGGCTAATAGACTACAATGGCTGGGGCATATAGAAAGAATGGAAGATAATAGGGAAACAAAACTCGCTTACACTCAAGTAATAAATGACCGTAGACCCCGAGGTAGACCAAGAAGACGGTGGAGAGATAATATATATACAGACCTACAAGCACTTGGAATCAATGACTGGCAAGAGAGGGTCAGCCAGAGAGACGAATGGAGACGGATTGTATCTGGAGCAAAGAACCTCAATGGCTCGGAACGCTGAAGAAGAAGAAGAAGAAGAAGTATAGTATTTGGTTTTGATTATGATAATTAGTGTTAGTAGTAGCAGTCTCTTTGTTTTGCATGATGGGACGCATACTGACCAATGGAAAGTTATTGTAAGCAGAAAACCTGGTAAACATCTGATGGCCAAGGAGATGTGATTTCTGAGGAAAATGCAAAGAATACCACGGACAAACAGAAAAAAAAAACTATGAGCAAGTCCAACAAGGAAGAAATTAAAACCATAAACTGATTAGAGAAATTAAACGTAGACAGGCAAGATTATTTGGGCACGTTATTGATTAAAAAAACAAAACAACTAGACAAGTTAGTAACAACCTTCAAGATTTTGGTGAAGAGAACAAAAGGAAGGCAGAGAGATAACTATCTGGATAGTTAGACCATGTGAGTGACATAATTGAGATCAGAACACAAATCTGATCCCCGACTCTGGTGATGGTGTGAGATGGCTAAACATGGCCGAACCTGATTATTTACATTACACATGAACAAGACAAACAAAACTCATTCATTCATTCATTCAGTACCATGTTCTTTGCAGAACCTCGCTCCCATAACAACCTTCTGGAAAACTTTTCGATCACAAGCAAGATATCCCGCGCCCGATACACTCATCTGGAGATCAAAACAAAGCTACATAAATGAAAAGTAGTCAGGATTATATTTATAGAGCTCCCATTGATAACGTCATAGGAATCGTGTCAGGGGCTTATATGTAAGTAATAGTGTAAGTGCCGGTATGTAAGCGAGAGTCAGTGTAAGCATAGCTGAGGTCAAGGGCAGTAGGAGACATCACGGCTTGGCTAACGGAGGGTCAAGCAAGAAGCCCTTGAACAGACCCACGTGATGTGGGAAGGTCAAGGAGGACGGAGTCAGAGTGTGTGAGACAGCGAATAGAGACGGACGTGTGGAGATCTAGCGAGTGATAGAACGATCGAACGAGAGAGTTGTGACGGATAGATGGAGATGAACGTTGTGTATTGATATTCGAGGAATGTGCCAACTGTGATATGTGCGAGATGATGTGAGACTGTGATTGCAAATGGTCATACGGGCGACAGTGTAAATATCGCCCATGTGAGCGAGCGTTTGGCTGCTTGTGTCGAATGATTGCTTAAGCGTGAAGTGAGACCATATTGTTATCCTGTAGTATAGTAATAAAGGTTGTTCAGGAGATAGCTCCTGCGAGTTTCCGATTGCAGTCATGTGTTATTAGTCTATGTGTCGTAGATGTTGTAATTTGCCTGTCCAAGTCCAATGAGCTAGAAGGAGCAAATAGTTAGGACTCTGACAGGTATAATGGTGTCATAAGTACACATGAACCACATTCCCAATTAAAATGCATAAAAGAACGCTACTTATGTAAAGAAGAAGATCAATTGCATAATTCTGTAAAAATTTATAAATCGTAGAGTTGTTAACAAAATCAGAAAGAAAATAACATCATTTCTTTCCACAGCAGGTTTCAATTCTACAAAGCGACCGACGTAACCAGAACAGGTCAACTGTAACCAGCACGAGAATCACGTTCCTGTACATCAAGCGTTCGAGTAAACAGCAGATAAAGATAAGTTGATTAATTTTGATTGCTAATTACCCAAATCTGCAGTCTTCGAGTTGCTTGTATAAAAATCATCATTGGGGTAGTTAAATATTAATTAACAGAAAATGATGTCGGATGAGGAAGATCAATCACATTTATGGAGCACAAATCAGTACAGAGAGTTGCTAGATTTTTTTGATGGTACACGGGCACAAGATAAAGCAAAGTGTAATATAAAACATGACCTAATACGTGATTGGACACAGAAATTTGAAAAGAAAATGCAAGACTACAAAATCCCAAAGGATTATTGGGGTTTATGGTACACGGGACACGTACCAATAAAAAGTAAAAAACTGAGTGAGATCATACCAGATTTGTCAAGGGCAGACTATGAATATTAAAAAAAAAGGATATTAAAACACTATGTAAACTATTTCGAGACTCTAAAATTAGAGGTACAAAATTTGAAACCAGCCACAGACAAGTCATTCACCCAGTATATAAAGGAAATAGAAGAATTTTTCAGAAAGTTAACATTTGAAATTAAACAGACAGACAACAATCAAGAAGCAATAAATTTCTTAGTAGTGGAAAAACTAAAAGCAACACTCCCAGCCGAATGCGGAAAATATTTAGAAGAACACAACACAGAGCCTATCAAAAATTTACTAGAAAAATGCCACGAATATTACAACCAAAGTATGAACCTGGTTAAGAACACTCAACAGAAGAGTACTAGAAGTGCAAATGCATCTGCAGCCACAGACTGTCAAAACAAATCACAGAAAACAAAACCAGTACTGTGCAAACATTGTAACACCCAACATACAGAAAATGGAATATGCGATAAGAATCCCACTTATCAAGAATACCTGAATACTATTATAGCACAAAAACTGGGGAAGGTAAATCAAAGGAAATATAGAACAAAATGTCATTTTTGCATGGCGTATGGCCACAGACGTTTCGAGTGTGAAGGAGTAAAAAGAATACAGAACGCAAAAGCAAATGCAGCCATAAACATTACAACAAACAGTTCAGCACAGAACTTAGAAAAAGTAAACATCACAGAAACGAAAACAAGACCAAACACTGCAAATTCAGAACAGACTGAGTTTTACCCAACAGACTTCGTACCATATTTCAATAACGTTGTCAACAGCAGTCAGCCGCACTCCTTAGTAAAAGAGGAGAATATTCCACAAGCAAGAAATGAAATGAACAAAACATCCAGACTGTCGTTAGGAAAACTAACATTCCATGAGGGATACATTAATGACACAGTATGCACATGTGTACGCGACACAGGGTCCTGTCTTATCGGTCTTCGGAAGACCCTAGCTGATCCTAAAGACTACCTAGATGAGTACATCTATAGCAGAACTGTTTCAGGAACAGTAGAGAAATATCCTATGGCATGGGCCAATATAAAATCACCTTTCCTATCAGGCAGAGTAACTTGCGCATTATTAGACAATTCTTGCTGCGATTTATTAATTGGAAATGTATTAAATGTAATAGACCACACAGATTCCAAAACCCAGACATGTCAGAAAGTTAACACAACAACAAACACTGCCTTAACCACACCACTCATCATACAACAACATGATGAAGAGACCAAAGTACCACACCAGACCAACTTAACTACCATCTCACAACAAGAAAAAACAAAAACTTGTGTATATCAACAAAGAAAAAAAGGTACAGATGACAAGCATTTCACAAGGGCGGGAAAAGATCATAAAACATCATGGTACATGCTATACCTCCTGTTAACTACACACATGCCCAAGTGCACACAATGGATGGTTCTACTTGCACTACTAATTGTAAATGCAAAACAAATGACGTCACTAACAGTTTTATTCACACATCAACATGACGCAACACAGATGATAGCACTCATGACAAACCAGCTAACTTTGATTCTTACATCAGTACTGGTGAACCAAAATTTGTTGTTACCACTGATAAACACTATGTCAAATCAACTCAAACACATACGTAGGCCGAAAAAGGTAAATCATCTGTCGGTGGAATTACTGACAAAAATCAGCAACAAAGTACCCTACATATTTTGGAAAATATACACAAATTGCAGAGCAGTGTACAAACATGCACGATTACAGTTCAAAACTATACATGGTGTATTATTATTATTATTATTTGAACTATTTGATGTATACACACATGTACGAGTGCAGGTTTGGAGATAGCACTCAAAATGATCTCAACATTAAATTTGTAAAGCCCCACCCGTCGGAACATTAATTTTAACCGGAACCCACTTTATATCCTTAGATCGAGTAACTCCAGAATTGCCTTGTCTGCTGTACGACTCCAGCGCTATGATACTAGCACACTTCATTGTATAGACCAACATAAAAGTTCCTTCAACGTGAAAAGTGTCATCAGCAGAACAGTAAGACTCAACGTGTGATTTCAAGTATCTAACAGTAAGCTATACCCATATTGACTTTGTTTCAAACGAGTATCTACAGAATCCACATTTTGAAATCGACCAACAACAACAAGGACTTCACAAGTATAGAAATTCATTTCCAGTGATCAGTTTAAGAAACCAGATGCCAACCTACCAACTATGGCAAAGTCAGTTTCAGACAGACGCACCATGGCCACACTCCTAAGTAAGGCCTCCGAACTTAAAACAGTAATACATATTTTACAGGTGTGAACTCCAGTAATTTTACAGAACGGATTTATAAATTGTCAAAATGTGGTGCAAAGTCTTAAATACTATACAGAATAAAAGACAATATCATGATATACAGAATACGTCAATAATCGGTTCAGAAAGAAGAAATGCCAAATGTTCCAGCACCGCAATGAACAGTGAACACTGATAATTTAATTACGTGTGCATAACTTTCACAGGACAAGAACAGTATCCTATACGGGCATAAAGGCAGCGACGATGAACATTTTATTGTAAATTTATTAAGTGCATGACATCCAATGTCTAATTTTAGTAGTATAGCACTGTGTATTGTTAG
Source organism: Cepaea hortensis (assembly GCA_963921405.1). Lineage (NCBI taxonomy): Eukaryota > Metazoa > Mollusca > Gastropoda > Stylommatophora > Helicidae > Cepaea > Cepaea hortensis. The sequence goes on from OY992896.1 coordinate 65,845,845, forward strand.
AATGTGATATGTACATATAAGCGTAAGTACAGCTGTGAAAGGTATAAGTTGTAATGCTGAGAATCAACGCCTGGCAATCCCAATACGCGAGTGTTACCAAACGTGCCTTCGCGTATGGTGGATAGCCCGACGAATGACGCTTAGCAATAGTGGTACAAAATTAACCAACAGGGTTATACCAACCAAAGAGATTAATAATAACTCTCCAGAACAGTAAACGAAGTGTACCCGAAAAGGGAAACAAGTCAAGGTCTGACATAAAAAGAGGTAAGGGGGACTATTATATACATGAAGTATATTCGAACCATAACCACAACAGTGACATAGCGTGCTCATAAAGAATCGATTAGGGTGCATTAAATAGAGACGAGGGGGACCACGTCTGAATAGAGAGAAAATTTAAGAATGCTGTAAGAGGAAGTTGTAGCCTTATTCCAGGCGTGAATCAATGGAGAATCATTAAACCAGCATAGCCACAATAACAATGAGATGATAATGCACAGCAAATCGATTGGGAAACATGAACAGAATGTAATGTCACGGAGTGGGGATTGAAGAATATAACGAGGTATGGCAAGTAGACCAAACCAGAACATTTGCCAGACCACGACAAAACCTTGAGAGAAACCTCAGTACTGAAAAAGAGAGAACAATATTTAAACTTAATCTCAGAAAAGATCAGAATAAAAAGGGACGCAAGCGTATACTGATGATCATACAATCCCCTGACAAGGTTAAAAAGATGTACCAAGAGTAACAAAAGCAGAATGTGTCACATTTCCAAGAGAAAGTGCCACATTGTTTGTGCGGGGGGAGAGTGTCAGGGGCTTATATGTAAGTAATAGTGTAAGTGCCGGTATGTAAGCGAGAGTCAGTGTAAGCATAGCTGAAGTCAAGGGCAGTAGGAGACATCACGGCTTGGCTAACGGAGGGTCAAGCAAGAAGCCCGTGAACAGACCCACGTGATGTGGGAAGGTCAAGGAGGACGGAGTCAGAGTGTGTGAGACAGCGAATAGAGACGGACGTGTGGAGATCTAGTGAGTGATAGAAAGATCGAACGATAATCTTGTGACGGATAGATGGAGATGAACGTTGTGTATTGATATTCGAGTAATGTGCCAACTGTGATATGTGCGAGATGATGTGAGACTGTGATTGCAAATGGTCATACGGGCGACAGTGTAAATATCGCCCATGTGAGCGAGCGTTTGGCTGCTTGTGTCGAATGATTGCTTAAGCGTGAAGTGAGACCATATTGTTATCCTGTAGTATAGTAATAAAGGTTGTTCAGGAGATAGTTCCTGCGAGTTTCCGATTGCAGTCATGTGTTATTAGTATATGTGTCGTAGATGTTATAATTTGCCTGTCCAAGTCCAGTGAGCTAGAAGGAGCAAATAGTTAGGACTCTGACAGATGGGGATGGTGTCCAGGTGAGCAACAGTGATACCTGTAAATTAAATGGGCAAACATCGATGCAGTCTGCATTCTGAGGCGTTTTAATCGTTTATGTCACTTCTTCTTGTAGCCCATGCCGTGTGTCGAAGATAGTCATATCTGTGCATAAACTTCGGTCTCGTTGGCTGCCACTCATTTTTGATGTAGATGTTTCTCCATGTGATGATGTCAAACTGCCCGTAATCTTCTCTCTTGGTTTCCCCCGACTCTCCCCCACTCCAACTTTCCCGCTGTGACGAAATACTGCAGCGTTCCCTTTCTCGTGTTATGCCCACAAACTTATTGTGAGATAAAACGCTAATGGCGAGTAAGGCTTCTAGAAGCTGGAAATCAGGATGTCAACGTACGCCAAAAGAAAGACACTCAGGAAGTTCCGCCACCATGTTGTGTGAGGAATGTAATGGAAGCGAAGTTCTCGCCGCGGGAAGGAGCAGGGTTGCTGCTTCTGACGAGCGGAGATTTCCTGTGCTACTTTCTCCGCGGTGGATTTCCTATATGTTAACATGTAGTATCATAACATAAATCTTATTGGCCTTTCAATGGCCTGCCAAAAATATACATCGAACGTAATGCCCAGGGGTACTGCAAAAGAAAATAACAGAATTACACAAATATTTTATTATGGCAAATCAAGAAAAGTAGTTTATAAAAATGTATTTTGCAAACAGCAAACCAAATAATATAATTATTTGTGTATATAATATATGCATATATACCTGTTAAAAATATATCTTAAAGTATTTGTAAATAACAGCAAAGGATGATGTCAAATGTAATTAACGAAAAATTAAGAAAGTAATTCACAGAACTGTAAATATTATAAATAATTTTAGTGTGAATAATTTCCCTTAATATTACAAATTGTTATGTTCCATGTCTTATTTTAGTTAATGTCTGTTCCGTTTGTTGATGTGGTTTCCCCCAAAGTTGTTATACATTCGGTGACCACTTAACAATTATGCTAGCCTGTTGTTATGATAATCTGGATGTGCTCTAAAGATAAGGAAATAAACAATGGATATACCATTACAATATTTTTATCATTTAAATAATAATTTGTTGTTATTAGTTAATTAGCGTTAGTAAGGGGGCTGAGTGGTCTCGGGGTATGGTGTCCACCTCGAGTGCTGGAGTTCCCTGGTTCAGGCCCCGGTGAGGACCGGGATTTATTTAACAAATCCACTTGGACTTCCAGTAATAAAATTTCCCCTGGTCTCTGGGTAGTGAGATCGGACACATGTGTGTATTGTTGCGCACGTAAAAAATCCCTTGGCAGTTGGAAATCGAAAAAGATTAGCCTAACGGTGCTGCCCGGGCAAAATTTCGAGTTAAAAATCTACCCAAAGTATTTCAGGATCCTCGCCGATGCAACGGAGTTCGTGCATTGAGCTGAGTTTCTCCAGACTCATGTTTGAGTTAGGAGGAAACCGGAGCACTTATGGGTTAAACCGTGTGCCGTGATGTTGATCCAACGACTAAACTAAACGACTAAACTATTAGCGTTAGTAGTTGCAGTCAGATGGGTATAACATGTAAAGAAAAAGAAATGTTGTCCCGAATGAACACTACTAGAGGCTTATTTTATGAAAATCATGTTTAGCGTTTGTACAAGTATAAGCCAATGAAGGTAACGCCAGTAAAATCTATAATGCTAAATTTCGTACAAATAAATGCCTAGAAAGATTATGTTTCGTTAGTTCATAAAGTGAATCAATACAACTATCTCTCGTCAATGCATAGAGTGATTCGGTACAATCCTCAATTCATAGAGTGAATCGCAACAACTCTCTCTCTCCCTACCAAATGGTGAAATACATATAACAATCATCTGCAGCTCGCCGTCAAGGTAAAACCAAATGAACAGAATCCAGAAGCAACGTGCCAAAAAGCATCGACGACTAGAAGCCAACTGACATGTCTGTTACGTCAATATTTATTTCCCGTTATACAGCTGTTGACAAGGTTAATCATAATAATAATAATAATCCAAATACCGTTCCCGTACAGCCGGGAGGGTCGGTACCGTAGCAATAAGCATAATGACACAGCTGAACCTAATTATTCACATCCCAAGACAATGCCTCACCGCCTAGCGTCAGTTATCATATCTCCTGTCGGTTGACCACGTTGTCACATTGGCCATTCTCGCCGAGTACAGTTTCACACATTCAAGGCCAGCCGTTTGTCCTGACTGAGAAGAGTAATGCTTTAATGGTCTGGCTCTTTTATCAAGTGGTTCCCAGCTACCACTGCCATCTCCTGAAGGATTGTTGAAAATTTTCTCTCCTTTACTAGTCTCATGCCGCCTTCCGTGCTGCCAGCCCAAGCTCCACTAACTGGTTGCTAAACTATCGCGCTGTGACGTTTTTTACCTTCTCACGTCACTTGGCGACTTTCTCTATATGTTGGTTCTAGATTACTTCTCATAGTTTTGTGACTTATCCATTACGTAATTCATTCTGACTCGCTACATGGCACTCACCCTCTGTTTCCCCCTCTCTCTCTCTCTCTCTCTCTCTCTCTCTCTCTCTCTCTCTCTCTCTCTCTCTCTCTCTCTCTCTCTCTCTCTCTCTCTCTCTCTCTCTCTCTCTCTGCTCACTTCGCAGAGTGAGTCGGTATAACTATCTCGGAACAGTAATACTATCTGATGCGAGGTGTGTCGAAGAGATTAGGAGTAGAATCGCTTTGGCAAAGGTAGTCGTTTGTAAAATGGGAAAATATTCCGACCAATAACAAATTGTCAATTACAAGAGAAAGAGAGTGTTGAAGTGCTACATAGATCCTGTACTGTTATATGAATGTGAAAAGTGGGCATTAAGCAGAAAGGCTGACAAATATATGATAGCATTGGAGTTGTGGTTTCTGAAGAAAATGAAAGAATACCATTGTCAGACAGAAAAACCAACAAGCAAGTCCTACAAGAAGCAAAGGAAAACTGTAAAATGTTTAGAGGATTAAGGCGAAGACAATCAACATTTTGGGAACACTTTATGAGAAGAAATAAACAAGAAAACTAAGTAACAACCTGCAATATTATGGGGGAAAAGAACATAAAGAAGGCAGATAAATAAATATATGGATGGTTAGACCACATGACATAATCGAGGCCAGAACACAAATGAGATCCACGACTCTGGTGATGGTGTGAAATGGCGAAACATGGCCGAACATGATTATCTACATGACACATGATGATGACTTACACATCAATAGAAATGGAAAGTAGTAAGGCTTAGCTTTATAGCGTTCCCGCTGACATTGTGTTTCAAAAGAAAAAGCATTTGTAAGGATAAATTCAACCAGAATGCAATTTTCTTTGCTTAAAAGAGAGAAGTTCGACTTCATTGGCACGAATTCCGTAGCTCCAGCGACAACCCTCAGGAGTCTCAGAGAAAATAGCACTAGTGAACCGAAATACAAAGTCCGGTTTCGAAAATGACAAGCTTCGGGCCCGAGGCAAGCGGCGTAACCACTTTGATACGTCTTGACTTATCAAGGCAATGTGCGAATGCTGTTTTCTTTATTTATCAAAGCAATGGTCGTGGATCAATCCGTATAACTCGGTACATTCTCTTCTGTTTTGTTTTAGTACTGCTCAGATGTGATAATAATGGAAACCATACACTGAAGCAGTTGCGATTCAATATACCAAAACCATCGTAGCATAGGGTTGGTGTGAATGGGTATGCATTTTCGGTCGTTTTGCTGACACATGTATACTAGGATGTTTCCGTGTGTGCAGTAGTTGATATATAAGCGTACGTGCTTTTTGACATCTTCATTCGATTTTTCTGTCTGTTTTGTCGTGTTTTCAGGATAAACGTTTAAGCAGTTTATAACATTAATTAAGCAAGCAAACGATTAATTTACTCACCCTCCTGGGATCGGAAGCAAGCACTGGGGTTCGTCACCTGGATGGCCAATTGCTAGGCACACTCAACAATGTCTGACCTCTTCCTGCCGGAGACATTGTCTGCAATCTCAGCTGAGATTATGAGGTTCTATCGGGGCAGAAGTGTTCACTCTTCTTCCAGGAACCGTAACCAAGGTTTAGCATCTTGTACTCACCCTTAAACCCTCTTTTTACTCAGTTGTTAACACTTATTTTCTCCCAGAAGAATATATAATCTATTGCCTGTTTAACACATGTAATAAAGTAATGGTAACATTTGCTGAAGCAGTTTCTATTCGTATGCCAAAAACCACTGGTGTGCAAACAAACAAAAAATGATAATCATTTAAATTTTACCATGGTAGATAGTGTTATACATGTTTAGTTTAGTTTAGTCGATGGATCAACATCACGGCACACGGGTGCAACTCATAAGTGCTTCGTTCTCCTCCTAACTCAAACCTGAGTCTGGAGAAACTCAGCTCAGTGCACGAACTCCGTAGCACTGGCGAGGATCCTAAAATACTTTTGGGTAGATTTTTAACTCGAAATTTTGCCCGGGCAGCGCCGTTAGGCTACTCTTTTTCGATTTCCAACTGCCAATGAATTTTTTTACGTGCACACCAATACACACGGGCGTCCGATCTCACTACCCAGAGACCAGGGGAAATTTATTACTAGAAGTGCACGAGAAAAAATGCCGGCGTCACCGGGGCTTGAGCCGGGGACCTCCAGCACTCGAGGCGGACACCATACCCGGAGACCACGCAACTCCCCCCCCCCCCCCTAAGATACTAAGATATTATACATGACTGTGGGAATATGTGTGTTGTATATTTTAGCTTGAAAGATACATTGTTTCGTTTAGTTTTATGTTGAGTGACGTCTACAGCGTGTTCCTGACAAGATGCAGTGAAACCGGTCATTCAATAAATTAAGCAACACTTTCATTTAATTCTTACTATACTAATTGGCCCTCTTTATTTAAATACTTTAATGTATTAGTTATTCCTTGAGTTCTTCAATGTTCTTCAACAGCTCTTCTCCTTTCAATACTATGTGCTCCTCACATCTGCGACGAGCCTCTTTAACCTTCTGTCTACGAGCCACAGCCTGATCACTTAGAATTTTAGATCTGGACTTCTGAGCTTTGTCTTGTGGCCGACCTCTATCATTACATGCTTGTTCTTGAAGCCATTACCTTTGCACGTCATTTACAGCTCGTGGTACAAATAAATGTCAATTGGGAAACCTTTTGAGGCTATCAAGACAATTAATAAAGGAATACACACGTACTATTTTGGCGCTCATAGAAGTAGGGGTAATAATTAGAGACTAGAGGACGCACTAGACAACTTTAAAAAATTGAAAGCTGTAGTTACCGACCGGGAGTCGAACCTGTCACCTCCAAATGACGACAGCGCCTCGCTGCACGACAAATGTATTTCGACGCATGATCAACTAGACCCCCCTCTCCCCCGCCGAGAAAGGTGTCTTCATTAGCAAGGTCTATCTATCACATGAACCCGCAACTATGGAATATGGACATAATTCTTCTCCAACCATTGACTTAGGACCACAGGCCAGAGAAATGTATATTAAACTAGCATATGTCAAACAACAAACACAAACACGCCAGACCGTAATGCTGTGTCCAGTATAGTAATGAACATTTAAAGAAGAAAAATGATTGGCCGGTTCCATTGTTGTTCACGTATTATATATAAAAATTATAAAAATCAATTGAGAAACTCTTTGAGGCAATCAAGACAAATAATAAATACAGACGAATTGTATTGGTGCTTATAGAAGTAGGGGTAAGAATTAGAGACTAGAGAAGCAGCGAACGCTGTCGTCAGCGTGGAGGTAACATGTTCGAATCTCGGTCGGTAACTACGGCTTTTAATTTTTATGTTGTGTAGTCCGTCCTCTAGTCTCTAATTCTTACCTCTACTTCTATGAGTGCCAAAACACTAAAATGGTGTCAGCTGTTTTGGTTATGCTTGCTTGCTGCTTGCTTGCGTTCGCTGGCTGTGAACTCCAGAGCGAAGTCCTGTATGTCGGATGAAGGCATCCTGTTGTCCAACATCAGTGTGATGTCATACAGGACCTGATGTTTGCGTGAGTATCCGTTTTCCCATGTCTGGCTTATTTGTGTGCAGACTGGTGGTTCCTCGCCGTGCAGGCAAATACTCTCCGGCTTCGGAAGAATCAGCGATCCTATTACGTTAGCCAGGGCCCCGAAGGACCTGTTGCCCAGGACGCACGACTAGGACGTGTTATTAGGTCTTGGTTAGTATAGAACCTGGCAATGGTGCCTTGGAAAAACCTCTGCGTCCCAGTTTTGGTTATAAGTGATTGATTGATTGATTGATTGATTTAGGAACCGACATCACAGCATTCGGGACATTCCCATAAGCGCTCCGTCCCCATCCTCAGCAGCCAGTGATATGATTATTTGACCTTGCCATTTTATATCTATTGTGGTCCACTAAGGCCCACCTGCCAGTGTTAGTGATTTGGTGATTCGGGTTTGAGTTTGCATGATCGTCTCTGCACCCTGGCTATATCAAGTACAGATGAAGCCACACTTTGATCTTAGACAAAAGGTCGAGAGGTGTCGTAAACTTAAACAGGGGGTCATTGGCCTTTCAACGGCCTGCCAAAAATATAACCACTAATTTAATCTACGTAATATCAAAGCGTAGGCTTCCTGGCCTAGAGGTTAGCGAATTTTCTCCGTAATTCCGTATACTCTCGTATGTAATGTGACGACGGTGAGAATCAGCAGTGGTTTGAATCGCGTCTGTAACTTACAGGGTATGTGAGCCGGCCGCTCAGAAAGCAATGGTAAACTTGCCAAGAAATCAACATACAGCTGAAAGATGCTGATGTTGACAGCGATGTCCTGTAAAATATATGCAAAACATTGTTTTTTTTTAAATATCAAAGCAGCATGCTTAATTTTTATATATTATCATATAAAGCCAGGAAAGCAGATTATAAAAATATATTGTGTGAAACAATAACTAAATAATATCATATATACTTGTGGTATCACGCTGTTTATTTTTCTTCAACATATGAAACTTAATGACTTAAGTAATGGCAGTAAAGTTTGATTTACAAAATGAAATTAATGATATATTAACACGTAATTACCAGAACGGTATGTGTAACATTTTTAGATTAAATACTGTCCCTTAATATGTTAAGTCGTTATGACCCTTACCCTAATTTACATTTGTTTGTTTCTTTTGTTTATGTGGTCTCTCCCGAAGTTGTTTGAACAGAAGCGGTAATAAATCCCATACCCACTCAATAATTATGCTATGTTGTTGTTACGGCAATCTGGGCATGCTTAAAGTAAACATAAATAACAAAATAAATAAGCGAGTCAGCGTTTTATGTTTTAACAATTGCATAATATGTTGTTTTCATTATGACAACCAGAGTTAGTAGTAGCAGTCAGTCAGTAGAAAATAAACAGAAAAAAGAATATTGTACCTAATAAACACTGCTAGAGACATATGTACCACAAACAAGTCACATTTAGCTGTTGCACATGGATATAGTCACATGACAGAAACTACAGTAAAATCTATATCTATAGTGCTAAATTTCTAACCAACAACAACAACAACAACAATAACAACAACAACAACAACAAAATGCACAGAAAATCATGTTTCATCATTTCATATAGTAAATCGATTCAACTATCTCTCGTCAATTCATAGAGTGAATCGATGCAACTATCTCTCGTCAATGCATGGAATGAAGAGGTACAAATATCTCAGAACTGCCATAATATCTGCTGGGAGGTGCATTAAAGACATTAGATCAAGCATCGCTACGGCAAAGATGCCTGATTGAAAACATACCTACCAATAAAAAGATGTCAATTGCAACGAGAAAAAGAGTGTTGAAATGTTACATAGATCGTGTACCATTATATGAATGTGGATTGTGTACAGTAAGCAGAAAAGCTGGCAAACATCTGATGGCAGGGGAGACGCAGTTTCTAAGGAAGATACGAAGAATATAATGGAAAGACAGAAAAACCAATGAGCAAGTCCTACAAGGAACAAATTAATACAATACACTGATTAAAAAGAATAATAGTCGGCAGTCAAGATTATTTGGGCACGTAATTAATGGAAATAAACTAACAAAATTAGTAACAGTTGGAAAGATTGAGGGGAAGGCAAAGAAATAAATATATTGATGGCTTGTTCATATGGAATAATCGAGGCAAGAACACATACCTGATTCACGACTGGTGTGGGGTAGCGAAACATGACCATCCATACTTATCGGTATGGCACATGATGATGACTATTATGCAACAACATGTATACAAAATTCAAGATTGCTGACTCAGCCATGTGCACATTTGGTCTGGCATCGCAGACAGCAGAGCACATACTCCAGGACTGCCCAATATACAACATATCTAGGCAAACCTTTTGGCCTAGAGAGACAACAGTGGGAGATAAACTCTATGGACCGCTGAGTGAACTAAAAAAAGACTGGTAGATTCATACAAGAGACAACATTGCAGTTATAGACATATTTCAGGCGAACGAAAGAAGAAGAAGAATTGAAACACAACATGTAGATTATAAAAACGTATCGTGCAAAGAGAAAACACAGTCAGCGAACACAAGCAAGCAATATAATTAATTGTGAACATACGATATTATGCATTACATCTAAAGCTATACGAACTAATAATAAAAATCTGGAGGACAGAAGAATTACCCCATGACTGGAAAGAGTCATTATTGATACCTATCTTTAAGAAAGGAGACAAGTTCCAATGTGGAAATTATAGAGGAATATCACTACTGTCCACAAGCTATAAGATACTATCCGCAGTATTACTAAATAGACTAAAACCATATTCAGAAGACATATTAGGTGACTACCAGGCGGGTTTTAGACAAAACAGATCAACAATAGATCAGATATTTATCTTACGACAAATAGCCGAGAAACATTGGGAATATAAAAGAGATCTCCATAACATTTTTGTGGATTTTAAAAAGGCTTATGATAGTGTCCATAGGAATAGTCTATGGAATGCTATGCAGGAATTTGGAATACCAAGGAAGTTAATCAACATGACCAGACTATGCATGGAAGATACTTATAATATAGTAACATATAAAGGCAGGAAATCAGACCCCTTCCAAATAACATCTGGCTTGAAACAGGGTGATGCACTATCGCCGCTACTCTTCAATCTGGCTCTAGAGAAAGTTGTAAGGAAGGTAAAGGAGGAATGTGATATTGGAGGAACATCCAAGCTGCTTGGTTATGCAGATGATATAGATATTATAGGGCAAAGTGAACAAAAGACATTGGAAATATTGACTCACTTAAAGGAAAAAGCCCAACAGATGGGGCTGGTTATCAACCAAGATAATACATAATATATGGTAATTTCAAGAGACGGAATGGCTAGAAACTCTGGCCACATACAAATAGATAATATGACCATTAAAAGAACGGAAACATACAAATACCTGGGTACGATCTTCAACTGCTCCAACATCATAAGGGAAGAAATACAAACTAGAATCAACTCTGGAAATAAGATATACTATGCACTACAACATCTACTAAAATCAAAGGCACTATCTCGTAACACCAAAATCACAATATACAAAACACTGATCAGACCAGTTGTGCTGTATGGCTCTGAAACCTGGAGTACAACTAAAGGAGACGAAGCCTTGTTACAAACCTTTGAGAACAAAATTTTAAGACGCATCTTTGGACCCATTAGGGATACACAAAGTGGAGAGTGGAAAAGAAGAAGTAACAAAGACATTTATGATCTGTTTAAGTCCCCGCTAATCACTGGTATCATGAAGGCTAATAGACTACAATGGCTGGGGCATATAGAAAGAATGGAAGATAATAGGGAAACAAAACTCGCTTACACTCAGGAAATAAATGGCCGTAGACCCCGAGGTAGACCAAGAAGACGGTGGAGAGATAATACATGTACAGACCTACAAGCACTTGGAATCAACGACTGGCAAGAGAAGGTCCACCAGAGAGACGAATGGAGACGGATTGTATTTGCAGCAAAGAACCTCAATGGCTCGGAACGCTGAAGAAGAAGAAGAAGAGAAGAAGAGAACATACGATATGCATATTTCTATTGTACATATATAATTTAAAGTATTTGTACATGTCAGCAAAGGTTTATTTGCAAATGAAATTAACGAAAAATTAAGAATGTAATTCACAGAACTGTAAATATTATAAACATTTTTTAGATTGAATTAAGTCCCTTAACTTTATAAATTGTCATTTCCCATATATTAATTTGTTTTATGTTTGTTTCATTTGTTGATGTGGATTCAATCGAAGGTGTTTGAACAGAATTGTTTATAATTTCGGTGACCACTAAATAATTATGCTAGCTTGCTGTTATAATAATCTGGACATGCGCTAAAAAATAATGAAATAAACAAAGGAAGTATCATTTTGCGATTTTTCAAAAAATCATAATCCTAATAATATTTTGTTTTGATTACTATAAAGTTAGCATTAGTAGTAGCAGTAAGATCGGTAGAAAATATACAGAAAAGGGGGTATTGTCCCGAATAAACACTGCTAGAGACGTATTTAAAATAAAACAACACACACACCCAGTTTTAGCGTTTGTGCAAGGATATAATCCAATGAAGGTAATTGCAGTATAAGCTATAATATTAAATTTCCAACAACAAAATGCCTAGAAAATCACGTTTCGTTAATTCATAGAGTGAATCGGTACAACTATATTTCGCCTATTCATAGAGTGAATAGGTACAACTATCTCTCGTCTATTCATAGAGTAAATCGGTACAACTAACTCTCGTCCATTCATAGAGTGAATCCGCACAACTATCTCTCGTCTATTCATAGAGTGAATCGGTACAAATATCTCTCACCCATTCATAGAGTGAATAGGTACAACCATGTCGGAATTGTCAAACCATCTAATGTGAGGTGCTTTGTCGAGATCCCCACGGCATAGGTAGCCTTGTCCATGCTGGACAACATGCCGTCCAATAAAACAATATCATTTGCAACGAGTAAATGAGTGATGATGTGCTGCATAGAACCTATAATGTTATATGGATGCGAATCGTGGACAATAAGCTGACAAATATCCGATAGTAGTGGAGATGTTGTTTCTGATGAAAATACAAAGAACATGATGGACGGACAGAAAAACCAATGAGCAAAACCTACAAGGAACACAAGAAAACCGTAAACGTATTAGAGAACTAAACGTAGACAATCAAGATTATTTGGCCACGTTATTAATAGAAATAAAATTTAAAAAAAAAAATAGAAATAACCTGCTAGATTGTTGTGGAAAGAACAAAAGAAAAGAAGAATGATAAATATCTGGATGCTTAGACTACGTGATATAATCGAGACCAGAACAGAAAACAATAGATCTACGACTCTGGTGATGGTGTGAGATGGCAAAACGTGGTCGAACATGATTATCTACATGACACACGATGATGACTAACAAATCATTAGAAAGGATAAGTAGTTAGGCTTAGCTGTATAGAGTCCCCACTGGTGACGAGTTTCGCAAGAAAACGCTATTGTAAGGATACATTCAGAGAGGGCGCAATTTTCTTTGTACAAACCGAGAAGATCGACTCTATTGGCGCGAACTCCGATGCTCCAGCCACAAGCCTCAGGAGCCTCAGAGAAAATTGCACTAGTGAACCGAATGACGGAGTCCATTTTCGAAAAAGACAAGCTTCGGTCGCGAGGCAAGCGGTGTAACTACTTCGATTCGAAATTCCCCATTTCTTTGCTTATCTTGGCATTGTGCGGGTGCTGTATTCTTTGCTTATCTAGACTATGTGCGGGTGCTGTTTTCTTTGCTTGTCAAAGCAATGGTCATAGATCAATCCCTATCATTGGGGGTAATATCTACATTTTTTTATCTTACTTTAGTACTGCTCTAAGTTCTTCCTAATTTGTTCATTTACCTTCCAAGATTCGCTGCCATACAGCAAAACTGGTTCTATATAGCATTTTAGCCCTCTCTTTATTACATTCATTTATATGTCCATGTATCAGAACATTTTTGGTTTCCATAAGCGCGCAAGGTTCCCCAGGGCCCAGAGTCGCCCCATGAGCTTTCATGTCCCTGTGTGTCATTCAGATGACCACCTCTGCTGGTGGCCGTGGCCAGATCAAGACCAGATAAATTGACATTTTGATCTTAACCAAAAGGCCGATAATTTGTAGGTGATTGGTTTTATTGTTGTTGTTGTTGTTTTTGTTGTTGTTGTTGCTGTTGTTGTTGTTGTTGTTGCAATATTTGATGTTTTTCTTATTTCTCGAAAAAGAAGCTTAACAACATTCAGTTCACAATATAAAAGTATCTCACCACACAATCCCTCTATTTGCCAGTAACAAACAATGTGAACACAATGATTCAATCTTATTTACTGTGACAGGTCATACATTCTCATATTCAACATGAAACTGGACCTTTCCTTGAGACTGGAAGCAGTTGCCAGCAGTCATGGCTTCAGAAGCACCAAAGGTAAAGCAGGAGCCACAATCTCCTTGACCACGGACCTCCTTCAGTGTTGAGCAGTTTGGGTACTCTAATCTAGGGGCAGAGTTCTCTGGTAGCCAGATGGCTGTCAGCTTTCTTTAAACTTTTGTCTGGGCAACTGACGAGCCAAACATTCAAATTTACCACCTTTGAAAAACCCTGAATTCTTTTCACATGCACGTGATCTTCTGGGTCAAAATTACGCCCAGCGATCCATGTGGTATATGCAATATTGTTATTGTAGTCGATATGCTCATCAAAATGAAGCCCAAAATCTGGCTTCCTTCAGTTTGCATATGAGACTGTACACAGCAGTGCTACAATAAGTAGTTTCAACGTTGTTGTTTTATTTTTATTTTATATTTTTTTCACAATAATTTTTATTTTTATTTTGAATTATCAGACGTTTAGAGTTTCTGGATAGCCTCTTGTGCCTTGAGAACTCTTGCTACAATCTACTGCACCTCAATAAGGAAAGAACCAACAATTCGTTCTCTGACAGCCTTGTGGCACAGAAATCCTCTATAAGCACGAGTAACTGTCCTCTATCGCTTGATCAAGGCACTGATCTTGTCGGGAAACACAGATCTGAGCTTGGTTTTGTAATCACCACACATTGGTGTCTTTGCAAGCTCTACCTGGTACAAATATACCAATTGTCCACCGGTTGTCTATGAGACTTTTCTGGTACAAATATACCAACATTCCGCGGGGTGTCGTGGAGACTTTTCTGGTACAAATATACCAACATTCCACCGGGTGTCTTGGAGATTTTATAGTGGTTAGAGTGTCTTTTAAGAGAGATGACGCCTGTGACTGAACCATCTTGCTTAGGTTTTTCATCAGTCACAACTGAATAATTATTTAACAAGTAATAGATGTTCCCGGAAAATTACTTGACATTATTATTATTATTTTTTTGGTGGGGGGGGGGGGGGGGGGGATGATTGCTTTTTGGCCTTTCAACGGCCTGCCAAAAATATAGTTGTCAACAGGCTTGAAATTATGTCAATGAGGAATACTAAAAGTTTTTCATATATTATTCTAGAGAAGCTAAAAAAGCAGATTATAAACATTTATTATGCAAAAATATAACTAAATAATATAATTACTTGCGTTAATACGATGTTTATGTTTATTTTACCATATATAACATAAAGTATTAGAGAATGGCAGCAAAAGTTGATTTTCAAATGAAATTAACGAAAAGTTCAGAAAGTAATTGGCAAAACTGTAAGTGTTATAAATGGGTTTCGATTGAGTAATGTCCCTTAAATGTTAAGTCGTTATGTCTCATGCCTTTATTAAATTGTATGCTCCTTTTGTTTATGTGGTCTTTCAGTAAGTTATTTGAACATAATTGTTTATAATTTCTGTGACCACTCTACACATTTGCTTGCCTGTTGTTCCGAAAATCTGGGCATGCTCTAAAAATCAAACAAACAAAAACAAAACAAATGAAGTACCATGTTATGATTTCTTATCATGTTCATAATAATGTGTTTTGATTATAATAATTAGAGATGGTAGTTGCCTCAACCCAATTGAACAGTCAAAATCACAACTTATATCCTAACATAGCAAAAACAAAAATAATGCATACAGATAAAACCATTTTGGAGACAGAAATATACGAGCTCAAACGAGATCGAAACTCGAGTATAGTGCTTCCATATTGACGTGGATAGGCCTTATGTTCATACCAGAATACGATCAGCGTTGCCAGTGGTGGGTTGTGCTCAATATTTAAATTTCAAATCCCGAAACAACCACATAATCAAAGAAATATATGTTAATGAGGAAAAATTGGAGGTGGTGGAAAATTTTGAATATCTTGATTCATTGATTACCAACAACGGTGACACAATGAAAGAAATTAAACGACGACTAACAATTGCTCTTCAAAGACTAAAACAACTGAATAAATTATGGAATGGGACTGACCGAACTACAAAAATTAGATTTTTAAGAGCATGCATCTTTCCCATTGCAACATACGCCTGTGAGACTTGGACACTTACTAAACAAGCTGACCAGCGCATAAATGCCTTTGAATATATATGTTATAGACGAGTTCTAAGAATATCTTAGGTAAAGAAAAGAACAAATGCATCCATACTTCAGGAGCTGAATATTGAAGAAGGTTGGCTATTAAAGACGATAAAACAAAGAAAATTGAAATATTTTGATCACTTGAAACGTCATGAAAGTTTGGAGAGAACAATAATGCAGGAGTATATGCCTGGGAAGGGAGAACATACTGACCTATAAAAGATGGCACTGGCAAAGACAATAAGAGTGTTGAAGTGCTACATATATCGTATACAATTATATGGATGTGAATCGTGTACAGTAAGCAGAAAAGCAGGCAAACATCTGTTGGCAGGGGAAATGTAGTTTCTGAGGAAGATGCAAAGAACATATTGGACATACACAAGTAACCAATAAGCAAATCCTACAAGAAGCAAATCAAAACAGTAAACTGATTAAAGAAATTAAAATAGGCAGTCAAGATTAAATGGGCACGTAATTAATGGAAATGCACTTGTGAACCGTAAGACGTAGTCCGGAATTGAACCCACAACCGTCGGAGAGCGAGGCAGACGGCTTGACCACTTCTAATTAATGGAACTAAACTAAACAAACATTTAATAAAAGTTGGGACGATTGAGGGGACAGGAACAAAGGGAAGGCTGAGAGATACATATATCTATGGCTTGACCATATGGCATAATGGAGACAAGAACACAGAGCTGATCTACTACTGGCGATCGTGTGTGATAGCGAATCATGGCCGCTCATGCTTAACGGTAAGGCACATGATGATGACTAAGAAATCAACAAATATTGAAAGTGGTAAGACTTGGCTTCATAGCTTTGATACGGAGACTCTCATTTCTTTGCTTATGTGGGCAATGGTTTGGTTGCTGTTTTCTTTGCGTGTCAATGTAATGGTCAGGGGTCAATCCTAACAAATTTAGTAATAATGAAAAACATATGCTGAATCACATGCGATTCGTATGCTCAAACCATTGTGTAAGCAAAACGTCTTGATATTCCGTTGAAAATTACCAAATAGCAGATACTTTAAAATACTGTGTGTTGAATATTTGATAGATTCGTCGATTTGCTTGGTGTGTGACTTCCCATACTTAAATAGATGCAGCGAAATATGATAGTCACTAAACTGTACAATCTACTGATTATGTATTCAGTATTTAAAAATATATACTAGCAAAATACGTGACGCGGTAAACTGGCGTAGAAACGACAATCTTTTCGTGAAGGAAAGGAAAGGGGAGAGGGGATATGATGTTCAGACGATGTTCAATAAAGGACATTATAATTGATCACCACCACCTTCGTCAAGCGTCGTGGGGAGAAATAGTTGACATTCCAGCGTGTGATGTGTGGCGTTGGATTGTGTTATTCCGTGTGACTGTACAATCTTTTTGATTTCGTCGATCCATTCTGTTTTCTAGGTACTAAATTTTCTGTTACCGAAAGTTGCCGGCGATGTTTCAAACGGCGATTTACGTTTTCTTGTTATTGTTCCCCGGTATTAAGGATATATATGTATATATAGTACTCGTTATATAGACGTTGCCGCTTGATTTAGTATAAATAATTAAATTGGGCATCCATTCTTAAGCGGACTGTGAAATTTTCAAATGTTTTAGTCAACGGGGTCATCCCAAACAGAAATTATTAAGATCGTATGCTAAGATGCGTCATGTTAAATTAAATTTCAATGGCGGGAATATAGCGGTTTTCCGTGTCATAATACAGCGATGATCATTTAATATTCTTATGAATTATT
Organism: Cepaea hortensis; assembly: GCA_963921405.1. Lineage (NCBI taxonomy): Eukaryota > Metazoa > Mollusca > Gastropoda > Stylommatophora > Helicidae > Cepaea > Cepaea hortensis. Next base: position 65,863,611 of record OY992896.1, read on the forward strand.
CAGAGCGACGAGATTATAATGATGCACGTTTGCATTCACCACCCATTCTAGTATTTAGAAGTGGAGGAAGAGGCTGGAGGAAGAGGGAGTTTGAGGTTTTCATTTTAATTTTGCGTTCAAAATAAAAATCTGAGTTATCCCCCTTAAGGCAAAAAAACACAAAGAGCAGTTATCTGCCCTTAGCCTACGTGTTTTGTGGTCACACTTTCCAGAGTGGGTTACCAATATGCCAATGTTAAATATAAACTGACATACAAAAATTAATATCTCAGCTTACATTTGACGTACAGACTTGAATAAGGTATTGTTGGATTTGTATTTTCAAGAGGTATCCAATTATGCAGTTATATAATTTAAAAAGCAATTTAGAAAATGTTCCTAAAGTACCTACTGTTTTCTCTGGCGTCCTCTTGTTCTCGTATCAGATCTTCTGTGGTGCAGCGCCAGTGCTGGTAACTGGAGTATTGCATTCTAACGAGATGTCCAATCCATTTAAATGATTAATTGCCATGGGATAATTAAGCATCGTAAGTGACATTCTATATCTGCCTAAGGCTTATTTGTCGCCGAAATGTTGTCATTGCGTTATAATACAACATGTCCGCTACCATATCAACAACTTGTAAGCCCCAACTGTAACATTCAACTGCTTCCGATTTTTCGGCATCCATTTGTGTTTGGTCCAAATCTACTCTTTTTGTAATCTGTTAATTTTCTGCTTTTCGGTATTTGTGGCTCATAGTGTTGATCCAACTGTCTGTCAGATAACATAATTTCTTCTTCGGTATTTGAATGTTAAGTTGGCGGCTCTTCTCTGTTTCCCCCCCCCCCCCAAAAAAAAAATCCCTCCCCCAGCCCCCTCCCCTTTTCCAGTCTTGTAGATATTGATTCTACGTGTGATTTAATTGATGTCCAAGTTTGATATTGCCAGCACAGGGTTAGTGTGAATATGTTATTTATTATGTGTCGTTGTGCGTATATAGGTACAGCTTGATGTGTCAGTATGTGTGATAGTGATATATAAGCTTATTTGCTTTTTGATATCTGACTTAGATTTCTCGAAATCAGATGTCAATAGTTAGCAGGTTTGGCCTTGAATATAATGTATATACAACTGTTAGTTCTCTAGTGACTGTGGTGGACTGTTGTGTTGGAATTCGTGCATTAGCCGTACGCATATATGCGTGTGCGTGCTTTTGGTTTTTCGGAACTGATGTCTGTTCCACTTCGTACAGTGAGGAGTGTATTGTGTGATGCTCACAGACACATAAATGGAGCAGTATGAGGAAACCTTTGAAATTGGTACCACGACTAACGTCTATTTTATGTGAAGAAATCTAGTTAGTCATGCGTCGAAGTGCACATGATCCTGCAGCGAGGCACTGTGGAGGTGACAGGTTCGAATCCCGGTCGGTAACTATAGCTTCACACGCTGCAGGATTTGATGAGGAGGGGATCTGAGCAAGTTTCGTTTGCTGCCACTCATTTCTGATGTAGATGTCCCTCCATGTGATGATGTCAAACTGCACGGAATTTTCTTACTTAGTGTCACAGCCTCACATTATCCACATTATCCGGTAAACTAACATTAGTTAATAGAGATTAGCCAAGGGCTACAACTCCCGCCCAAGGGAAAGAAGTAAGACCCTCGAAGGCCAGAGTATTCCAGAACCTTCTCGAAGGACTGGTCAGTGAGTCCACTGTCCCGTGGACACTGATGTGGCCCGCCTATTGCGGGGTCCACGAGGAACTCGAACAGAGTTACCACCCGTGTCGGATTGCGACACGTGTGGATGGGCAGAGAGAGACGGGACATCGAAGAGGCAACAGGGCCTGCCTTAGAGGGACTCAATAGTTTAGACCCATGTGTATTTGGGGTTCATAGACATATGCTAGATAGTTGCTTAGAATGTTTGATGATGTTAAACTGTGTGATGATGTTAAACCTCTGTGATATGCAACTCAGTGCGGGCTTGTTAAACCCACTGCGCCAACGCACTGTATATTGAAATACAATAAATGTTAGATATTATATTTAACGGAGTTATTGTTGTCTGTGTGAGACCGAGCTCAGATACCTAGACATCCAACACGCTGACAGGCTTTTTGGGGGCTAGGCTCCGGTTTTGGCATAAGCATTACATATAGACGGCTATTGATTGCCAAGTAAAATAGTAAATTAATCATATCAAATTGATGTTTGAAGAAATTTAACAAATTTACATCTATCTAGTGATCAAATAGTATTAATATGAGTCCCTCTGCAGCTAGTCTCTCAATGATGTTAATACTATAAACTATTTTGACATGACTGTGACATTTTTTGACTGTTACTAATGTTTTCTCATTCTACGAGCAGATTGTTCCGCGAGTTGTGTGGTGTGTAACCTATGTAAACTATCCAACAGTGGCGAGAGTACAAGACAACTTTCACAAGTTCTGGGATCATAAGATAAGTTTCATATCATGCCCATTGCAACCCTAAGCGGTACTTATCACCATCCATCCATGTATCATTTTGCTTTGCATTGATTTGTATATATATTCATGACCTTGTAACCAACATAACTTTGCATTTGGATTTGTGCATGTAATAATTAAGGGAGATAATTAAATTTTCTACTCCCCAACATTTTTTCTAAGGGATTTAACTTCAGTAAAATTACCAACAAGTAAAAGACAAGATGTCTACGTTAGAAAAATGTATTGAGCAAGGTATTAAATTAGGTTATAAAGAAGAGAAACTGTCAGAATGGGCACAGAAGACGCACGCAGAGAACATTGCCCGTGAAGAAAGAGCGATAGAACGAGAAGAAAAGAAGATGCAAATGGAGGCAGAAGAGAAAAAGATGCAATCAGAAGAGAAAAGGATGCAGATGCAACTGCAGGCTCAAGAGAAACAAATGGAGCTTGAGGCGGCGGCCAAATTAGCCCAAGTGAATGCCGATACACAAATAAAACTAAAGCAGATGGAAATCGATTCCAACGTAGAAATATCTGTAAATAAATTAAGAAGCAAAGAGGAAGAACAGAAATATAACAAGTATAAAGGCCTCGTCAAGGCATTCTGCTCAGGAGATTCCATCAGTGCATACCTGGAAAATTTTGAGTGTCTAATGTCCTACCATAAGATCATAAAATCAGATTGGTCATTTATTTTAATGAGAAACTTAGCTCTGGAACCTTTGAAAGTAATAGAGACAGTGCCACAGGAAATGAGAAAAGATTATGATTACTTAAAGCAACGCATTCTCCAACATTTCTCTTTAGATACTGCAGGTTACCAACAACAGTTCGCTAAATTATCCCCTCAACCAAATCAAACCTTCATAGACTACGTGTCTACAGTTCAAGATGTGTGCACAAAGTGGATTAACTCAGCAAAAACTAACAACAGCCATGACAAACTAAAAGAACTCATTATTATTGACAAAATAGTTAGTACAATCCCCACACCTTTTGCTAAGTTTTTGAAACAAATGGACTGTAGGAGCATTCAGGATGTAGAGACAAAGGGGAACGGATTTTTCACAGCGAACAGAGATATTTTCCAATTAAACCTAAGTCAGAACGAAACAGCAGCAGTGGTATACACTAGATACTCGAAACCAACTGAAAGCAAGTTTAAACCACGCTCAAATGTCAGGAAGCCAGTTAAGTGCCAATATTGTAGTTTGACTCACGAAGAATACGCTATGTGCGATAAATCGCCCAACTATCCACACCATCTCAAAATGATCGTGGAGAAGCAGAAGAACAAGAGAAATGCGTACCAGAGAGCGGTCAAATGCTATTTTTTTGCAGTAGCTTTGGGCACTACAGTCGCTTTTGTGATGGCCGAAAATTATTAAAACAGGCCAATGCTGCACTAGTTGAAAGTTCCTCAGAGGAAGATATTGAGTTACTGAATGAGTGTGACAATCAAAACGAAAGTTTGAGTGAGCTAGGAAATGCAGTGCACATTATTGGCACCATTACAGACAGTAAGTGTAACACCTGTATGAAATTCCAACTTGACACAACATTACTATGTGGCCACACTATCCCTATTTCAAATGAAACGGCCAATGCTGCCTTATCTTCTACAGGCAAGCTAAATTTCTCAACAGGGTTTGTAAATAACAAAAAGTGCACATTAATTCGTGATTCCGGCGCAACGCTCTGTGGGATTAAGAAAACATTAATCAACGACAAAGACTATACACACAAACACGTAACTTGTCGCACATTCTCAGGCACTATAGAGAAATACCCCCTTGCTCTTGTCGAAATTCGAACACCGTTCATATCAGGACTAGTATTGTGCGCAATCCTAGAAAATCCTGTCGCTGATATTATACTTGGGAACCTACCCAACATACGACCTTGCTCTGAAAAGGAAATCAGAGATTGGGAGCGGAAAAACGGTATACAACACCCAAACAGCGATCCGAAAGAGAAACACCATTCATGCTTGTCTCAATCTGCCAAAAGGACAAGGGAGACAACCAATGAAGTAATTCAGAAAGAATTCACCGAGGTGTATGATGCAGGGGCGGTCGAATCTGTCAGTGATACGACCAATTTAAAGCCTCGAATTGAGGATGCTACCGATCTACCAAGTACCAAGCCTGTAGATGTGCAACAACACACACAACACACGAATGCAATAACACGACAGACAACTCACAAAACTCACACCGACCAACTGCAGGAGTCACTAGAAATTGTAGCACCAAACACTACCATCACTAATTTTGGAGATGAACAAAAATCAGATCCTACACTTTCACCATATTTTAGGCTAGTAGGACTTAAACCAAAATTATCTAAGAACGCATCGTGGTCATTTACATTAAAGAACAACGTGTTGACTAGATTATACACTAGAGATCAGACCATAATACAGCAAGTAGTGTTACCACAAGCACATCGAGAGAAAGTACTAAAGATAGCCCATGACTCACCTTTCGGAGGTCATATGGGGTACGAAAAGACTTGAGCTAGGGTCCTGACCCAATTTTATTGGCCGAAATTTTGCCAAGACATAAAACCTATTTTAGATCATGTGATATATGTCAACTGGTGAAAAAGGTGAAAAACCCTACGGCAGAAGTCCAATCAACCATAACTGCCTCGAGGCCATTCCAAATCGTGGCAGTTGACCTAGTAGGTCCGTTGAATCACATCTCAAGTAAAGGGAATAGATATATTTTTACTCTTATTGATCTATGTACGAGATGGCCAGAAATGCTTCCGTTAAGATCTATCTCCTCTAAGGATGTGACGGACATATTGTTAAATATATTCTCCCGTTTTGGCTTTCCGGAGAAAATAATTTCAGATAGGGGAACCCAGTTCATATCCAATGCCACTCAATCGGTAACTAAGTTACTAGGCATAAAACAATGTTTCACCAGTCCCTATCGACCGGCCGCAAATGGTATCTGCGAAAAACTAAATGGGGACCTGAAACATATGCTATCCAAAGTGACAGCTGAAAATCCAGCCGATTGGGATATACTTCTCCCAACGGTGCTGTTCGCATGTAGAGAAGTCCCGCAATCAAGCACAGGGTTCTCTCCCTTCGAATTGATGTATGGAGCGAACCCAAGAGGACCTCTCACTATTTACAAAGATATCATATCACAACCTGTAAATATCCAACTACCCATTTCCACCTATGATTTAGTCACTGACACCAGAGACAAAATCATACGTTCCTGTATACTGGCCAGAACATCATTACAGGAGAAAGGTTTTAGGTACATGCAGTACGCCAACAAAGGTGCAAAAACAATTGTATTAAAACCAGGTCAGGATATTTTACTACTGCTACCTGACAAGAGAAATTTACTATCAACCTCTTGGCAGGGACCGTTTAAAATTGTTAGAAGAATTTCGGAAGTTGATTACGAAATTTCGTTGAATGGAAAGATGAAAATATTCCATGTAAATATGTTAAAACCATACTATGCTAGACAGGACACTGACACGAGTGAGCAAACGCAGCTAACTGATGACAGAAACGAAACGACAGTGACCCAACTGAGTGACATCTCGACAAACGAAGCATCGTTAACGACGCACTCTTATGACAACAAAGACGACGAAGACATATGTACATTACCGACAATATGTGATAACGACAGCGACGACCAATTTAATGACATATTGACAACGATTAATCTCGACGACGACGACAATGACATTGAGGACAATTTACAAACAGTAGCATCTGTGATAAATCAGACAGACGTAGACAATACTGAAATCCAAGTACCGATTATGAAGGACGACGGTAGTATAAAGGACATACAAATCTCTGACACTTTGACACAACAGCAGCGACAAGACATTTTGACTCTCCTTATCGAGTATAAATCTATCTTCTCTAACAAACCTGGACGAACTGACAAAATAACACATTCAATTGTGTTGACAGATCTGACACCGGTCAAATGTAGACCATATTCTATTCCTCTGTATTATAGAGCTAATTTAGACAAAGAAATTTTAGATTTAGAGCAAAATAGAATAATTCAGAAATCTATGTCTCAATATTCTTCACCGAATATCCTGGTGAAAAAGAAGGACCAAACAATCCGTTTGTGCATCGATTATAGAAAGCTAAATACAATAACCACAACAAATGCGGAGCCGATGAATAGCTGTGAAGACCTCATTTTGAATATGTCTCAATCATCCTTATTTTCAAAGGTTGATTTAGCGAAAGGTTATTGGCAAGTACCACTACACCCTGCTTCTAGACATATAATAGCATTCGCAACACCTCTCGGTTTGTACGAATGGAGATATCTTCCATTTGGTCTGAAGAACGCTCCCGCCACATTTGTTAGGTTAACTAGATTGCTATTGCACGGAATTAAAGATGTCCAAGCTTATATTGATGATATATGCATTCATTCTTCTAATATTACCTCTCACTTACTTACACTCAAACAAGTCTTCGACCAAATCTTTCTTTTCGGACTTACTATCAAACCTTCCAAGGTTGAAATAGGCTATAAACAAATAGACTTCCTTGGTCATAGAATTTCTGAAGGCAAACTGCTGACAGATGAGAAAATTGTTTCGAAGATTCTCAATCTAGAAGTTCCTACCACAAAGAAACAAATTAGAAGTTTATTAGGTCTTATAAACTATTATTCTAAGTTTATACCAAATTGGGCAGAACTTACATCAGTTTTTTCGAATATGTTGACAAAAGATCATCCATCAAAAGTTTGTAAAAGTACCAGCTTAGAGGATGCAATATGCAGATTGAAACGCATTTTTTCTAATCCACCAGTCTTACGATTACCAAACATAGATTTACCCTTATTTTGACCACAGATTCGAGTGCTATCGCAATTGGAGGATGTTTAATGCAAGAAGTGGATGGAGTGAGACACCCAATTCTCTACGTAAGCCTTAAGCTGAAGAAAGCAGAGACCCGTTACTCTACAGTGGAATTGGAGGCATTAAGTCTATTATTTTGTATGCTCAGATTGTCTAAGTTCCTCTTGGGTGCCCACTTCGTTGTACTCACCGACAATTCGCCATTGTTGGTACTTAAGCAAGGTGTTCCCAAAAACCATCGTTTGCAAAGATGGTGTCTTCTTCTCCAAGATTTCGACTTCGAAATCCGCCATATCAGAGGCACTGATAACATTATAGCTGATATTTTATCGCGGCAGACGAATGCGCAAACAGAATAACATCTGGCACATTGACCATTCGCCATACCAGAAATTGTGATATTTTATCCCGTGGCATAGAACAGTGTAACTTTACACCTGCTAAAGAACTTCCATTTAAAAGTAATAACACTCCAGTGAATAGGTTACATATAACACCCACGAACGTGAAACGGTGAGAACTATACGACCAACTATCAAAGCTCCAAGACCAATCCGAGCGAGAGACATTAACTGTGAAATGATTTCATCTAGTGAACTGACATTGATCACGAAAACATGAAGAACACTTATACTCAACATTGAGAACATTCCATACTTGCTGTGGCTAATAGACTTTACAAACAGCCGAAATAGATCTACGTCAACGACAACACTCAAGAGACAGCCATACTAACTATAACATTCATGGCACGATACGCTAACAACAGGAGGACAACGCGCACATCATCGTTGGATTTAGTTACTTAGTTAATTAATTAATTTAGTAGTGAATATGTCTTATATTATTGTGTATATAAAATGTGTTAATCTGTAATTTGTACATTTTCTACTATATTATTACAGGTATTTCCATTCATAGGTTAAATAACCTGCCTATGCAATTTTCTCTATGTAAATTATAAACCATTTTTGAGTCATCGTACAAAAAGTACGTATTATCTTAAAGGGAAAATATCGCCTATTCCGTTTCTTCTAAGGGAAATAACACTTACCTCAACTTTACTTATATATTTTAACCAAATACTATTTTGAATGAAAGATGTGTGAATGGCAGTGTGAAAGAATTAAATGAGAGAACGATATACTGAGCGGACAAATTGTACGCAAAACGTATTTATTTTAATTTGTCTGCGTCTGTCATGTAAATTGTACCACTTGTCTAAATTGTTGATACATGTTTAGCAGTTAGTTTAGTACTCTTAGTTAGCAGTTAGGATACTACATCTAAGCACCACTGCTTGGAATGCCTGATCATGTATTGCACACATTGGAGTAATTCATGATTAAGGATATCCCAATTCGTGACGCTTGGAAATAAGCCACACATTCAGCACACATTTACACAAAACTCAAAACTGAACACTATCAATTAAAATGCAGTCACTTTATTAGAAGCAGCAACTTATTAGTCAACACACTAACAGGCCAACAGGGACACATGTAGTCAGATGGGATAAAATAACAACGTAACCACATATTTAGCATTATACAACATACGAGAGTAAAAGTGTATTGAAATGCACATACAGAACAAGATTTGAAGATGTACTTAATTAGCCAAGACTTTTGTCTTGTTAATCCTCTTTAAAAAAGAGGTTAATTATCTTGGTATCAGTGGGATACTATGAGAAGGACGGGTTGTAGACACAACTAGTAAACGTCACGTAACTTCGGTCAGATAAGCATTGTTAAGGACACAGGAGAGAGAGAGATCTCTTCACCAAATCAAAGAAGTGGTGTATGGGAGAATACATGAGTGTTGATGCCAGTATGTAGGTTACCAAGTTACTGTCCACCAAACTACATACACCGACTTTATGTGATTCTGTGACAGAATTAGTGCTGAACTAATTACCCTATAACAACCCATCAAATCAGGGGAGAGGGGGGACTCCTGTCACAGCCTCACATTATCTACATTATCCGGTAAACTAACATTAGTTAATAGATATTAGCCAAGGGCTACAACTCCCGCCCAAGGGAAAGAAGTAAGACCCTCGAAGGCCAGAGTATTCCAGAACCTTCTCGAAGGACTGGTCAGTGAGTCCACTGTCCCGTGGACACTGATGTGGTCCGCCTATTGCGACACGTGTGGATGGGCAGAGAGAGACGGGACATCGAAGAGGCAACAGGGCCTGCCTTAGAGGGACTCAATAGTTTAGACCCATGTGTATTTGGCGTTCATAGACATATGCTAGATAGTTGCTTCGAATGTTTGATGATGTTAAACTGTGTGATGATGTTAAACCTCTGTGATATGCAACTCAGTGCGGGCTTGTTAAACCCACTGCGCCAACGCACTGTATATTGAAATACAATAAATGTTAGATATTATATTTAACGGAGTTATTGTTGCCTGTGTGAGCCCGAGCTCAGATACCTAGACATCCAACACGCTGACACTTGGTCTTCCCCCCCCCTCCCCCGACTCTCCTCCGCTCAACTTTCCAGCTATGACGACCTACTGCAGCGTTCCATTTCTCATATCACGCCCAGAAACGTATTGTACGGGAGTGTGGGGAACGTAATGGAGGCGAAGTACTTGCCGAGGAAGGAGTTGCATCTCACGGCCAGAGATTTCCGGTGCTGTTTTCTCCGCGCTGGATTTTCCATAAGTCCAAATGGATTGCGTAGGTCCGAGTAGCATAATATGAAACTTATTGGCTTTTCAACGGCCTGCCAAATAATATAAGGTTCTTCGACACACACAGAGTGCACTATAGGAACAACAACATTGTATATTTTATTATAACGAAGCTATAAAAGTAGATTATAAAAATGTATTGTGCAAAGAGACAACTATATATTTGTGACATATTCACTATCCATCATTTTACAGCGCGTCAACGTTTCACACCAACCCAGAGATTATCAAAACAATTACAGCACGATAGAGAATCAAACTCACTAAGCGACACTAATGACAGACAGATGCCAGGATAATAATAGAAAAGTTAGCGTCAACAGAATAGAATATGAATGGTAGAGACACATCACGTGGATATAGCGTCGCCCAGTTTGGGCGCCGCTTTAATAAAACTCTTACAAAGTTCGATTCAAAACAGCAAGGAAAGAACCGGGCGAAAGTTATGCGCAATTAGTTGAAAGGCTGAAATCTTATGTTCAACGATGGGCAAGTCTAGGTAGGTTTGATGAGAGTTTCGAAGGACTCCGAGAGATGATCATCATAGATCAGCTAAAAGGAAAGATGTCGAACGAAATGAAAGCATTCTTAACACAGAACGGAGATGACCGACTAGAAAGCATCTTCATCCTAGCCGAGAGATTTGAGAAATCTCAGAAGGAAATCGGAGGTAAGGGACGTTCGGCCAACATTCCCCCTCAGGATAAAACTTCAAAAGCAAAGGAAGGTGATGGCAACTTAGGCACCAAGAAAAACGGGAAAACCAAAAACATCCCTCAGAACACAGTCCAAACATCAGCGAAGGAGGAAAAATTATTATGCACTAATTGTAAAATTAAAGGACACACATTGAAGAATTGTAAGAAGAAGCCACCTCCACACACAGCTGCTTGTTTGGCCAGCCGAAGAGAGAAAGGAGTGAACACTGATGAAACGTCCAACCAGACAACTCATAAAGACACCGCATCTCAGCTTCCAGTTGTAGAGTCCATATTGCTGAATGGATTCAAGACGACCTGTCTCTATGATACAGGGTTATCGTACGACTGTGTTGTATCATCATCCTTAGTTCACCCGGAACAGGTAACAGAGGAGATCGTCGAATTACAGGGACCCCTGAAGAGCTCTACAACTATGTCTCTTCCGGTGTCAAAGGTGAGCATAGCATCTCGTTATGTCACTGGGACAATCAAGGCTGCAGTCTTAGAAGATCCTATATATCCCGTAATTCTTGGCCGTAGATTTATAATTCTAGGAGAACCTGTTCAACCTGTGGCGATGTCGACGATGACAACTCGATCCCAGAAGAAAAAGACTCCGGAAACAACTACGCCAATCCCTCGAAAGGAGAAACTGAAGAGGGCACAAGAAGCCGATAGCACCTTGGAACCCTGCTTCAGGAAACTGCCTAAATCACATTTACCTCCACGTAAAGGTGATCTGTTTATGAAGTCAGCACTTCTATACAGGAAGGCAGGGAGAGCTGGACAAGAGTTCAACCAACTTGTTGTAACAACTCCACACAGGGCTCAGATTCTTGAAATGGGCCACAGTCTACCCTTTAGTGGGCATATGTGTATCAACGCCACTACACAGCGCATTGCAACTCACTACTATTTGCCAGGGATGAACGCAGACATACGGTTTGTAAAATCATGCCCACAGTGTCAGAAAGTATCACCAAATCACCGGACACCACCGGCAATGTTGGGTGATCTGCCCATAACAGGAATACCGTTCGAGAAGGTAGCTGTAGACATAATCGGACCCCTCTCCGCAACGAAGAGGCGAAATCGATTCATATTAACGTTTGTGGACACAACGACCATGTGGGCCGAAACGGTTCCTATGCCAAGCTGTGACTCCAAACACGTTGCTGAAGCATTATTAGGAATATTCACACGTCTAGGATTCCCCCAAAGAATCTTGACGGACAACGGTTCACAGTTTCGTAGTAAACTTATGGAGGAGACATTTAGACTTTTTCATTCACGCCATATCTTTAGTTCACCATATTACCCGCAATCCAACGGACTTGCATAGGGTGGAACGGGACCTTTATTAGTATTTTTTTTCGCGTTTCCATCCTGTTTCAGGATATTGCGGTCAACACCAGCATCTTTCAGCTGTATGTTGATTCCTAGGCTAGATTACGCTCATCAGCACGCCACGACTTTCTGAGCGACCGGCTCCATACTCTCATAAGTCACTTTTGCGATTCGAACCACTGCTAATTCTCGTCGCGTCACGTGACGAGAGTATTCGGAGTTAGCGGAGAAAGCTGCTAACTCCTCGGCCACGGAGCCAGTTGATTAGTATTCTGCGCAAAATTGCCCAGGAGAATACTGAGGATTGGGACTTGTATTTACCCGCAGCACAATTCGCTTATAGGGAGGTACCCCATCACTCAACAGGTTTTGCGCCAGCAACATTGTTGTTTGGACGACCAATCAAAGGACCACTAGAGGCATTGCTACGAACATGGACTGATGATCATACTGATGATACAGTCGTGACTGCATCTACGTATGTTGCCGAGTTGAAGAATCGTTACAACACAGTTGGAAACAAGCGAATGTCAATCTACGTAAAGCCAGACGAAGAATTGCTAGCTACTTCAATCGCAAGGCAAAATATAGAGATTTAGAGGTGGGAGAGAAGGTGATGTTGCTGCTTCCAACCAGTCAGAATAAGCTGCAAATAGGATGGAGAGGACCTTATGTAGTGACGGAAAAAATCTCACGTACCAACTACAAGATGAAAGTATTTAACATAAACTTTCTGAAGAAATATAATGAAAGACCCTCAACCACCGAACCTGCACATCTGATGGCCATGAGTGTGGCTACTGAAGTCGAAGAAGGATCAACAATGGGAGTCGAGTACCCACTGCAAGCCAAAGAAACCTTTAAGGATGTGGAAATTAATCCCAACTTAATAAAGTATCAGCAAGAGCAGATTCGGGAACTTATAGTTATGTATGCAGACGTACTTACAGATAAGCCAGGAAGAACTGATTTGGAGGAATTTGACATGAAGTTAAATGACACAGTGTCTGTGCGAGTCAAGACTTACCCAGTTCCTTATGCAAAGCAAAAGACTTTAGAGGAAGAAATACAACAGCTACTCACCGCAGTAATAATTTCGCCATCTGAATCACCTTACAGTTCCAGCGTCGTATTATTGAGAAAGCCAAGTGGAGAACATAGATTGTGCATCGATTATCGACAGCTCAATGCTATTACTGAGTTCCAAGCAGAACCACTGCCTGATCAGAACAAACTCTTCACAGCACTCAACCGAGCAAAGTACTTTACTAGGATTGATCTCAGTAAGGGTTATCAGATTCCTGTAAAGTAGGAGGTTAGACCATGGTTAGCTTTCAGTACGCCTGGAGGACACTATGAGTTCAACGTACTTCCATTCGGATTAAGTAATGCTCCTAGCGTTTTTACACGAATGATGAGAAAATTACTTGACCCACTACACCATCCAGACATAAGTCACTTTATGGATGATATACTGATAGCAACTGAAACATTTGACAAGCATGTAGAAACACTGCATCTTTTGTTCAGGCGCCTCAGAGAAACTGGATTGACGGCTAGGCCAATGAAATGTCAAGTAGGATTCCAAGAATTGGACTTTTTAGGTCATAAGATATCTCATGGACTAATAACAACACAGGAAGGAAACGTGGACAAACTCCAGAGAGCACCTCGTCCAAAGACAAAGAAGGATGTGAGATCATTCGTATCTTTGGGTGGATTCTATCAACGATACATTAAAGACTTTAATACTCTGTCAGCACATTTAACGGATCTTACCAAAAAAGGGAACCCAGAGAAAGTTAATTTGTCTGCTGAATGTGAGAGAGCTTTCACCGCACTTAAACAAGCCTTAACCAATCACCCAGTTTTACATCTGCCATATCTCAACCAACAATTCGTACTGCGTACAGACGCCAATGACGTAGGAATTGGGGCAACGCTGTTGCAGAGAAAAGGAGATGAAACATCAGAGCTATTCCCTGTAGCTTATGCCAGCAGGAAATTGAATGCAGCGGAGAAGAATTATAGTGTTATCGAGAGAGAATGTTTAGCTCTCGTATGGAGTGTACAGAAGTTTCAGGCATACCTATATGGAAAACACTTCACTGTACAATGTGATCATCAACCACTTATGTTTCTCGCAGCATCCAAAAATTTGAATGCAAGACTTGTGAGGTGGTCACTACTTCTACAACCATACTCGTTCCAGATAGAATATGTCCCTGGAAGGATGAATGTGGGAGCAGACTTTCTAAGTCGACACCCAGTGTCTGATGAACCATGTCAATCAGATACAGGAGAGAATACATTGGAGTAAATCATATAGGAAAAGCTTGACCACTGTAAATGCTGGAAACTTAGTTCCATACCTTAGAACAATCTGGAGTGGGGCTATGTGACATATTCACTATCCATCATTTTACAGCGCGTCAACGTTTCACACCAACCCAGAGATTATCAAAACAATTACAGCACGATAGAGAATCAAACTCACTAAGCGACACTAATGACAGACAGATGCCAGGATAATAATAGAAAAGTTGGCGTCAACAGAATAGAATATGAATGGTAGAGACACATCACGTGGATATAGCGTCCCCCAGTTTGGGCGCCGCTTTAATAAAACCGCGCACTTCTACGACTTCAGAGCAAGCGAGCAGTCGCCAAAGCAATGTGTTGTCCAACTTTCAAACTTTTACAACAGGCAGTTTGATCTGGTCTGAGGTAAGCTTGTAAATTCTCAGATCTAAGTGGTACCAAGATGTATAAAGTAAAGGTATCCAGTGTTGTGCGTCAAATGAATTGTATTTATGATAAAATAAATCTCTGAAAATGTGAAAAACTGCCGACCGCAACTTCAATACCAGCGCCAATTCCCCGGCGAAACCGACATCTTATAATTTCTCAAACTGCAAAACTCTGACATTCTACACTACATCTAACAACTTCACTATGTGCATATGACTATAATCTATCACAGAATAATGTATGAGGTGAAATTTCCAATGCACTCAAATGCTTTTCATTAAAAACTTCTAGAAAACGCTTCTGCAGAGACAGTCAGCTGGTGCAAACGAAACACTACCTCGCTTTAAAAATGTACTTAATTCTGTCTATTTGCAATCTAAAGAACTGAAACAGGAATTATACTCTTCCTTTTCTCTTTACGAATTGAAAACAAATAGTATTTGATAGAAATTAGTTTATTCATGTGTCAGATTTTATTTAGACAACGCACTACATCAACTGTATTGCTTGAAATAGGTTTACGTTCACAAACGTCATTTGTGATAGCCGACCTACTTAATCTGCTCAGACTAAAGGGTGAAAATTACCTTGGTCTATAGCCAACTGTGATCGCCAACAGAATGGACCTGATGTGCACTGGTAAAAGATGTAGGATAAGTATAAGTAGACAGAGAGGAGGAGAGTATTAGGGAAAAGTACTTTAAGTAATAACTTTTTTTCTAATATATTGTGTCATGACCTTGTATAGATTACATTTTGTAACAAATACACATCAGAAATTATGTATGTTGGACATGAACCACAATAAAAGCACACTAGATGAGTTAAACTCATATTAACTGATGTAGATGTGAGGACAATTAGTACAAGCTATGGAACCCCACACAACAGAAGTTAACTCAACACAATACACTTCACACCACGCAACTCCACACCACAACAGCAGGAACAAGGAAATGATTTAGAATAAGAAGAGGAAGACAAGTAGTTGCCTTGGAAAGTACAGATAAACAATTATATACACAATGTAGAACAAATAGAGTTATGTGGATGTTTAAATGTATGCCATTTATACAAATGCATCTCATCCTTGTCTTGATCTTGCCTGTCAGCTTGATTACAATGATTCAAGGAACATCACCTTATCACTCTTATCTGTGTCTGACTGTACACTACTCACAGAACTACAGGTCCACTGAGGAAATGCATACAGCAGGTACCAGACAACAGAAGCTGCATCCAGTGTAATAATCTCTGACCCACCCCAAAGTAACACAACAATACTTCTTCTGATCTTATCATTTTTGTTTTGTTATGTTGTGTTTACACTATGAACATGCTGTAAAGGATTATACATACCTGTATGAATTTTAAACAGTGATGTCTTGGTGCCACACCTAACCAAAAAAGAGGGAAGATGAGTGAACGAGATGATCAACGCCTGTGATGGCAGATGACTCCAGCCTTAATTAGAGAATGAGAGGCCTTCACTGAAGCTAAACTGGCCCAACTTGAAGTGGATCCATCAGACCATGGACCCAGGCTTATCCACATCTCATCACACCAGGTTTTCTTATCACTCACACAAACTTCACCCTCCCAGGAACTGATTTCTTGATTTATGGTTATATGTAGAAGAACTTAACTATACAACATTTGGTAATTAAAACATCTCACTATACAATGAATGTTATTATTTATTGACTGACTATATTTGGTCCTATCAAAGATTTTTTCTATTTCATTCTGTAAATGTCAACAGCTGATGGAAAAAGAAAATGTCAAATAGGCCAAAAGACACTGGCCCAGTCAATAAATTTCTTTAAATGTGAATATCTCTTCCATTTAATTTGTTAGTCCAAACTATCTGTGGTATCTCTATCTTATTGTGTAAAACATGTGGTCAATGCTCACTTGTGTTTGTTTAATGTTTAATTAACAAATACACATTCACATAAGATGAATTCTTAATTAAGGAAAGAGAACAGGAGACTCTTCATCTTTAACTGTTCCAAATCCATGTTATATTGCACCTGATTCTTATTGAGAAAGTCTTTTCAGACAATTTCTTAAGATGGAAGAAGGGGGTTCGTTAGCTAATACCATTAAATTCCAGGTGGAAAGACAGGGGACAAACCTAGTGATTACTTTTTCTATTAAAAGAGGACCACACACCCTTAGACAATTCAAGAAAACCGAGTCTGTAAATCTTTCAAGGGTCGTGTTCTTGATCGATTTACATATAAGAAGAGGATGGGGCACAGCTTCCTTTAACAGAGATGGGTCATACACTTTAGTGATTGCCAGTCCCTTCCGGCATGGCACATGATTGATTGAGTCCCTTCAAAATATACGACAATATTATAATTATTTTCGTACATATGATATGCATATTTATATTTTACGAATATAACTTAAAGAATTTATAAATGACAACAAAAGTTGACTTCATATGGGTGTAAAGAAAAATTAGGAAAGTAATTTGCATATTAAAATTACTGTATGTTTAGTTTGAATAACGTCCCTTAACATTATAAATTGTTATGTCCCATGTCTTAATTTAGTTATGTGTGTTCGGTTTATTTATGTAGTCTCCCCCGAAGTTGTTGTAAATTTGGTGATCACTTAAAAATTATGCTAGCCTGTTGTTATAATAATCTGGCTATGCTCTAATAAATGAAAAAAGTAAGGAAATAAACAATGATAATGCCATTATAATATTCTTTCTCATTTAAATAATAATTGTTGGTAGTTAATTATTGTTAGTAGTAGCAGTCTCAATGCTAAAGTGAGGGTTTTAGCAGAGCTAGACATTATTAGACGGCAGCAGGTCAAATGGTGTGGCCATGCAAATAGTTTACCAACTAACAGTATACAACAACAAGCAATGATCTTCAGACCAGAGGGAAGGAGAGGAAGAGGCCGACCACGTAAACGATGGACGGAGGGAATAGCAGAGTCCATGGGAATATCGATACACGAAGCCCATAAGCGGGCACTCTTCCGCTGTTTATACTTTACTTAGACACCGCAATGTACAAGAGGAACAAAATGAGATGAGATGAGTAGCTGTCAGATGCGTAGAGAATATCAATCAATCAATCAATCATGTGCCATGCCGGAAAGCGTGGGCGGTCATGACTCGCCATTTAACTCGATTACCAGCGTCGTGGATCAGCTCAGTGTCCTGTCTCGTCCATGCCATGTGGCCAAGCCATCCAAGTATTTTCCTCCTGGTCTATTCCCTTCGATCTTGCCAGTTGTCACGAAGTTCTCCAATCCATTTCTTCTCATAACATGTCCAAAAGATTTTGACTGTCTACGTCTAATTTCTCTAATCAATTTACGAGTTTCATTTGTCTCCTGTAGTACTTGGTCATTGGTTGTTCTGTCTGTCCATGGTATTCTTTGCATTTTCCTCAGAAACCACATTTCTGCAGCCATCAGATGTTTTTTTTAGCTTGACTGCACATTGTCCAAGTTTCACAACCATACAAAAGAACAGGCTCTATGTATCCCCTCAACACTCTTTTTCTCGTTTCAATTGACATCTTTTTATTGGTCAGAATGTTTTTCATCTTGCTAAAGGCTACTTTCGCCATGGCGATTCTTGTTCTAATCTCTTCAAGGCATCTCCCATCAGATGTTATGACTGTTCCGAGATAATTGTACCTATTCACTTGTTGAAGAATATTCCCATTTACTTGTATATTACATTGTGTTACTTCGTTCTTCCTAGTGACGAATATAAATAAAAGTAATATTGTTCCAAATAAACACTGCTAGTGACATATGTTTTTAAACATCATGTTTAGTGTTTGTACAAATTATACGCCAATGAAGGTAACGGCAGTAAAATCTATAAAGCTAAATTTCGTACAAATAAATGCCTAGAAAGATTATGCTTCGTCAATTCATAGAGTGAATCATCACAAGTATCTCTCGTCAATTCATAGAATGAAACTTATTTTAAAACAAATAGTTTATTATATTTATTATTTAAGTAAACGATTAATTCACTTATCCTCCTCTGATATGAGACGACCATTGGTGTTCATCGCCTCGTTGGCCAACTGTTGGGCACGTCTGTCCTCTTCCCGTTGGAGACATTGAGTGCATTCCCAGCTGGGAATGTGCTGATCTGTATCAGTAGCACTTCCAGTTTATATACATTGTTTGGGAATGTGCTGATCTGTATCAGTAGCACTTCCAGTTTCTATACATTGTGAACGTGAAGCCATAGGAGCAGAGGAGCTGGTACTTCGTCCAGGTACCGCAACAAATGTTTGGCATCCTATACCGACCCTTGAACCCTACTGATGGTTGGTAACACTTTATGGCCTGTAAATAGCCTCCCAAAAATATTTCCGTAACTTAATCCGGTTATGGAAATGGTCTATTAAGTCAGGTATAATAAAATATATATATCATTATATAGAAGCAATAAACGAAGATTATAAAAATGTATTTGCAGAGAGAAAACTAACCAATACAATTATTTGCTTACACACACTAGGCTCATTTTCTTTTACATATATAAGAAAAGAAATATTTGTAAATGACAGCAAATGAAATTAGATATATATTAATTTGTAAATTCCAAATCTGTAAGTGTTCGAAATATTTTTAGATTATTAATGTCCCTTAATAACTTAAGTCGTTATGTCCCTTGCCTTAATTTAATTTTGTTTGTTCCTTTTGTTTTTGTGGTCTCTCCAGAAGTTGTTTGAAGAGAATTGCTAATACATTTGGTATCTATTCAACAATTATGCTGCCTTGTTGTTATAATCTTCTTCTTCTTCTTCTTCTTCTTCTTCTTCTTCTTCTTCTTCTTCTTCTTCTTCTTCTTCTTCTTCTTCTTCTTCTTCTTCTTCTTCTTCTTCTTCTTCTTCTTCTTCTTCTTCTTCTTCTTCTTCTTCTTCTTCTTCTTCTTCTTCTTCTTCTTCTTTTGTTCGCTTGAAATATGTCTATAACTGCAATGTTGCCTCTTGTATGAATCTAACAGTCTTTTTTAGTTCACTCAACGGTCCATAGAATTTATCTTCCACTGTTGTCTCTCTAGGTCAGAAGGTTTGCCGAGATATGTCAGACCCCCTGGCCCCACATGACATCTGAGAAGAACCTCCAGTAGCTGTGGTTAGACCCTTACGAGGCATATAGCCTGGCACTGCACCTGCCTGGGGGTCCAAAGCAGGGCGAGCACCATAATATATATCAGTAGTCGACATATTTCATTACCATTAGTTGCGTGGCTGCCTGATTTATGTGGTGCGCCTCCTGGCTGGCTGCCTCCGTCTTCAGCACCTATCTTGTGCAAGAGCAGACTATAGTCTTACTCGACACGAACTTCTGAATAAACACAACCAAATAAATCATTGTTATAATAATCTGGGCATGCTCATTTTTTTTTTTTTTTAATTAAGAAAATTAATATGCGAAGCATAGTTTTATGATTTATTATCATGTGGATACTTTTTTGTTTTGATTAGGATAATTAGGATTAGTAGTAGCAGTCAGATCGGTAGAAAATATTAAGAAAAAGGAATATTGTACCTAAAAAACACTGCTAGTGACATATTTTTAAAACTCACCTTTAGCTGTTGCACAAGGATATAATACTATGAAAGAAATTACAATAAAATCTATAATGCTAACTTTCTAACAAAAATAAAAAAATTTTTTTTTTTAATTCACAGAAAATCAAATTTGATCAATTCATAGAGTGAATCGGTATAACTATCTCTCGTCAATTCATAGTGTATAGGTACAACTATCTATCGTCAATTCATAGAGTGAATCGGTGCAATTATCATGGAACTGTCATAACATCTGATGGGAGGTGTTTTAAACACATTAGATCAAGCATCACAATGGCAAAGATGCATGATGGGAAACACTGACCAATAAAAATATGTTAAGATTTCATCGGTAATCCATGTCAATTGCAATGAGAAAAAGAATGTTAAAGTGCTACATTGATCTGTAAGCAGAAAAGCTGGTAAACCTCTGACGGCGGTGGAAACGTAGTTTCTGAGAAAGATGCCAACAATGTAATGGGAAGACAGAAAAACCAATGAGCATGTTCTACAAGGAACACATGCAAACAGCTTCGTTGTATGGTGTCTTTGTGTTGATGGCAAACGTTAGCACGTCTCTGTGTCGTTGCAGGTACGGACAGCCCAAGTATCTTGCTCCATGCTTGCCCAGGCAAATGGCGCACTGTCACGGAACCACTATAGTTAACGATAAGATGATAGATTTACAGAGAAAGTCTATATTCACAACTGCAATTGTTTGTTACTAGTGGGGACACACTCACGGCGGATCAAAGGAAACCGCCAGTCTTTGAGAATTCCCTAGGAGACGGGAAAATATGTCGGCCTGTTGTTTTGCCAAATCGCGAGTTGAAAGGAAAGACGGTTGCGTTAGTTGTAAAAGGGGAGACAACTATTCTTGTTAAGTAAGGGACATATTGTCTGCCCCTGGGGACACCTGTTGTTTACATCGAATGACGTCGCTCGGATAATCCCCTAGACTGTATGAAAAACACGAAACTGGTGGCCGCTAGTGTCCACAATGAAGTCGACCTAGGCTGACGTGTTTGAATAGCTCTATCCTATTTTAGAAAAGAATCTAGTGTGTTTTTATATCAATTAACATTGGTGAACAAGTGTCTTTCATGGCAAAGTTTAGATTCAATTCGGGATAGTGGAGTTTTCATAAGGTAATTACTAGATAGCATTTAGAGGTAAATAATGTAGAACAGTCTAGTGATAAATAGAGTGTAGGACTTTAACATAGTGTTGTTGCGTTGTGGTTAGGTATTCAAGGAGTGTCGGCGACAGTAGAAAGTCGCATTGTTAAAATTAACTAGTGTGAGAGGTCAATTCGCTCAGCTAGTTGGGAATAGTGGAGTGGGATGATATTTAGAAAGATTGAGGATGGTTGGGGGATAGGGGAATGTCCAATGGTGGGATCTTCCAGCGGGGTGTCTGCTGGGGTTCTGCACTTTACATTTGGTCTTTCCTTGTCTTACCCTAACTCAGACCGATGTGATGAGCTCCTCTGCCCATGACAGAGTTTGGTTCACTGTTATATATTTGAGTGGGGACATCGGCCTACACTCAACTAATAGTGGTCAGTGTCGGGTTGCTCTCACCAGGTGTGTTCTCTCTTTCACAGGTTCCCTCAGGTTATGAATAAACCAACTGAAACATCACAATGTTCAGATCATGGATAAATTAGTGCAGGAAGATGTATTTAGCGGCCTTTGCACTGGGCCTATGATAAAAAGGGTCTGAAGGAACAGGGCTCTGTTGAGCCGATACATATAAGTATCCGACAGGATGACTTCTTAGGGATAGTGATTGTTTTTCACACCACATGTGAACAGAACGATAAGGATTGTTTTTTTTTCCACACCACATGTGAACAGAATAATGGTGATTGTTTTCCACATCACATGTGAACAGAACAATAGTGATTGTTTTTTCCACATCACATGGGAAAAGAACAATAGTGATTATTTAGGAAATTAGTAGATTCCTATGAGACTATGTACAATTACTGTGTAAGGGTGAAAACTTAGGACATTTTTTAGAAGGGAATAATATTATTTCAAGGGACAGTGTTCCATGTGTTCACGATGCAGGGATTGTGAAGCCTCCGACTCTAAGGACATTTAGGGAACATTGTGTAGGATCAATTTGGGATCTGTACGGGACTATATCTGTGATGGGTGACCAGGTATCGTGGTTATCAAAAGCTACTGAAGGTAGTCAACATCTAGCAGGAGGGACACATCGTTTTGTGAGGTCATTTTGTGCTGACTATGATGATGTTGTGTAGTCCTTACCGGGATGATCGGACTTTGCTCCTGAGCTGTTCGGTCTGATTCTACAGATACACTAGAGTATACGACATACATTCTACACATACACTTCTCACATATATACACTTTTCTTCATTAAATTAATTGTTATTAATTTTTAGAAGCTAGAGTTGTTTAATATGTTGTTTTGGGGAAGAATGAGAGGGGGCATGATCCAGTGGTGAGAGAGAGAGAGAGAGAGAGAGAGAGAGAGAGAGAGAGAGAGAGAGAGAGAGAGAGAGAGAGAGAGAGAGAGAGAGAGAGAGGTATCCATTGACTGACGGAGTGTTGTGGGCGGAATCTAGTGGATTCTCTAGTATAATGATATGGGGTTAAACATAATGTGGGTGTTGATTCCCCTCACGCCAGGGAAGACACTATAAAGAAAATCCAAGACACGCACTTTGGTTTGTTATTGGGTGCTCGGAAGTCCGTGTCCAGCTTGGCCAGCGGACACTCCTTGAAGGCGTTATGATCGGCGCAGTAACGGCAGATTTCAGTCTTACTGCGACATGCTGTTTTTCTGTGGCCAGCCCTCTGACATCTGGAACATTGGGTGATCATTGGGATTAATCTCTCTGGCTGCTGCATTCTCTTGTTGATTGATAATGTGGTCGACGTCTCGCTGCCCTCTGTCGTTACCACCGCCAAGGTTGTAGGAATCTTGGAGTAGGTGAGGAGCCGTTCCGCCTTCAAGAATCGGATGTGTTGATTCTCTTCTCGAAGCTGCTTCATGATTTCTTCGTCTGATAACTCCACTTGGATACGCTTGACAACCCACTTGCTTGTCGGTGAGTCTTGAGTGGGTGTTTCTGACTCTGGTGTCTTTCTCCTCTCTCTGTTTCTCCGTAGGTTTGGCTCTTGTCTTTGGTGGGCTGTCGATCTTCTCCCTCGTGGTGGCTTCAGTAGTAGCTGTAGTTTCAGGTTCATTGTTACAGCTCGCCGGCAGGCTCTCCACGTTCTTCTTCTTGTCGGCTCCCACGCTGCACATCTTGGCTACCGCCTGTTTCTTGTTGTTGGACTTGCTACGTGTCATTTTCCCCCGCGTATCAGACTTCTTGACTGGTTAAGTCGACTTGTCTTGTTAGCGCTCGCAGTGCGAATGTGAATGAACAACGACGAACGACTCTGAGACTCCTGTCTGTTTCACTTTTCACATTGGACAGTGGGGAGCATTTTGGGGGATATTCACTGGCACAGGAACGAAGCATAATGGGGATGACCCGTTGCCGTGAAGTTAGAACCTCGACTAACTAACTAACTAACTAGACAGACTAACTAAATAGACAATGTGACATGCAACAATATATGTATATATAGTTATTTTAGGTCAGCATGGGATAATGGATGGATAATGGCGCTAGTTTTAAGCTGTAAGCTGGAAATCGGGATGTGAGAGCACGACAGGATAAGGACAAACGGGAAGAATTTCCCCCGGGAAATGTGAGGGACGTAATGGACGCGAGGTACTCGTCGAAGGGAACGGGATAGGGGCGGAGGGGGAGAGAAATGTGGCTGTTACTGACGACTGCAGACCTGTTGTGAGCTTGCTCAGCTGTACGTTTTGTAGCAGTGAACATGGATGACGAATGTCCGTGCATTCAGTTGACCACCTCTGCTGCTGACACTCAACGACCAACCCGTCTAGTTGTGTTAGCGCCGGGTTGACAAATGCAGTTGAGAGCTCGAGAAGTATTGCTTTACAATTGTGAGACAAGGGGTATGCATTACCCCCCAGATCGTATACAATGTTTATTCAGAGAACATATTTAAACAAGTAGAAAGAAGACTGGAATCGCATTAAAAACAGTGCATGTTCTTTGCATTACGTGGCGAACAACCCCAAATCACAGATTTATATTCTAGGGAATTTAATGTTCAGTAGATTGCCACTGTTTTCTGAACAAGAAGTCAACCTTCAAGTCCAACTGACCGGTGTAGGGACTGAACCTCCGTCAGGGCAACTGAAATTTAAGCGCGAATTCAATAACCCAGAGGCCACGACGATCTCTTAACTTCAAATTGGAGTAGTAGCAGTAAATAGCAAAACATCCAAGACGACCCAATTCTATTAACTGAACCATAGCGGAGTTTATTGTAAACATTAGGAGATTTTAAAAAAATTGTTGGATAAAAAAAAATTGTTGGATATAAAAAGTAAAGTAAGCAAACACTATGTTCATCAACATAAATAGCACCAAGCCAAGTTTGAAAATTATTGTGAATGGAAAGCAACTTGTGCAGGTCAACAGTTTTTCTTACCTATATCAATTAACAACACACGCTGACAGGTGAGAGGCAGAAATAAATAATAGAATGTAGACAGAGTAACATTCAACAATATTAAATCATTTTTCCTATCAAATGCATTTATAATACAAATAACAATTAACTCTGATGAAGTTTTATGTTTACTGTATATTAAGATTTGGGTTTCCTATTCAGTATCCAAAATGTGGCGACGGTGATCATGTCTGTGTACAACCTTGTGTCTCGTGTGCTGCCACTCATTTCTGATATTGATATTCGTCCTTGCCCCGATCCCAAACAGCCGAGCGTCTTCTCTCTTTAGAATGTTAAATGGGCCTACGCGACCAATACTTAACCAATTCAAAATAACGTTTATTTGTTCACTCATTCGATCGTTTTTCTTTCCCTGCCTCTCATCTGCTCCTACGTTTCAGTTGTGGCGACACAATGCATGTTCCCTTTCTCATGACACGTCGACAAACGTAGTATTGGATAACCGTCATCAGCAATTAAAGCGTCTGCAGCTGGAAATCAGGATATGGGCACACAGCAGGAGACGGACCCTTGGGAAGACCCTCCTCAGGGAAGTGTGAGGACCTAATGAACGCGAGTTACTCGTCCAGAGGGATTGCATTGTGGTGGAGGGTTGGATATGGTTGCTTGTGACGATTGCAGACCTGATGTGAGCTCGTTAAGCGGTGTATTTACTAGCAGTGAACACGGATTACCAGGCTTGGCCCTGGGAATGTTATTCCCATGGGAAACGTCCCATGGGATGGGATGGGACAGGCATAACTTAACATGGAATGGAATGGGATGGGACAAAAAACATATGCCCCATGGACAAGCCTGCGGACTACGTATGTCCGTGTATCAAAACTTTGTTTTTGTATTTTATAACGGCTCGCGTTTCCCCAGGAACCAGAGACGCTCCATGAGGTTCCACGTTCCTGTGTGTCATTCAGATTACAGCCTCTACTGGTGGCCCTGGCAATATCAAGTGCAGATACTACACTTTTATCTAAGTCAAAAGGCAGATAATTATAATTTTAAGGTGATTCTTTTATTTCTTTTCTTTTTTTATACATCACACATTTGTTAACGTCTGAATCAACAGAAGTCTTAGTACTTTGTGCTAGCCTCTTGTGTCTTGAGAACTCTTGCTACAATCTCCTGCTCCTAATTGAGGAAAGCACACTGATTCTTTCTCTGACAGCCTTGTGGCATAGAGATCCTCCATAAGCACGAGTAACTGTCTTATCTCGCTTGCTCAAATCACTGAGCTTGTGGGGACGAATAGATCTCACCCATCAGAGCATGGTCTTGTATTCACCACATAGTTGAGTCTCTGCAACCTTCTTCTGGTACAAATATACCAACTTTCCACCGGGTGTCTTGGAGACTTTTCAGAGGCTAGAATTTGTGTTGTAAGAGAAACAACGTCTGAAAGTAAGTCGCTGAACAATCTTGCTTACATTTTTGACTACTCAAAACTGGCAAAGTAATTAACAAATAATAGATGTTTCCGGATTACTTCATGAAATTGATTGTTTTTGGTCTTTCAGCGGCCTGACAAAAATATAATAAAGAAACTGTGAATTGGCTAATAACGATTGGGAAACTAAAGTTATATATTTATATTATTCTAGAAAAGTCAGGAAAGCAGATTATAAAATTGTATTATGTAAAATAAAGTAACATAATAATATAATTACTTATGTTAATACGATGTTTATTTTCCTGTAACATATGTAAATTACAATATTACTGAATGGCAGCAAAGGTTAATTTGCAAATGAAATGAAAGAAAAATTAACAAAGTAATTGCTACAAATGTAAATGTTAGAAATATGTTAGATTAAGAAATTATCCTTAATCTGTTAAGTTGTTATGTCCCATGCCTTAATTTAAGTGTGTGTGTTCCGTTTGTTTATGTGGTCTCTCCCGATGTTGTTTGAACAGAATTGTTTATACATTCCATGGCCTGGCAAGAATTATGCTAGCCTGTTGTTTTAATAATCTGGACAGGCTCTAGAAAATAAGAAAATAAGCAAGGGAAGTAACCATTTTTTATTTTCTATATTATGTATGCTCTCTCAGTAGCGAAGTGGTTACGGGCGCAGTTCGTAATCACGCATACCGATTTCAAAACACAGCTGCGGGCGATTTGGCAGCAAACCACCTTGCGTTTGGATGTTTATCAAATGGTATGAGTGCCGGCCATTCAGAAAGCAAGGGCAAACTATTGAACGAAATCTTGCCCAGAATTCACGAACAGCCAAAAATTCTGGTGTTGACTACTACGTCCTGTAAAGGATAAACAACGAACTTTAACTTATAATATGAATAATAATATTTTGTTTGAATTACTATAATTAGCTTTAGTAGTAGAAGTCAGATCATAAGAAAATGTAAAGCAAAAAAAGTATATTGTCCCGATTAAACACTGCTGGATACATATAGAAAAACACAAGTTAACTTTTGTATAATGATATAGTCAAATGAAGGCAGCGGCAGTAAAATCTATAATGCTAAATGTCAAACATAAACATGCCAGAAATTCATGTTTCGTCAATTCATGAATCGGTACAACTATCTCTGGTCCATTGTAAGATTTAATCGGTACAACTATCTCTCGTCCATTGTAAGATTTAATCGGTACAACTATCTCTGGTCCATTGTAAGATTTAATCGGTACAACTATCTCTCGTCCATTTTAAGATTTAATCGGTACAACTATCTCTGGTCCATTGTAAGATTTAATCGGTACAACTATCTCTTGTCCATAGTAAGATTTAATCGGTACAACTATCTCTGGTCCATTCGTAGATTTAATCGGTACAGCTATCTCTCGTCCATTTTAAGATTTAATCGGTACAACTATCTCTGGTCCATTGTAAGATTTAATCGGTACAACTATCTCTTGTCCATAGTAAGATTTAATCGGTACAACTATCTCTGGTCCATTCGTAGATTTAATCGGTACAGCTATCTCTCGTCCATTGTAAGATTTTATCGGTACAATTATCTCTCGTCCATTGTAAGATTTAATTAGTACAACTATCTGTCGTCCATTGTAAGATTTAATCGGTGCAACTATCTCTGGTCCATTGTAAGATTTAATCGGTACAACTATCGCTCGTTCATTGTAAGATTTAATCGGTAAAACTATTTCTGGTCCATTCATAGATTTAATCGGTACAACTATCTCTGGTCCATTGTAAGATTTAATTGGTACAACTGACTCTCTTCAATTCATAGAGTGAATCTGAAACTATTCCGGAATTGTCAAACCATCTTACGGGAAGTACCTTAAAGAGAATAGAACAAGAATCATTATGGCACAGGTTGCCTTTTCGAAGCAGTAAATCATGCTGTCCAATAAAGCAGTATCAATTGCAACGAGTAAAAAAATGTTGAACTGCTACTTATATCCTCTAACTTTATAAAGATGTGAATCATGGATACAAAATTGGCAACCATCTGGTAGTAGTGGAGATCTTGTTTCTGAGAGAAATGCACAGAATACAATGGAGAGACAGAAAAACCAATGAGTCTAACCTGAAACTGTCTTGTCAACAGGGGTATGACACGATGGTGGGCGAGAAAGGCACATAACTCTCAGGAGGACAGAAGAAAAGGGTGGCCATAGCAAGGGCGCTGATCCGAAACCCAAAGATCCTCCCGTTAGACGAGGCCACGTCTGCACTGGATGCAGAGAGTGAGAATATCAGCCTGTGGCCTTCCTCTTCTACCCTTGCAGTAGAGAGGCATATTGCTGTCGTGTTATTGTGTCGTTATTGACACACAGTATCCAGTAACCTGCAGAACGTCGCTCTCATCACGGCCCGTTGCAGAGATTCACCATCTGTTGCAAGTTCTCCTTCCTCATTTATGTCCATGCCCAAGGCGTCCCCAATGTCACGTGTTCAATGTCGTGTTGCTCAACCCCTGGCCCTTCTCTCAGGAACTATGCCTTCTAACCCGGTTCTGATCAAACCACGTGACACTTAACATGGCCACAATAAGTCTGATTCCGAGACATCACGCTTTTAATGAGCCAATTTTATTCCGCGGTTAAGTTATGTAGAAATACAGGCATTCATAAATATAAATTTATTTTTTTTAACGCTTAACAGTATAGTCGGGAAAAGTCCGTTTTGTTCTTGTGTTATTTGATTTTAAATTAGATTTACTAAATCAGTTTCTGTAAGTCTTCTTCTTCTGTTTTCCTGTTTCTCAGAACCAGGACACAAACCGAGTTTTGGATTAAGTCCTGGTACATTCCTCATAAACCTTGTGCCATCACCATCATGTGACATATGTAGATAAGCGACATGGTTCGCCTTCTCAAACGATTACCAGAGTCTGTCATCAATGTTGTGTTCCTTTTGCCTCTCAGAGTCAGGGCAAAATCATATGATTGAGTTCTGGTTTGATCCTCATAATCCCTGGTACTTACTATGTGGAACTTCCGATCCAATATCCCAAAGTCTGGCGAAGGTGATCATGTCTGCGTACAGCCTTGTGTCTCGTGTGCTGACACTCCTTTCCGATGTTGATACTCCTCCATGCTATGATGCCAAATAGCAAAGCATCATCTCTCTTTAAACGGGTCTTGTGCCATCACCATCATGTGACATATGTAGATAAGCGACATGGTTCGCCTTCTCAAACGATTACCAGAGTCTGTCATCAATGTTGTGTTCCTTTTGCCTCTCAGAGTCAGGGCAAAATCATATGATTGAGTTCTGGTTTGATCCTCATAATCCCTGGTACTTACTATGTGGAACTTCCGATCCAATATCCCAAAGTCTGGCGAAGGTGATCATGTCTGCGTACAGCCTTGTGTCTCGTGTGCTGACACTCCTTTCCGATGTTGATACTCCTCCATGCTATGATGCCAAATAGCAAAGCATCATCTCTCTTTAAACGGGTCTGTGTGTCCACTTCTTATCCCCATGAAAATAAAGCTTGTTCATTCGTTCGTCCTGCCTTTCTTCTGTCCAACTATACCGCTGTGACGACATACTGCAGTGTTCCCTTTCTCTGACACGTCCACAAACTTATTGTGGGATAACCACCATCAGCGATAAAAGCGTCTCCAAGCTTGAGATCAGGATGTGAACGCACGCCAGGAGACGAACAAACGGGAAGTCCCTCCCCCGGGAAGTGTGAGGCACGTAATGGACACGAGGTACTCGTCGAGGGTGTGGGGGGGGGGGGGGGGAGAAATGTGGCTGCTTCTGACGACTACAGATCTGCGTTCAAGCAATGTGTTTTCTAGCAGTGGACATTGATTACCGTTTGCCATTGTATATAAACCCTGGCCTGCCGGTCTCCCTGGCCTAGGTGTTACTGTCTTTTTCAGTAATCCCATATATTCTCATGAGTAACGTAACCTGCGCGAGAATCGGTAGCGGTTCTCGCCGCGTTAGTAACTTACGGTGTATGTTAGCCGGTCGCTCAGAAAGCAATGGCAAACTACTGAGTATAATCTTGCCTAGAACATCAACAGCAGCTGAAAAATGCTGATGTTGACTGCTACGTCCTTTGAGGGATGTGCAAGAAAAAAAAAGGGCGTTCTGTTCTCCAAGAGAAGATGCCCCATGGGGGTCCTGGTGCCTGTGTGTCATTCCGATGACCACCTCCCCGTGTGTCATCCGGATGAACGCCTCTGCTGCTGACCCTGGCCAGATGAAGTGCAGATACTACACTTTAAAATTCGCCAAAATGCCATTAAAAAGTAAGCCTTAGATTATTTGGCCTTTCAAAGGCCTGCCAAAAATACAAGAATAGATTTCCAAATAGTCGTCACGATGGGATGCTAAAGGTAAACATATATTATTCTAGAATAGCCAGGAAAGCATATTATAAAAGTGTATAGTGCTAAAAGGTAACTAAATAATATACTTACATGAGTTATTATGTTGTTTAATTCTCATTAACATATATGACATTTAGTATTGGGGAATAGCAATAAGGGTTGATTTGCAAATAAACTTAACAAATAATTAACAAAGTAATTGCCAGAAATGTAAATGTTAGAAATATCTTTAGATTTAGGTAATGTCCTTTAATATGTTAGATTGTTATGTCCCATGCTTTAATTTAATTTTGTTTGTTCCTCTGGGAAGTGTGAGGATCCTAATGGAATGACACTATCCAGTGCCGCCCTCCGGGCGCTGGCACGCAAATTATTCCTCCCCCACGACGCTTGACGGCAGAAGTGGAAGATGATGAGATGAGATGAGATGAGGTGTATTTCAGATAGAGTTATTATGGTCAAAATGAAAGATAATCCAATAGATGTAAATATTATACAAGAATACGCAACAATAACAAGTAGCATTACAAAATATCTCCTTGCATTATCTACGGGAGGAGGCTGGGCACTTATGGAGATAGCCGTGTGTAATGAAAGCCATCCTTTACAAATCAAAGAAGTGGGGGTATGCGGCGGACAGGGCTCTCTTCTGGTGCCATGAGGATAGTATCGTACATGAAGATGTCTCCCCTCCCACTTTGTGGACCCGCAGTCTCACTGTGAGGCATTGCCCACCAGGCCCATATCTAGTGTGAAGTTATGTGAGGTGGTTTGATCATCCCGTCCCCCAAAGGGGGGAGGGGGAAGGGGGATTCAGCAAATGCGTCTGATCTTAGGCAAAGGACCGAGAAGGATCATCCTGGCCCCCGATCAGACCAAGCGTACTACAGTGAAACCAGTAAGACACCTTGATCTTCGCCAAAACCCGATAAATTCAAAAAGACGAAGAGGGCTGCTTTTAGAGGCCTGTCAAAAATATGTCATTACGTTACTGGATACATGTTCACGATAGGATGTTTAAGTTATGCATCTATAATTCTAGAAAAGCCTAGAAAGCAGATTATAAAAATATATTGCGCAAATAATTAAGTACAATATTTATTTGTGTTAATATGCTGTTAATGTTTCTTTAATATATGTAACTTTAATTCTAGGGAATAGTATTAAAGCCTGATGTACAAATGAATTTAACGAAAAATTAACAAAGTAGTCCCCAGAAATGTAAATTTTAGAAATATCTTTAGATTAGGTAATGTCCCTTAATATAATAAGATGTTATGTCCCATGCTTTAATTTTATTTTATGTGTTTCTTTTGTTTATTTGGTGTCTTCAGACGTTGTTTGGACATAATTATTTATACATTCGGTCATCAATCAACAATTATGTCAGCCTGTTGTTATGATAATCTGGACATGCTCTAAATAAATAACACAGAAAATAAACAAGCGAAGTACCGTTATATGATTTCATGTCCACAGTATTTGGTTTTCATTATGATAATAAACGTAATCAGTGGCAGTCTATTACCTTTTGCATGACGGGAAACATATTGACCAATACATATATGTTAACTGCAACTAGAAAAAGATTGTTGAACTGCTACATATATACTGGGACGCAGAGGTGTTTTCAAGGCGCCAGGTTTCATACTGGTCAAGACCTACTAACACGCCCTATCCGTGCGTCCTGGCTAACGTAGTAGGATCGCTGATTCTTCCGAAGTCGGAGAGCATCTGCCTGCATGGCGAGGAATCACCAGTCTGCACATTAATAAGCCAGACATGGGGCAACGGATACTCACGAAAACCTCAGTCCCGTATGACATCACACTGATGTTGGACAACAGGATGTCTTCATCCGAGATACAGGACTTCACGCTGGAGTTCACAGCCAGCGAACGCAAGCAAGCAGCAAGCTACATATATTGTGTACAATTATATGAATGTGAATCGTGTACAGGAGTAAGAACAGCTGGCAAACATCTGCTGGCAGTGGAGATGTCATTTCTGAGGAAAATGCAAAGAATACCATGGAGAGACAAACAACAATGAGAAAGTCCTGCAAGGAAAAAATGAAAACCATACATTGATTAGAGAAATTAAAGATAAACAGACACGATTATTTAGGGCACGTTTTTAATCAAGAAAACAAAAAAGAACTAGACAATTTAGTAACAACCTACAAGATTGTAGTGGAAAGAACAAATGGGAGATAAATATCTGGATGGTTAAACCACGTGACATAATCGAGATCATAATACAAAGTTGATCCACGACTCTGGTGATGGTGTGAGACATCGAAACATGGCCGAACATGATTATCTACATGGCACATAATCAAGACAAACAAAGCAACAGAAATGAAAAGTGATAAGGCTTAGCTTCATAAAGTTCCCACTGATAACGTCATTGAACTCGTCGCTGGAGCTACGGAGTTCGTACTTTGTGCGACGCTTGCGGCAGGCTGCACTATGGAAAAACAGCGAGACGTATGGAATAAAATCTGTTGCAATGAAATCGACACTCTAGCCTTTAAAACATGCGTTCATTTTTTTATCCCGCAATCTGCACCGAATTTCGAACCTTGTGTATAACCCACCGCCGAATACAGAAACACCTGTACCGCCATGAGGAGCAGCAGTTTGAGAGAAGTCGTACACTCAACGACCAACCCGTCTAGTCGTGTGTACCAGGTTGACAAAAGCAGATGAGAGCTGGAGAAGTATTGCTTTACAAATGTGGGACAAGTGTGTGCATTACCCCGAGGTCTGTACAATATTTATTGAGTAAGCACATTTAAACAGGTAGAAAGAAGACTGGAATCACATTAAAAATGTTGCATGTCGTCGCGAACAACCCCGACATCACAGGTCGATTTTGTAGGGAATTTTACGTCCAGTAATTTGCCATTGCAGGCTCCGTGGCGAAGGCGTTACGACGCAATTCGTAATCCCGCATACCGCGTTCGAAACACAGCTGCGGGCGATTTGGAAGCAGACCGCCTAGCGTTGGTTACCCATAAACAGATATGAGTGCTGGTAGTTCAGAAAGCAATGGCAAACTACTGAAAGTAAATTAACAAGACATCACAAACAGACA
Organism: Cepaea hortensis; assembly: GCA_963921405.1. Classification (NCBI taxonomy): domain Eukaryota; kingdom Metazoa; phylum Mollusca; class Gastropoda; order Stylommatophora; family Helicidae; genus Cepaea; species Cepaea hortensis. The sequence goes on from OY992896.1 coordinate 65,897,503, forward strand.
AAAAGTGCTGGGCCAACGTCACGTTAAGGACATGCAACTAATTATTATTTAAAAAAAAAAATTTTTTTTAAAGTTTACCATTGCTTTCTGAACGAGAAGACAACATTCAAGTCCAGCCAACCAGATCAGGGATTGAACTGCTGTCAGAGCACCAGAAATTTATGCGCAAGCGGATTAACCGAGCGGACACGAAGACCCCAGGAGCAGCAATAAACATTAAAAGGCACACTTGTCATTGTTTTATTAAGCGAACCATAGCGGAGTTAATTGTTAACATTAGGCGATCAAAATAACCGGATATCACAATAAAGTAAACAAAAAACAATGGCTATCAATACTGACAGTGGCATCAAGCCAATTTTGAAAATTAATGTGAATGGAAAGCCATTTGTACAGAACCATAGTTTTTCTTACCTATATAAATTAACAACAAACGATGAAATGTGAGAGGCTGAAATAAGTAAGAGAATGTAGGCAAAGTAACATGCAACTATATGCACACACACACACACACACACACACACACACACACACACACATATATATATATATATATATATATATATATATATATATGTATATATATATATATCAAGGAGTCGTCTCATATATCAGGGAGGTGATACAGCTACTCCATGTTAGGATGTGGATATGCCCATTCAAGGCGCTGGATCATTGATTGTCCTAGGGGTTCTGATGACCTTGAGGATCTCTCTGATTAATCACCAATGCCTGTGGGTCGGCACACAGCGGCCAAGCCTTCACAGCAACACCAAAGGACATGCACTCAGGAACAAGCCATGGGAACAATGATTTGATGAACTTTATTCTCACCAGGGGTCCGTATTTCTCACGGATACAAGCACACTCTCCAGCCGGCAGCACTCAGGCCATTTACACCATTCAATGGACGAAATATGCTGCCGCCACAAACCTCCTTATCACGCTGCCCTGGTGTCCGTGTTGTGTCCCGTACCTTGTAGTGTGTGTGGGTGGAGACTGGTGCTAACGGCCACCGGCTGTCAAGCTATCATGATCGCCCAGCATGGTCGGTCGGCGTTTGAGACTAAGTGGTCATACCAGGATGGATCAGCACCTGCGATCGATGTCCGGCGATTGAGAAATCAGGATTTGAGACAGTCAGGATTATTTGGTCACAGTATCATAAGAAACAAACTAGACAATTTAGTAGCAACCTGCAAGATTGTTTTGGAAAGAACAAAAGGAAGACAGAAAGATAAATATCTAGATGGTTAGACCACGTGACATAATCCAGACCAGAACACAAAGCTGATCGACTACTATGGTGATGTGTGATATGGCGAAACATGACCAAACTTGGTTATCTACATGACACATGATGGCGACACACAAATCAACAGAAATGAATAGTATTAAGGGTTATCTTTATAGAGTTCCCACTGATAACGTCATGAGAGTCATCGCTGTAGCTACGGAGTTCATGCTTTGTGCGACGCTTGCGACAGGCTACCATATGGAAAGACACCGAGCAATATGGGATGAAACCTGTTTCTTTATGTCGACAATCTCGAATTTACACCACGCTTCTCTTTGTAATCCCGCACCGTGCTTGGGACCTTGTGGGTAACCGACCACCGAATACTTGTACCGCCATGAGATGCAGTCTGATAGAACACGTACACTCAATAGCCAGCCCATCTAGTCGTGTGTGCCTGGCTGATAGAACACGTACACTCAATAGCCAGCCCATCTAGTCGTGTGTGCCTGGCTGATAGAACACGTACACTCAATAGCCAGCCCATCTAGTCGTGTGTGCCTGGCTGATAGAACACGTACACTCAATAGCCAGCCCATCTAGTCGTGTGTGCCTGGCTGATAGAACACGTACACTCAATAGCCAGCCCATCTAGTCGTGTGTGCCTGGCTGATACGTGCAGCTGAGAGTACGAGTAATATTTCTTTACAGATGTGAGACAAGGGGTTTGCATCACCCCAGGTTTGGACAATGTTTATTCAGAAAACACATTCAAACAGGTAGACAGAAGACTGGAATCACATTAAATATGCTGCAGGACGTCGCGATCAACCACCAAATCACATTTCGATTTTCTAGTGTATTTTACGTTCGGTAGTTTGCTATTGCCTGCTCCGTGGCGAAGGGTTAAGGACGCAATTAATAACCCCGCATACCGCTTTCCAAACACAGATGCGGGCGATTTGGAAGCAGACTGCCTTCCGTTGGTTTCCTATAAAAGGGTATGAGTGCTGGTTGTTCAGAAAGCAATGGCAAGCTAATGAAAGGAAAGTAGTCAAGGCATACTGGGGTTGACTGCAACGCCCTGTAAAGGATATGCATTAACTTTTATTTAAAGTTTGTCATTGCTTTCTGAATGAGAAATCAACCTCCAAGTCCAGCTGACCGGTGTAGGGATTGAACTGTTGTCAGGGCACCGGAAATTTAGACCTATGCGCATTAACCCAGCCACCACGAAGACCTCTTAACTCCATATTGGAGGAGTAGCAATAAACAGTGAAAGATACACTAACGATTGTTTTATTAACAGAAGCATAGCGGAGTTAATTGTAGACATTAGGCGATCAAAATGACTGGATATAAAAATAAAGAAGAATGATGGTTATCATCATTGACAGCACAAGCCACTTTTGGAAATGAATGTGAAAGGAAAGCCACTTGTGCAGGTCACCAGTTTTTCTTACCTATATCAATTAAAAACAGTCGATAAAATGTGAGAGGCTGAAAGAAGCAAGAGAATGTAGACAAAGTAACATGCAACAATATATGTATATATACGTTTTAGGTCAGCATGGGCGAATGGATAATAGCGCTCGCTCTCAATTATCCGGCGTGCTGATGCTGAGTTAAGAGGCTCAAACCCTACACCGGACAGTTGTACTAAAATGTTGACTTTTCTTTCTTGACTTGGGGACTGAAATTACAATTACTTCTGATGTCGGAATGGGTTTGCCTGATGGAAAAGGACACTGGTAGTAAGGGAAAGCTAATCTACGCCCATATTTTATTTCTGTGATACTAACAGTAGTGTTTATGGAGTGCGCTTGAGTGAGAGTAACAACAACAACAACAAACATAAAAGTCATACTACAATATGAAACATAACCTTATATCAAATACATTTAAGTTACCAATACAAATAAAAAGCGATCAAGTGTTATGTTTAATATATATTATGGTTTGGACTTCCGATTCAATATCACAAAGTCTGATCATGTCTGTGCACAGCCTTGTGTCTCGTGTGCTGCCACAGTTTCCTGATGTTGATATTCATCATGTCTCTCTTTAGACAAACCTGAGGTTCCCAATACTTTTTTTTTTTTTTTAGCATATCCTTTTACAGGACTTAGCTGTCAACACCAGCATCTTTCAGCTGTATGTTGATCTCTTGGCAAGATTACGCTCAGTAGTTTGCCATTGCTTTCTGAGCGGCCGGCTCACATACCCCGTAAGTTACCGATGCGATTCGAACCACTGCTGATTTGAACCGTCATCACGTTACCTGACGAGAGTATACGAGATGACGGAGAAAAGTCATAACCTCTAAGCCACGAAGCCGGCTCCCAATACTTAACCCTTTGAAAATAATGTTTCTTTGTTCGTTAGTTAGTATCCCCCTGCCTCTCCTCTGCTCAAAGTTTACCGTTGTAGCGACATACTGCAGCGTTCCCTTTCTCATGACACGTCCCAAAACTTATTTTGGGATGATCGTCATCAGCGATTAAAGTGTCTCCAAGATGGAAATCATGATGCGAGCGCACGGCAGGAGAAGGACAAATGGGAAGACCTCCTCCGGCAAGTGTGAGCAACATAATGGGCGCGAGGTACTCGTCGAGGGGAAGGGATGGGGCGGAAAAGGTTGAAGGGAGAGAGAGAGAGAGAGAGAGAGAGAGAGAGAGAGAGAGAGAGAGAGAGTGGGGGCGGGGAAATGTGGCTGCCTCTGAATACTACAGACCTGCTGTGAGCTCGCTCAGCAGTGGGGTGTGTAGCGGTGACCATGGATGACGTATGTCCGTGTATAAAAACTTCCACGTCTCCGTGTGTCATTCAGATGACCACCTCTGCTGCTGATACTGGTCAGATCAAGTGCAGATGACTATGCTTTGATCTTAACGCAAAGGCCAATCATTTGAAAACGATCGTTTGTGTGTGTGTGTCTTAAATAAAGGCTCGGGGATTCCCACAGGTGCCAGAGCCGTCCCATCATATCCTCACGTCCCTGTGTGTCATTCGGATGACCGCCTCTGTATGTGGCCCTGACCAGATGAAGTGCAGATACTACACTTTGATATTAGCCATAAGGCTGAGAAATCAAATAGCTGAAGATTATTTGGCCTTTCGAAGGCCGGCCACACATATAGTAATATGGACAAGATCGTTTATATGAAGATTACGAAGATGGGGTACTAAATATGGAAACCCTAAAATTCCTCCTCCCCCCCCCCCCCCCCACCAGGTGGGAATTCCCCACCGGTTGAGAACCACTGCTTTAAAATACTGAGAAAATATGTGTATTGTATATATTTGAAGGATTCGTGGATTTGATTGTTGTATGACTTCCGCGACTTGAATAGATGCAGCGAAATGTGCCAGACACTGTGCAATCTATTGTTTGTGTCTTCGATATTCAGAAACATAAACCAGCAAATTACGTGACGATTATAAACTGTCGTAAGGTCGACAATATTTTCGGATGGGATGGGGTGGGGGTGGGCATGATGAAAAACGATGTTCAGTAAAGGACCTTATACTTGCTCATCAACACCTTCCACTTTTCTATAAAGCGCCGTGGGAAGAATTAGTTGACGATGTGTGACACAGGATAGTGTCATTCCTTGTGATTTGTACAATCTCTATGTTGTCGTCAATCCATGTTCTTTCCTCGCGTTTCTTCTTGCTCACGTATCAGATATTCTTTGGTGTAGCGCCAGTGCTGGTAACTGGTGGTATTGTATTCTAACGAGATGGCCGATCCATTTTATCGTCAGCTTTTCCATATGTGTGGCTCAAGGTGTTGATCCCATTGTCTGTGTGCACACACAATTTCTTTCTGGGTATCGGAAAGTTGAGTTGGCAGCTCTCTCTAGCCCCTCATCTGGTAGATATTGATTGCGCATGTGATTTGGATGATGTCCAAGTTAGACATTCGCAACATAGGGTTGGTGTGAATATGTTATTCATCATCTATCGTTTTGCGGCCATAAGTATATTTGAATGTTTCAGTATGGGTGATATAAGTTCATTTTCTTTTTTATCCCTGACTAGGATTTCACGAAATCAGAAGTCAATAGTTATCTGGCTTTGCCTTAAGAACAATGTGTGTACAACTGTTAGTTCCCTGGTGAATGTTTGTTTCCCTCGACGATAAACTTTAATTTTAGTAGCGGACTATTGTGTTGGTATTCTGCAGTGGCATTATGCATGTATGCGTGTGCTTGCTTTAGGTTTGTCGAAACAACTGTCTGTTCTACTTGTCACAGGAGTTGCATTTTGTGTGATGTTCACTGTCACAGGAACAATGGAGCAGTGTGGGATGACCCTTTATCGTGAAGTTGGTACCACGACTAAAGTCTATTTGTTGTTTAAACATGTGGACAACAAATAAACAATCCAAGGATAAAACTGAAAATGTCAAAACTTGGAAATATTGTCGAATAGAAGTAATAAGATGGCGAGAGAAGAGCATCAAAACTCTAGTAAAACTGTGATTGAAGGAAACATTACTGAATGAAAGCAACGAACAATAATTACAGTACTCCAGGTCTATTTGGAAGCACCGGTTTGTTTTAAAGGATGTCAAGGAATAAAACGCAGATGTGAAATGTGCTTAAGGAAGACATAGTCACAAGTGTGTGGAAAATTTCAACACATGGACTGCAAGAATCTTGTATGAATGCACAGTGAAGAAGTTGGACAATGTGCTGTAAACTGGCTACATCCAACACTCTGTACAGATGTGGCACTTGATGATGATACTAATATTTGAATTAACATTTTCTCATATTCTTTGAGAGTGCCATGTGAATGGGAAAGTTGGTGTATGTCGTCACAACTGGTTAGTTATAGGGAAGAAAAAGCAGGGGGAGAACAGAAGAGAAGATACTGCTCGGTTTGACACTTTTGTATGCAGGAATAGCAGTTTCAGAAATGGTTGGCAGCACAAAAATCAGAAGATTCTGGATAGGCATGGTCGCCAAATCCAGACGGCATGGGCTATAAGCAGAGAAGAATAATCGCCTCTGTACTTGACACGTGTGAAGACAAACGGGGCTTAGTATGGGCCATGTTTGACCGTGCTAAGAAGATATGAACCCAGGACACACTGACAGAGGAATTTGAAACTCTGAAGATTGTCTTAAACCTGAATGGGCACTCCACAGAATTTCTAAATCGTCACTGCCAACAGCCCAAACCAAAACCAGACGAAACCACAGTCCCGAAACTCAAGGTATTCATCCAGCTAACCTTTCGATGAGATGATGTAATGCAACGTCTACAGGACCGGCTCACTACAGCAGTAGGCCGAACATTCTGTGCTGCAACTCCAGTCATTATGTACAGAACCACACCGATTCCCATCCCAGCAGTAAAAGAGCCTGTTCCTCTGTAAGCCAAAAACAATTGTATTTACCAATTCACATGTAGATGCCAGTCTACCTACATCGGCAGAACATAGCGGCAGTTAAGCAAAAGAGTGAGAGAACACATACCTCAATGGATCGACAAGATACTACACACAGACGATGGGAGCCTAGTGGAGCCGACACACCGAAAGCTTCCCGTTTCATCAATTGCTAGGCATATGCTCGAAAGCGCCCATGTCATTGATAGAGACATTGCCTTTCACGTGTTGTTTAACACATAAAATACTCGCCGGGGAAAGAACAATGGGTAGGCAGATAAATAAATAAATGTATGGCTAGACCAGACGGTGTAATCGAGACAAGAACACATATCTGATCCACGACTGGCGACCATGTGAGGTGGCGAAACATGACCTACCACGCTTATCGGCATGGCACATGATGATGATGATTAAGAAATCAACACAAATGGAAAGTGGGAAGGCTTAGTTTTATAGCTTCCATACGGAGACTTCCCATTCTTTGTTTATCCATGCAATGGTCTGTTAGAATTGTATTTGCTTGTCAAAGCAATGGCCAGGCATCAATACCTATCAATGGCTGCTTTCTCTTCTTTCTTTTTTTTTTAGTACTGCTAATATTTGATAATCATGAAAAACATATGCTGAAGCAGATGCGATTTGTAATCCCAACTATTGTTGTGTAAATAAATAAACAAATCTTAATATTCAATTGAAAATTACCGTGGTAGACACTTTAAAATACTGTGGGAATATATGCGTTGCATATTTCAGCTTGGTGGTCGTTCAAGATGGCGAAATATGACCGCTCACGCATAGCGGCATGGCAATTGATGATAATATTTCAGCTTGAAGGATTCGTTGATTTGCTTGTTGTGTGACATCTGACACTTGAAGAGATGCAGCGAAATATGCCAGACAATAAACTGTGCAATTTACTGTTTGTGTCTTCAGTATTCAAAAACATATACTGGCAAATACGTGAGGCGGGTAAACTGGCGAAGGATCGACAATCCATGGGGGGGGGGGGGGGCATGATGAGACGCTACGTTCAGTAAAGAACTTGATACTTGATTATCATCACCTGCAGCTTTTGCCGTTAAGCGTCGTGGGGAGAAATAGTGTCTTCTTTGGCGTATGGCCAGTGCTAGTAACAGGTGGTATTGTATTCTAACGGGATGGCCAGTGCTAGTAACAGGTGGTATTGTATTCTAACGGGATGGCCAGTGCTAGTAACAGGTGGTATTGTATTCTAACGGGATGGCCAGTGCTAGTAACAGGTGGTATTGTATTCTAACGGGATGGCCAGTGCTAGTAACAGGTGGTATTGTATTCTAACGGGATGGCCGAACCATTTGAACTTCTACTTTTGATATATGTGGTTGAAGGTGTTGATCTCACTGTCTGTCCGATAACACCATTTCTTTCTCGGTATCTGAAAGTTAAGTTGGCAGCTCCTCTATAGCCCCCTTATCTAGTAGATATTGTTTTGCGTGTGATTTAGAGTGGGCTGCATGTTCGGAGCAATGGCGGCTGGCTATGACTCAGAATTGACCGGTTTTTGTGCCTTATGCAGAAATATATATGCGTGTTGATGTCCAAGTTTGACATTGCCAGGACAGGGTCGGTGTGAATATGCTATTTATTATGTGTTGTTTTGCGGACATAGATACAGCAGGATGTGTGCTATTGATGTATAAGCTCTCTTGCTTCTTGATATCTTACTTAGATTTCTCGAAATCAGATATCAATAGTCAGCAGGTTTTGCCTTAATAATAATGTATGTACAACTGTTAGTTTCCCAGTGACTGTTTGTTTCCCTCGACAACAAACTTTAATTATAGTGGCGGACTGTTGTGTTGGCATTCTCGCATTAGCCGTATGCATGTATACGTGTGCGTGCTTTTTGTTTGTCGAAACTGCTGTCTGTTCCACTTCTTGCAATGAGGAGTATCTTGTGTGATGTTCACATACACAGGAATGGAGCTTACATGTTCCGGTCACGACCAAGGAGTATAGGCGGTAAAACGGTTAAGGCCTCTGAGTGTTTATGCTCGTGGCTACCGTTGCGTTCACATTTTCCTCATGTTGGACAGGTGTTTCAGTCGCCCTGCTACTGAGTTGAGTGCGTGGTGCGACGCTGTGAGCTGTGAATTTCGCGTGAAATACTTTTAAATCTGCCCAAGGTTGCGGAGAGTGGGCTGCATGTTCGGAGCAATGGCGGCTGGCTATGACCCAGAATTGACCGGTTTTTGTGCCTTATGCAGAAATTTATGGCTACTGGTCTTCTGGTTGACTGCCGCTTCCTTTTACGATGAACTGTGCTTTAGTGGATGACTGTTGTTTTGGCATTCTGGAGACGGCATTATGTTGAAATGAAGCATTATGGGTTGCATGAACTACTTTTCGGAGACAAAATGGCATGGCTGGCTAGAAAACATCTAAAAATGGCGTGGCTGGCTAGAAAACATCTAGAAACGAAACAAAAACCATCTAGAAATATTGAGAATTTGTAAGCATACAGCTGGTTGGGAATGCTTCCATCAAGGATGAACTTTACTTTATGTTTTGTAGAGGACTTTTGTGTGGCATTCTGGGGCGGCATTGTGTACAGTAAATAGTTTTTACTTCTGTCCGAGTTTGTTTTGTTGCATGAACTGCTTTTCGGAGGAAGAATAGGGTGGCTGGCTATATAACATCTGGAAACAACATCTAGAAACATCGAGACCTTGGAGGTGAACATCTGGTTGGGGTAGTGACTGCCAATTCCATCAAGGATGAACTGTATGTTTCGTAGAAAACTTTTGTGGTGACATTCTGGCGGTGGCATTATGCACAGTATACCCGAGCGGGCCGTTATTTGTCGGGGCTGTTATCTTTTCCACTTTTCACATGGGGCAATGGGGAACGTTTTATATGATGTTCACTAGCACGGGAGCGGAACATGGTGGGGACGGCCCTTTACTGTGATGTTGGAACCCACGACTGATGGCTAATGACTAATGATTAATGACAGAAATGGAGCTGTATGGGCGACCGTTTGTGGTGAAGTTGGTACCATGACTAATGTCTATTTTATGTTAAGAAATGTGGACAACGAATACAAATTCTAAGGATAAGACTGAAGATGTCAAACTTTGGAAATATTGTCGAATAGAAGGAATGTGACAGCAGCAGAAAAGAAGCAACAAAACTCTAGTAATATTGCACAAAGCCAGTTTATAAAATTAATGTGAATGGAAAGCCACACGTGCAGTACAATAGTGTTTTACCTATATCAAGTAACAACAGACGACGGCAGGTGAGAGGCAGACATGAGTATGAGAGTATAGACAAATAACATTTAACAATATGAAACAGATGATCCTATCAAATACATTTTAAATTACCAAACAAAATACAAATTAATAATGATCAAGTGTTATGTTTACTATGAATTATGGTACGGATTTTCGACCCAATATCCCAAATGTGTCGTGAAGGCAATCATGTCTGCGTACTGCTTTATGTCTCGTGTGCTGCCATTGGTTTCTGTTGTTGATATTCCTTCATGCCATGATGCAAGTGTGAGGAACGTAATGGACGCGTGGTACTCGTCGAGGGGGTGGGAGTGTGGTGATAGTGGGGTGGGGGATGTGGCTGCTTTTAACGATGGCAGACCTGCTGTGAGCTCACCCAGCAGTAGGTTTTCTAGCAGTAAAAGTGGATGACGTCTGTCCGTGTAATAAAAAAAACCACCTAATTGTTATGATAAGGGCGCAATGTTCCACAGGGGCCAGAGTCGCCCATAAGGTTCCACTTCCCTGTGTATCTTACAGATGACTAACCCTGCTACTGACCCTGGCCAGATCAAGTGAAGAAACTACACTTTGCTTTAAGCCGAAAGCTCGATAATTTGAAGGCTTTTGTTGCTGTTGTTTTGTCTTTAGTAAAGGCTCGGGAATTCACACAGGGGCTAGAGCCTCCCCATCAGGTCCTCACGTCCCTGTGTGTCATTCCGATGACCGCCTCTGCATATGGCACTGGCGAGATCAAGATAAGATACTACACTTTGATATCAGCCAAAAGGTTGGGAAATAAAACATCCACAGTTTATTTGGCCTTTCAAAGACCAGTCAAAAATACAAAGAAATTCAACCCAACCCTAATGTTGGTAAAATGATATGTATTAAGCGAAAAATGCCATGAAACACTTTTACCAAATTTGTTGTGAAAAGAAAAGAATGTCACTAAATAATATATTAGTTGTCTTAACACTTTATTCATTTTGCTTTAATATACATAAGATGAAATATTCAAAAATGACACTAAAGGTTGACTTATAAATTAAATTATTGAAAAATTAACAGTGCAATAACCAGAACTGTAAATCTTAGAAGTATTGTTAGATTAGGTAATTTCCCTTAGTATGTTAAGTAGTTATGTCCCATGACATAATTTACATTAGTTTGTTGCTTTTGTTTACGTGGTTTCTTCAGACGTTGTTTGAACATTATTGTTTATTAATTTGATCAAACTCAACAATTATGCTCGCCTGTTGTTATGATCTGGACATGCTATTAATTAAATAAAAAATAGAAAATAAACAAGCGAAGTGCCATTTTATGATTTTTATCATCTGCATAGTTTGTGCTTTTAATTATGATAATTAGGGTTAGTCTTTTACCCTGTGCATGATTGGAAACATACTGACCAATAAAAAGATGACAATAAAGAGAAAAAGATCGTGTACAATTATATGGATGTGAAACGTGTACAGTAGACAGAAAATCTGGCAAACATCTTATGGCAGTGGAGATGTAGTTTCTTAGGAAAATGCAAAGAACACCACGGTAAAAAGAAAAAAAAAACAATGAGCTAGTCCTGCAAGGAAGACATAGAACCGTAAGCTAATGAGATAAATTTAACGTAGACAGTCAAGTTTATTTGGGCATTTTATTTCAAACAGATACCTAGACAAGTTAGTAACAACCTGCAAGATTATGGAGGAAAGAAAAAAAGGAAGGCAGAGAGATAAATATCTGGATGGTTAGACCACGTGACATAATCGAGACCAGAACACAAAGCTGATCCATGTCTCCGGTGATAGTATGAGATGGCGAAACATTCGGAACATGATTATCTAATGACAGTTGAACATGACAAACAAATCTATAGAAATGAAACGCACTATGGATTATCTTTACAGAGCTCCCATTGATAACGTCATGGGAATCGTCGCTGGAGCTACGGAACTCGTGCTTTGTGTGACGCTTGCGGCAGGTTGCCCGGCTAAAAGACACCGAGACATATGAGATAAAACATGTTGCAATGATGTCGACCCTCTCGTCTTTAAACCATGCATTCCTTATTTTTTTAAATCCCGCATTCTCCACCGAGTTTCGGACCTTGTGTGTAAGGGACCGCCGAAAGCAGAACCACCTGCATCGCCATGAGGAGCAGTATGAGAGAAATCGTACCCTCAACGACCAAACCGTCTAGCCGTGTGTGCCGGGTTGACAAACGTAGTTGAGAGCTCCAGAAGTATCGCTTTACAGTTGTGATACAAGGGGTATGTATGCAGCACCTCCAGGTCTGTGCAATGTTTATTCAGAGAGGACATTCAAATAGGTAGAAAGAAGACTGCGGAGTACCCGGAAACGACAGAGCTGATCGATTGGCTAAGGAAGGAGCAAGAGAATAACAGCCTGATCTGCCCATTACATACCACTAAAAGAAAATAATGATCAAATCAGTCACAAGGCCACCAAAACCTACTCAAGACGACTACTAGGTTATGGACAGACCAGAACAGGTCATTATCCTGCGCACAGGATAACAGAACAGGATACAATAGTTTACGCAACCACATGTATACAACATTCAAGATTGGTGACTCGGCCATGTGCACATGTGGTTTGGCGTCGCAGACAGGAGAGCATATACTTCAGGTCTGCCCTTACTACAATATATCCAGGCAAACATTCTGGCCTATAGAGACAACAGTAGAAGATAAACTCTATGGACCGCTGAGTGAACTAAAAAAGACTGTTAGATTCATACAAGAGACAACCTTTCAGTTATAGGCATATTTCAAACGAAGGAAAGAAGAAGAAGAAGAATATTAAATATGTTGCTTGTGCCTTGCATAACGCCGCGAACAACACCAAATCAAATGTCTATTTTCTAGGGGATTTTACGTTCAGCACTTTGCCGTTGCCGGCTGCGTTGTGAAGGTGTTACGCGCGCAGTTTATAATTCCGCATACCACGTTCTAAACAACAGCTTCAGGCGATTTAGAAGCCTTGCGTTGGCTTCCCGTACAATGGTATGAGTGCCATTCGTTCAGAAATCAATGATAACCATGTCGTTTTGTTTTTCATATCCTTTTACAGGACATCGTTGTCAACACCAGCATTTTACTGCTGTTGTTGATGTCTTGGCAAGTTTACATTCAGTACTTTGCCATTGATGTCTGAACGACCGCCTTCCATACCGATTCGTTAAAACCCAGCGCAACACAGTCTGCGGCCAAATCGTGCGCAGCTGTGTTTCGAACGCGGGTAATCGGGATTACGAATCGGCAATCATAAACTACTGAAAGTAAATATGCCAATCATCACGATGATCCAATCAATGCTGGGGTTCACTGCAACGTTCTGTAAAGAATATGTAACTAACTTTTTTATTTAAAGTTTGCTATTGCTGTCTGAACGAGAAGTCAATCTCCAAGTCCAACTGACCGGTGTAGGGATTGAACCGCCGTCAGGGCAATTGAAATTTAAGCGCAAGCAAATAAACCTAGCGGCCACGAAGACCTCTTAACTCCATATTGGAGAAATAGCAATATACACTAAAAGATAAACAGACAATTGTTTGATTAACTGAACCATAGCGGAGTTCATTGTAAACATTAGGCGATCAAACTGACTGGATATACAAATAAAGTAAACAAACACAATAGTTATCAACACGTACAGCATCAAGCCACCTGTGAAAATTAATGTGATGTTTAAGTCCCCCTTAATCTATATATCTACTACAGAAAACCTGAAATGGCTGATAAGACACCATAGGGGTGGAGACAGGTCATAGAGTGTGGTTCATATGGATATCAGAATAGTTTTCCAGTAGAGGGTCAGGAGAGCCGGAAAAGTCACCTCAGTCAAAAGAGGAGGAAGTTCACTCTGGATAACGTGATGCATGTGGTCTCACCGCCACCTTTTGCTCTCCTCTATAGTTGAATCCAAATTATATCACAATATTACATTTAACATCACAAAACATTACATCAATCAACACGAAATGTGAAGGACACTTATTGTTATACATTATTACATTTAACATCACAAAACCTTACATCAATCAACACGAAATGTGAAGAACACTTATTGTTATACATTATTACATTTAACATCACAAAACCTTACATCAATCAACACGAAATGTGAAGAACACTTATTGTTATACATTATTACATTTAACATCACAAAACCTTACATCAATCAACACGAAATGTGAAGAACACTTATTGTTATACATTATTACATTTAACATCACAAAACCTTACATCAATCAACACGAAATGTGAAGAACACTTATTGTTATACATTATGACAATATAATTGGATAGCATGGGATACAGGGGGTATTATGTTCGTGTTGGCATATGTCATATATTTTTGAAGGGAGTGGGAGATCACTGTAGTGCATGCCCCATCTCTAACAAAAGAAGTAGAGCCCCATCCTCTTCTATCTTCAATAACCCCAGAATATGAACCTTGAGTTATCTGCAGGCCTCGTTCTATTAAGTATGTCTAGGAGATATAGATTATGGCCCTGGTGAGAATAATGATTACTAACTGGGAATCTGCCCCTTCTCCAAGGATTCTTTAGCTCTGGAGCCCCCTTTTATTGGTTATCAAATCTGAGGAAAGTCTGGAGAATTTTCTCAGCCTGATTTAGATGAAGAAAACATGGATGTTGAGCAGTTGATAGATCTAGAGTCTTCTCTCCCCCATTTTAGTAAGTCATTATGAGTGGATTTATTTTTTAAACAATCAAACACATAATCAATCACATCAGATTCTGACAACATGATGTACAAAGAAGTTGTGGACTCACAGATAGGTTTGAACTGATAAATTAACAGAAGGTCAATTCATGTTAATCATTTATTGACTGGGCCTGAGCCTTCTGGCCAGTACAAACATCTCTATTGTGATTTACACAAAATATTAGAAAAGTTGCACATTGGACCAGTTACACAGACCATCAATAAACAAGTATCAATACATGAGATGTCAACAAGTGTGAAACATAGTAAACATTTTGATGTTGTACATATTAAGTGTGATGATAATGAATCAACAATTAACAATCAGTTTCCTGAAATTGGGTGTGGTGTGTACCAATGAGAAAGGTAACCTGGTGACTGGAAGATTAGGTAAGCCAGGGTCCATTGACTGATGGATCCACTTCGGGTCTGCCCGTATAGCTCCTCTGAAGGTCTCCCCATACTCTGCTCATGGCCAAGTCATCCTCCATCTCACTTGTGGTTCATCTCTTTCTCTCGGCTTCCCTCTGTCAGGTCTGATTTAGGTGGTTAGTTTGCTGATGTGTTGGGTGGTTGTTGGTATGTAGCCACCAAGATCACTGATGAATATTCACATAAATATATACATTCCTACCAATACAATATTATAGAAGTAGGTCGGAAGAAATCTAAATTCCTGAAGTAGGAACTAGTTCCCCTCCCCTCCTTTTTTCTCTAAGCTAGTGTTGGGTTAATTTGGGGTGGTCAGAGTGTATCACACTGTGTACGCCTTGTATCAACTGGTTCCTGCTGTATGTGAGTTCTCATTTGACCTCGGGTCAGTGAACGTGTACAGTAAGACAGTGAAAAGAGTGAGAAGGTGTCAAGATGCATGTAAATAAATGACATACATTTATAACATTTCTTCCACTCAATGGTGTTTATCGCGTGTATAAATAATTATCTGTGTTTTCCCAATTAACTTCTTCTTCTTCTTCTTGTGTCTAATAACTCTCTCACATTATCTGTTGTTGTTGTGATGTTGAGTGTTGGGTTGTGTGGTGATGAGTGGTGTTGAGTGGTGTTGTGTTTTAAGTTATGTTGAGTAATGAGTTAAGTTCACTTCGTGTGATGGAGTTCCACGAAGCACAACTCTTCTGATGCAATGCAGTTCATAAGTGCTCTTATCTAATTAAAATTTGACATAAATATAAATATTTATTCCGTCAAACCCTATTGATTCAATAGATGAAGGAGAAAGGAAAGATTGATTTCTCTTTCAGCTTTCTAGATTGTAAATAGGCATAGATAAGTCTGTTTTAGAACAAGGCACTTATTCTAGTACACGAACTGTCATTTCAGCTGTAGGTAGTGATAGAATCTTTTATTAGTGTTTCTGGTGAAATGCACAAGATTGCTTTAGAATCATCACTTCGTACAGTTGTTCAGAATAGAATGTAGTAGTATAATGCACTTCTTACAGTTAATAATTATCTCTAAGAATATCAAAGATTGCAGAGTCAGTTTGCCCGGGAACGGCTCTGCGTCGTTAGAATCTACAGTCGAGCATTTTTACTTTTCAGAGGTTTTAATTAATAATAATACATTTCAATTGACATTACAAACACGGGTTACCATTACTTGATACTTGATACATCGGGTTCTTAGTCTAATCTCGGGAATCACAAGCTTACCTCAGATCTAGACACCCCGCAATTCCATGTTTGAAAATTTGGTCACACCAGCTTCTCACATCTATTCACCAGGCTGGTTGCAGGAAAAAGTGCGGGCTTACCAGATTCTGATGAAATATTAACATATGCAAATCCGGCGTTGGCGCGAAAGCGGGTCACATGTCTCCTCCTATCCAATGGGTTTCCGAGCTTTGTCTGATGAAATCTTTTCAAGAATCCACGTCATCTGTCACTTATGCAGTTCCAGTTTCAATGTTAAGTTTTAAGTCCTAGTCTCCGTTTGCGGTTGTGAAGTCAATTTCTTTTAATGTTGTTTCCTCTTCTTGCAGCATGTTTTGGTAAATGAATAATGGTGGTTATCGTTATGCCACATGGCCCCACTCCAGATTGTTCTATGGTATGGAACTATGTTTCCAACATTTTCAGTTATCAAATTTGTTCCCATTTTTCCTCCCTTGTATTCTCTTCTGCATCTGATTGATCTGGTTCATCAGGCACTGGGTGTCGACTCAGGAAGTCCGCTCCCACATTCATTTTCCCAGGAACATACTCAACCTGGAACGAGTAAGGTTGAAGAAGCAGCGACCACCTCATAAGTCGGGCATTCAGAGTCTTAGATGCTGCGAGAAACATGAGTGGTTGATGGTCACATTGCACTGTGAAATGTTTGACATATAGGTATGCTTGAAATTTCTGTACACTCCATACGAGCGCAAGACATTCTCTCTCGATAGTACTGTAATTTCTCTCTGCTGCATTCAATTTCCTGCTAGCATAAGCTACAGGGAATAGCTCTGATGGTACATCTCCCTTTCTCTGCAACAGCGTTGCCCCAATTCCTATGTTACTGGCATCGGTGCGCAGCACAAATGGTTGGTCGAGGTCTGGTAGATGTAAGACTGGATGAACAGTTAATGCCTGCTTTAGTGCTGTGAAAGCTCTCTCACAGTCAGTTGACCAAGTGACTTTCTCTGGTTTCCCCTTTTTTGGTAAGATCCGTTAAAGGTGCTGACAGAGTATTGAAGTCCTTGATGTATTTTTGATAGAATCCACATAAGGATACAAATGATCTTACATCCTTCTTTGTTTTTGGACGAGGTGCTCTCTGGAGTTTGTCCACGTTTCCCTCTTGTGGAGTTATCAGTCCATGAGATATCTTATGACCTAGAAAATCCAATTCTTGGAATCCTATCTGACACTTCTTTGGTCTAGCAGTCAATCCAGTTTCTCTGAGGCGCCTGAACAAAAGATTCAGGGTTTCTACATGCTCTTCAAATGTTTCAGTGGCGATCAGGATGTCATCCATGAAGTGACTGATGTCTGGATGCTGTAGTGGGTCAAGTAATTTTCTCATCATACGTGTAAAGACGCTGGGAGCATTACTTAATCCGAATGGAAGAACGTTGAACTCATAGTGTCCTCCAGGCGTGCTGAAAGCTAACCATGGTCTAACTTCCGGTTTTACAGGAATCTGGTAATATCCCTTACTGAGATCAATCCTAGTAAAGTACTTAGCTCGGTTGAGTGCTGTGAAGAGTTTATTCTGATCAGGCAGAGGTTCTGCTTGGAATTCAGTTATAACATTGAGCTGTCGATAATCGATGCACAATCTATGTTCTCCGCTTGGCTTTCTCAATAAGACGACGCTAGCACTGTAAGGTGATTCAGATGGTGAGATTATCCCTGCGGTGAGCAGCTGTTGTATTTCTTCCTCTAAAGTCTTTTGCTTTGCATAAGGAACTGGGTAAGTCTTGACTCGCACAGGCACTGTGTCATTTAACTTCATGTCAAATTCCTCCAAATCAGTTCTTCCTGGCTTATCAGTAAGTACTTCTGCATACTTTGCCATAAGTACCCTAATCTGCTTTTGCTGACCCTTTGTTAAGTTGGGATTAATTTCCACATCCTTAAAGGTCTCTTTGGCTTGCAGTTGGCACTCGACTCACATTGTTGATCCTTCTTCGACTTCAGTAGCCACACTCATGGCCATCAGATGTGCAGGTTCGGTGGTTGAGGGTCTTTCGTGATATTTCTTCAAGAGGTTTATGTGAAATACTTTCATCTTGCCTTTGACTGAAATTCTGTAGTTGGTACGTGAGATCTTCTCCGTCACTACATAAGGTCCTCTCCATCCTATTTGCAGCTTATTCTGACTGGTTGGAAGCAGCAACATCACCTTCTCTCCTACCTCTAACTCTCTATCCTTTGCCTTGCGGTTGAAGTTACGAGCAATTCTTCGTCTGGCTTGACGTAGATTGACATTCGCTTGTTTCCAACTGTGTTGTAAACGATTTTTCAACTCGGCAACATATGTAGATGCAGTCACGACTGTATCATCTGTAGTATTATCAGTCCACGTTCGAAGTAACGCCTCCAGTGGTCCCTTGATCGGTCGTCCAAACAACAGTGTGGCTGGAGCAAAACCTGTTGAGTGATGGGGTACTTCCCTGTAAGCGAATAAAGCTGCGGGTAAATACAAGTCCCAATCCTCTGTCTTCTCCTGGGCAATTTTGCGCAGGATACTAATCAATGTCCCGTTCCACCATTCCACAAGTCCATTTTACTGAGGGTGATATGGTGAACTGAAGATATGGCGTGCATGAAAAAGTCTGAAGGTCTCTTCCATGAGCTTACCACGAAACTGTGAACCGTTGTCCGTCAAGATCCTTTGTGGGAATCCTAGACGTGTGAATATTCCTAATAATGCATCAGCGACGTGTTTGGAGTCACAGCTGGGCATAGGAGCTGCTTCGGCCCACATGGTTGTTGTGTCCACAAGCGTTAATATGAATCGGTTTCGCCTCTTCGTTGCTGAGAGAGGTCCGATTATGTCTACAGCCACTTTCTCAAATGGAATTCCAGTGATTGGCGATTCACCCAACATTGCCGGTAGTGTCCGGTGTTTTGGTGATACTTTCTGACACTGTGGGCATGATTTTACAAACCGTTGTATGTCTGAATTCATCCCTGGCCAAAAGTAGTGAGTGGTAATCCGCTGTGTAGTAGCGTTGATACCCATGTGCCCACTGAATGGTAGACTATGACCCATCTCTAAGATCTGAGTCCAGCATTGAGCTGGTACAACAAGTTGATTAAACTCTTGTCCAGCTCGTCCTGCTTTTCTGTAAAGAAGTGCTGATTTCATGAACAGATCACCTTAACGTAGATGTAAATGTGATTTTGGCAGTTTTCTGAAGCAGGGTTCCAAGTTGCCGTCGGCTTCTTGTGCCCTCTTCAGTTCCTCCGTTCGAGGGATTGGCGTAGTTGTTTCTGGAGTTTTTGTTGCCTGGGATCGAGTGGTCATGGTCGTCATCGCCACAGGTTGAACAGGTTCTCCTAGAACGATAAATCTACATCCGTGGATTACAGGATATATCGGATCGTCCAAGACTGCTGCATTGATTGTCCCGGTGACATACCGCGAGGCTATGTTCACTTTTGCCACTGGAAGAGACATATTTGTTGAACTCTTCAGTGGTTCCTGTAATTCCACTATTTCCTCTGTCACCTGTTCAGGGTGAACTAAGGATGATGAAACAACACAGTCATACGATAATCCAGTATCATATAAACAGGTCGTTTTGAATCCATTTAGCAAGATGGATTCTACAACCGGAATACGAGATGATGTGTCTTGATGAGGTGTCTGTTTGGACGTTTCACCAGTGCTCACTTTTTTCTCTTTTCGGTTGGCCAAACATGCCGCTGTGTGTGGAGGTGGCTTTTTCCTGCAATTATGAAATGTGTGACCTCTAATTTTGCAATGGGTACAGACTGGTTTGTCCTCCATCGGAGCTGTTTGGACTGAGTTTTGAGTGTTTTTCTGGGATTTCCAATTTTTCTTGGTGGCTACAGTGTTTTCACCCTCTTTTGGCTGTGGAGTTTTGTTTTGAGAGGGGGTGTTGTTCGAACGGCCCTTTCCTCCCATCTCCTTCTGAGATTTCTCAAATCTCTCTGCCAAGATGATTATAGTTTCCAGGCGGTCAGCCCCGTTTTGGGTTAAGAATGCCTTCATTTCGTTCTGCATTTTCCCCTTGATCTGATCAATGATGATCATTTCACGGAGTCCTTCCAAATTTTCCTCAAATCCTCCCAAGCAAGTCCATCTTTGTATGTATGACTTCAGTCTTTCGACTAGTTGCGCGTAACTCTCACCCGGTTCCTTCCTTGCGGCTTTGAACCTGAGTTTATAAGATTCGGCGTCCACTTCGAAGCGGATCAAGAGTGCCGTCTTAAGTGTTGTGTAGTTCTGTTGTTCCTCTCTAGTGAGGCGCGAGAACACATCATACGCCGTAGGTCTTAAGGCCTGCGCTAACTTCACCCATCTACTTTCTTCAAGCCCACAGCTGACAGCCATTGCCTCGAAGCGTGATAAAAATCCTTCGATGTGGTCAGTCTGTTCATTAAAGGGTTCCAGAGGAAACGACATAGCTCCTGAATTAAGGTGAGAGACGTGGGGAGGTGGTTCTGTCACTGGCGATCCTGATGAGGTTGAGGGTGTAGGACCACTCCCTTTCTCTATTCTCCGGATCTCCACTTCAATCTCCATTCTCCTCAACTCCAGTTGGTGTTGACGCTCTCTCTCCTTATCTTCCATTTCAGCCTGTAGTCGTTTCTCTTTCTCCTCCAATTCTGCCTGAAGTCGTTTTTCCTTCTCAGCCAATTCAGCCTGAAGCTGTTTTTCTTTGAGAGCCAATTCCGCTTGCAGTCTTTCTCTTTTGTCGAATGCATCTGAAACATAGTTAGCTAGCTCAAGGCCATCTAACCCGCATTCCCTACCTGTTTCTGTTATTTGGGCTCTAAACTTTGCAGTTTCCGCCATGTCTATAATTTATTGCTTTGTTCTGCCTAAAAAAATATAATTGCAGTTAGTCTGATCCGCGTAAGCTTGTCAGTCCCTGATCTGCAAATATACAACAGAGCAAGGTGCAATATTAAAAACACCCTATGTTATGTCTGTCTGTCAATGCTGGAAAAGCCAAAGGCAGCAGGCACTGAAGTTACCAGATTTAATTCCTAGTAAAGAAAAGAATCTGAAATTAGACAGAGTTTTCCCAACGGATAAGATTTTCCGGTGGTTGATGAAATGCTGTTAAGTTCAGACTCCACAGGAAAATAACACCTTCTCTGGAAGAGAAGTAGTGTTGGTAGAGTAGATACACACTATATATTTCTCCTGGAGCACCTCTCTCTGAAGTATAAGCCTATTTGAACATGGCCCCCTTCTTCAGGAGGAATGATCAGTCACCTACTCTTATTTATCTGTAAATGCCCTTCATATCATGTGGCTGTCAATCAATATAAGAAAATGACAATGTTCAAAATCTAAAGATAACTGTGTTAATGTTTTATGTAATTGTTTAAAGGTTAATATATGGGAACCATCCAGGACGTAGCCGACAATATGTCATATATTTTTGAAGGGAGTGGGAGATCACTGTAGTGCATGCCCCATCTCTAACAAAAGAAGTAGAGCCCCATCCTCTTCTATCTTCAATAACCCCAGAATATGAACCTTGAGTTATCTGCAGGCCTCGTTCTATTAAGTATGTCTAGGAGATATAGATTATGGCCCTGGTGAGAATAATGATTACTAACTGGGAATCTGCTCCTTCTCCAAGGATTCTTTAGCTCTGGAGCCCCCTTTTATTGGTTATCAAATCTGAGGAAAGACTGGAGAATTTTCTCAGCCTGATTTAGATGAAGAAAACATGGATGTTGAGCAGTTGATAGATCTAGAGTCTTCTCTCCCCCATTTTAGTAAGTCATTATGAGTGGATTTATTTTTTAAACAATCAAACACATAATCAATCACATCAGATTCTGACAACATGATGTACAAAGAAGTTGTGGACTCACAGATAGGTTTGAACTGATAAATTAACAGAAGGTCAATTCATGTTAATCATTTATTGACTGGGCCTGAGCCTTCTGGCCAGTACATACATCTCTATTGTGATTTACACAAAATATTAGAAAAGTTGCACATTGGACCAGTTACACAGACCATCAATAAACAAGCATCAATACATGAGATGTCAACAAGTGTGAAACATAGTAAACATTTTGATGTTGTACATATTAAGTGTGATGATGATGAATCAACAATTAACTATCAGTTTCCTGAAATTGGGTGTGGTGTGTACCAATGAGAAAGGTAACCTGGTGACTGGAATATTAGGTAACCCAGGGTCCATTGACTGATGGATCCACTTCAGGTCTGCCCGTATAGCTCCTCTGAAGGCCTCCCCATACTCTGCTCATGGCCAAGTCATCCTCCATCTCACTTGTGGTTCATCTCTTTCTCTCGGCTTCCCTCTGTCAGGTCTGATTTAGGTGGTTAGTTTGCTGATGTGTTGGGTGGTTGTTGGTATGTAGCCACCAAGATCACTGATGAATATTCACATAAATATATACATTCCTACCAATACAATATTCTAGAAGTAGGTCGGAAGAAATCTAAATTCCTGAAGTAGGAACTAGTTCCCCTCCCCTCCTTTTTTCTCTAAGCTAGTGTTGGGTTAATTTGGGGTGGTCAGAGTGTATCACACTGTGTACGCCTTGTATCAACTGGTTCCTGCTGTATGTGAGTTCTCATTTGACCTGGGGTCAGTGAACGTGTACAGTAAGACAGTGACAAGAGTGAGAAGGTGTCAAGATGCATGTAAATAAATGACATACATTTATAACATTTCTTCCACTCAATGGTGTTTATCGCGTGTATAAATAATTATCTGTGTTTTCCCAATTAACTTCTTCTTCTTCTTCTTGTGTCTAATAACTCTCTCCCATTATCTGTTGTTGTTGTGATGTTGAGTGTTGGGTTGTGTGATGATGAGTGGTGTTGAGTGGTGTTGTGTTTTAAGTTATGTTGAGTAATGAGTTAAGTTCACTTCGTGTGATGGAGTTCCACGAAGCACAACTCTTCTGATGCAATGCAGTTCATAAGTTCTCTCATCTAATTAAAATTTGACATAAATATAAATATTTATTCCGTCAAACCCTATTGATTCAATAGATGAAGGAGAAAGGAAAGATTGATTTCTCTTTCAGCTTTCTAGATTGTAAATAGGCATAGATAAGTCTGTTTTAGAACAAGGCACTTATTCTAGTACACGAACTGTCATTTCAGCTGTAGGTAGTGATAGCATCTTTTATCAGTGTTTCTGGTGAAATGCACAAGATTGCTTTAGAATCATCACTTCGTACAGTTGTTCAGAATAGAATGTAGTAGTATAATGCACTTCTTAAAGTTAATAATTATCTCTAAGAATATCAGAGATTGCAGTTTCATCGAAGAGAGTATTAGAGTGTCAGTTTGCCCGGGAACGGCTCTGCGTCGTTAGAATCTACAGTCGAGCATTTTTACATTTCAGAGGTTTTAATTAATAATAATACATTTCAATTGACATTACAAACACGGGTTACCATTACTTGATACTTGATACATCGGGTTCTTAGTCTAATCTCGGGAATCACAAGCTTACCTCAGATCTAGACACCCCGCAATTCCATGTTTGAAAATTTGGTCACACCAGCTTCTCACATCTATTCACCAGGCTGGTTGCAGGAAAAAGTGCGGGCTTACCAGATTCTGATGAAATATTAACATATGCAAATCCGGCGTTGGCGCGAAAGCTGGTCACATGTCTCCTCCTATCCAATGGGTTTCCGAGCTTTGTCTGATGAAATCTTTCTAAGAATCCACGTCATCTGTCACTTATGCAGTTCCGGTTTCGATGTTAAGTTTTAAGTCCTAGTCTCCGTTTGCGGTTGTGAAGTCAATTTCTTTTAATGTTGTTTCCTCTTCTTGTGGCATGTTTTGGTAAATGAATAATGGTGGTTAGCGTTATGCCACAGCATAGCAGAAATTACAAACATTAAAAAATGCATGAATAAACTCATAACACGACAACTAATTATCCCCTTGGATCATTAATAAAAAGTTCCAATGTCCTCGTAAATCACACGACTAATATAGTCCCTTGAGGCACCATTAAGTCTATTCGAACTGTTCATGGAGTCTGTGTACACACATGACTTGCAATGTCCATTAAGTCACAATTGAGTCTAATATGAATGTTCATGGGATACTCCCATAATATCTGGAGAATCATCACAAAACATCTGGAAAATGTCCCTTGGATCTGGATTCTACAATGTGGCTACTTCTGTTTTAGTATTTCTTGTGTTGGCCCTTCCATCAACAACAACAATAAAGTGTTGTTTTTCTCCACGGTGGATTTTCTATAAATCAAAATGGTTTGCGTAGGTCCGAGTAGCATAATATGAATCTTATTGGCCTTTCACTGGTCTGCCAAAAGTATAACATACTTCAAACCATAAGCATGCATTATAGGAATAACAAAATTAAATGTATTATTATGACAAAGATAGTAAAGTAGATTATAAAAATGTATTGTACAAAGAGAAAACTAGGTATAATAATTATACTTGACACACAATATACATATTTATATGTCTCCATATATAACTAAAGGGACTTGTAAATGACAGCAAATGAAGATTTAAAACGAAATTAAAGACAAAAAGAAACATAGTTCACATATTAATAATATGTTTATATGTAATAAAGTCCCTTAACATTATAAATTATTATGTCCCATGTCTTCATTTAATTTATGTGTGTTCCGTTTGTTTATGTGGTCTCCCCCGAAGGTGTTATAAATTCGGTGACCACTTAACAATTATGCTAGCCTGTTGTTATGATAATCTGGTTATGTTCTAAATAAGGAAATAAACATGGAAATACCATTACAATATATGTTCTCATTTGAATAATAATTTTATTAGTTAATTAATGTTAGTAGTAACAGTCAGCCGGTCTCTCTGGCTGTGGGGTTACAACACTTTCTCTCTGTAATCCCGTTTATCACGCAGAGTCTCGTAGCGGAGCGAGAGCTGAGGCGGTTCGACTCCCACTCGTGACTTGCGGGATACTGAGCCGGCCGCTCAGAAAGCAATGGCAAACTACTGAGCGTAATCTTGCCAAGAGATCAACATACAGCAGAAAGATGCTGGTGTTGACAGATAAGTCCTGTAAAGGATATGCTAAAAAAAAAAAAAAAAAGTAACAGTCAGACGGGTAGAAAATATAAAGGAAAAGAAATATTGTTCCGAATAAATACAGTTATGTCCTCTGGCGTGTTTATTCTTGGGGCTACAGTTTGCATTCGCATTTTCCTCATGTTGGACTGGTAGTACATAGTTCCGTCGCCCTGCTACTGAGTGAGTGCGTGGCGTGACACTCTGAGCGGTGAGATTCGTGTGAAATGCTTTTACATTTGTCCGCTGTTGCATGTGAACTGCATGTTCTGAACAATGACCGGCTGTCGCTGAATTGACTGATTTTCTTGTTCGGGTCACTAGTGTATTTTCAGGAGACTCATGGGAGTCGTCGCTGGAGCTACAGAGTTCGTGCTTTGTGCGGCACTTTAAGCAGGTTGCCCTGCGGAAAGAGATCGAGTCGTGTGGGGTAAAACCCGGGTCAATGAAGTCTTTCTGGTGACTGCCGATTCCATCGACGATTAACAGTATTTTGTTGTGGATAACTTTTGTGTTGGCATTCTGGCGGTGGCATTATGCACATTGTACCTGTGCGGGCTGGTTGGCTTGCCGAGACTCCTGTCTGTTCCAGTTTTTACATTGGGCCATCATCCATCATGTGCCATGCCGATAAACGTGGGTGGTCATGTTCTGCAATCTAACTCTATCACCAGAGTCGTGGATCAGCTCCGTGTTCCTGTCTCGACCATGCCACGTGGCCAAACCATCCAAATATTTACTTCTCGGTCTTTCCCTTGGTGTCTTCCCTTCGATCTTGCCAGTTGTCACCAAGTTCTCCAAGTCATTTCTTCTCATAACACGCCCAAAACCTTTGGATGCCTACGTCTAATGACTCTAATTAGTTTACGATCTTCATTTGTTTCTTGAAGGACTTTTTCATTGGTTTTTCTGTCTGTCCATGGTATTCTTTGCATTTTCCTCAGAAACCACATCTCCACAGCCATCAGATGTTTTTCAGCTTGACTGCTTATTGTCCACGCTTCACATCCATACAAAAGTATAGGTTCTATGTAGCTCCTCAACACTCTTTTTCTCGTTTAAATTGATATATTTTTATTTGTCAGAATGTTTTTCATCTTGCAAAAGGCTAACTTCACAATGGCAATTCTTGTTCTAATCTCTCCAAGACATCTCCCATCAGATGTTATGACTTTGCCGAGATAATTGTATCGATTCACTCGCTTAAGATTTTGCCCATTTACTCGTATATCACATTGTGGTATTTCCTTCTTCCCAGTGACGACTATAATCTGTGTCTTCTTAATATTCAGGTCTAACCCTAGTTGTTCATTGTGTGCAACAACCGCATCTACTAAATTTTGCAAGTCATGTTCATTGTCTGCAATCAAGACATTTCATTTCTTACGTCCTTTTATCTTTATTTTTGGGATGGTTGTTTCTGAAGCTTGGTTGACTGATTGCTTTAATATTTCCCATTGGTCACTGACGTCTTGAAATAATATTTCCATATCGGACAATGCATCGAATCTGTTCTTTACCTCTACGTTGAATTTATCTTTTATTTCCTCACTCTTCAGCGCCTGTAGATCAAATGATGGGTTTCTTGGTGAATATTTGGCTTTCTTTAATTTTATATGTATGTAAATTGCTTAAGATTAATCTGTGGTCACTGTAGCAGTCTGCGCTTGGTATAGTTTTTGCGTCTTTTAAGGCATTTCGAAATCTTCTGTTGATGAGAACGTAATC
The DNA here is from genome assembly GCA_963921405.1 of Cepaea hortensis. Lineage (NCBI taxonomy): Eukaryota > Metazoa > Mollusca > Gastropoda > Stylommatophora > Helicidae > Cepaea > Cepaea hortensis. Next base: position 65,924,625 of record OY992896.1, read on the forward strand.
AGTCTGATTTCTGATCTGATGATCAGGACTCCTCCATGTCCATAATCTCCTTGGGTTCTGTTGATACCAGGTGTTTACAATAATCAAATTATGCTCTTTTGCCCACTATAGAAGTTTGCAACCTCTTTCATTATGTTCCCCTAGTCCATACTTGCCTACTATGCATCCGCCCTGTTGATTTCCAACTTTGGCATTCAAGTCATCCATTATGATATTTACTTCAGAATTCTTTCATTTCTTGAAGGCTTTCTCTAAATCACTATAAAATTCATCAATGATGTCATCACTACTGTCTGCTGTTGGTGCATAAACTTGTATGACATTGATATCAAAAGGTCTTCCACTCAACTTCACCAGTAACACTCTGTCTGATACAGTCCAATATCCGTTGATCGGTGTCAAGGTCCTATAGGGGACATAAGAAAGGACATATATTAGAGATAGGGACATGGGGTGAGTAAGGGGAAATGAGAAGAATCTAGATGTTGAAAGACCGGACTGTACCTGTGAAGGACAGGTCACTACGCAGTACGCTTGGCCTCAACCCGGCGTGTGCGAGACATCTGACTTCCCACGGGTTGCACTAGGGGCAAGTACCTCGTGACCACTGGGCAGTCGAAGGGAAGCCAGACGGGCTTTAGACTGGACTGAGAGATGACGTATGTCTGAGAGTGTGGCAGGATAGACTCTACTTAGTACTTCAGAGCTATTGAATAGCTGAGCCGTGTGACTTGTGTTTGTGTGGTGGGGCTGTGATATGCCAGTGTAGTAATTGATATCGTGATATTGCATTGCCACATTATTGCTGTATATTGACTAGTGCGAGAATGACGGCTGTTAGCGAGTGATGAGACAGTATGATGTAATTATATTCGAGAATAATAAACCATATGTTATTGACGCCTGAATTTATGTTTCATATATGCTCGTACTATTCACCTGTCTTGAACCCTTCACTTTCAAATACCTCTAGACGCTGACAAGGAGTAGTAATAAACATTAATGATACACAGATGATTGTTTTATTAAACGAAATATAGCGGAGTTAATTGTAAACATTAGGCGATCAAAATGACTGGATATGAACATAAAGTAAATAAAAACAATGGTTATCAACACTGACAGCATCAAGCCACTTTTGAAAATTAATGTGAATGGAAAGCCACTTGTGCTGGGCAGCAGTTTTTCTTACCTATATCAATTAACAACTGACGATGAAATGTAAGAGGCTGAAAGAAGTAAGAGATTGTAGACAAAGTAACATGCAACAATATATGTATACATATTTGTTATGTCAGCATGGGCGAATGGATAATGGTGCTAGTTTTAAGCTTTAAGCTGGAAATCAGGATGAGAGCACACGACAAGAGAAGGACAAAGGGGAAGACTTTCCTCCGGGAAGTGTGAGGGACGTAATGGACGCGAGGTACTCGTTGAGGGAGACGGGATGGGGGGGGGGGGGGGGGAGTAATGTGGCTACTTCTAACGACTACAGACCTGCTGTGAGCTCACTCAGCTGTGCGTTTTGTAGCAGTGACACGGAGGACGTATGTCCGTGCATAAAAACATTCCGCATCTCAGTGTGTCATTCAAATGACCACCTCTGCTGCTGGAAAGGTCCCATGGGATGGGATAGGCATAACTTAACATGGGATAGGATGGGTTAGGACAGAAACATATGTCCCATTGACACGCCTGCGGATTACGTATGTCCCTGTATCATAACTTATTGTTTTTTTTTTTTAATTTTATAAGGGCTCGCGTATCCCGAGGGACCAGAGCCGCCCCATGAGGTTCCACATCCCGGTGTGTCATTCTACTGGTGGCCCTGGCAAAATCAAGTGCTGATACTACACTTTGATCTAAGCCAAAAGGCAGAAAATTATAATTTTAAAGTGTTTCTTTTCTTTTTTATTTTACATCAAGCATTTATTAACTTCTGAATCAACAGAAGTCTTAGTGTTTTGTGCCAGCCTCTTGTGTCTTGAGAACTCTTGCTACAATCGTCTGCTCCTCAATGAGGAAAGCACGAATGATTCTTTCTCTGACATCCTTGTGGCATAGAGATCCTCCATAAGCACGCGTAACTAACTGTCTTCTCTCGCTTGCTCAAAGCACTGAGCTTGTGGGGACGCATAGATATCACCCATCTTGGTCTTGTATTCACCACATAGTTGAGTCTCTGCAACCTTCTTCTGGTACAAATATATCAACTTTCCACTGGCTGTCTTGGAGACTTTTCTTATACAAATATACCAACTTTCCACTGGCTGTCTTGGAGACTTTTCTGATACAAATATACCAACTTTCCAACAGGTGTCTTGGAGGCATTTCAGAGGCTAGAATGTGTGTTGTAAGAGAGACAACGTCTGAAAGTAAGTCGCTGAACAATCATGCTTACATTTTTGACTACTCAAAACTGGTAAAGTAATTAACAAATAATAGATGTTTCCGAATTACTGCATGAAATTGATTGTTTTGGTCTTTCAGCGGACTGACAAAAATATAATAAAGAAACTGAAAATGTCTAATCACGGTTGGAAAACTAAGTTATATATTTTATATTATTCTTTAAAAGCCAGGAAAGCAGATTATAAAATTGTATTATGCAAAATAAAATAACATAATATAATTACTTATGTTAATACCATGTTTATTTTCCTTCAACAAATGTAACTTACACTATTACTGAATGGCAGCACAGGTTGATTTGCAAATGAAATGAAAGAAAAATTAACAAAATAATTGCTACAACTGTAAATGCTAGAAATATGTTATATTAAGTAGTTATCCTTAATCTGTTAAGTTGTTATGTCCCATGCCTTAATTTAAGTGTGTGTGTTCCGTTTGTTTATGTGGTCTCTCCCGATGTTGTTTGAACAGAATTGTTTATACATTAGGTGGCCTGGCAAGAATTATGCTGGCCTGTTGTTATACTAATCTGGACAGGCCCTAGAAAATGATTGATTGATTGATTGATTTAGGAATTGACATCACAGCATTCGGGGCATTCCCATAAGTGCTCCGTCCCCATCCTCAGCAGCCAGCGAAGAGTTCCAACACTAATAGTACCAGTAGCAATCTGATTATAAGTCCGTCTCGCCTTTCCTCTGAGCGTTGAGCGTCGGCCAGATCCCTTCGTCACTCCTCGTTGTCTCATTCTTGCCAGACCATGGTAATCCATTTGCTCCTCCGAGGTGTGCACGTGCTCCCACAAGGCCGCAACCACGTCTGCCTTGTCATGTATCAATACTCCACCAAGTTCTGCAGAGCCAGCCAATCTGTCCGCCTGTTCATTTCCCAGCACACCGGCATGCCCCGGAGAAAAGATCCAGGCGATGCTTGTCACCCGTGACCTCCGAAGCGAAGCAAGCCACTCCGCACGAAGTCTGCCCGTCCTCACCCTCGTCAGCATGCTTTCTGAGTCAGTTACAATCACGATGTGTGTGTGTGTGTGTCGTATTCTCCATCCAGCGGAGAGCCGCAGTGACTGCCTCCACTTCCATTCTTAAGCTGGATGTTGTCGTATCATATGCCAGGCTCTCCTGCTCCAAACATCGACCATTAGCTTTGGCTATGAACCCCCAGCCACTTCTCTCACCTCTTGACACCGAACCATCTGTGTAGATAATCACATCACTCGAGTGAGCATTGTCCAGAATTAGTTGCTGGATTTCCACTTCCGTGGCCCCTGCTGGCCACTCCCTGCACTCCCGGCTTAATGTGATTATAACTCTGCACAAGTCTGCTCCGCTGGCACTCTGACCCACTCCTCTCCACGCCTAATGTTCTCCAAGGGGCACACCTGTCTGATCGTATACTCCGCCTGAGCCATCCATGATTTCCCTCTTATCAGTCTCTGACCCTTAACTGCGTCCAGCGCCTCATGCAGTGGGTGGTCTGTGTCTGCAGCTACTCTCAGGTATGCCTCGCCTGCATCACCTTGAGCCTACCAGCAACAGTCGGCAGACCAAGGATGTAACGCATACACACTACTGGGGTGTCTCTAGTGCATCCTAGAATGACCCGCATAGCTTCGTTCTGTATGCGCTCTAACTTCACCAGCTGACTCTCTGAGACAGTGAGCAGACCTAATCCATAATCAATTACTGAGAGGATCAAGTGCTGGTATAGTGTGAAAAGCATTCTCTGCTCTATGTCCATTGCAGCCATAGTTTTAAGTGCATTGAGTCCCTTTTGAGATCTTGTCACGACCGTCTCCACATGGTCCTTGAAGGATAGGCTCCTGTCAACTGTGATCCCCAGATACTTCAGTTTATTCTCTCTGCTGACATTTCTACCATCTATCGCGAGGCTTGGGACATCAGCTCTTACAATCCCGTTGTCCAGAGAGCACCACGAAACAGCCGCCTTTTCCGGATGGATGACAGCACTCATTTATGTGCACCAGTCAATCACTTTATCTACTGTCGCATGTAACTCCTGGGCTGTTTGCTCCCTATCTCTCCCCTGCCTATATTCAAGAATAACATCTGCAAATGTTAGTATTCTTCCAATTCCTGGTGCTTCTAGGTTTGCAATCTTGCTCGTATACACATTAAAGAGCACCGGTGAGACTGCAGATCCCTGTGGCAGTCCCGGGGTTAACATATGTGGCTCTGAGGTCCATGCGCCCAGACGGAGAGAAACCCTACGAGAGTGCAGGACGGCTGCTATCCAGTTCACGAACCAGGGATTGACCCCCTTCTCCATCAGTGCGGTCATCAAAATATCATATCGAACTCCATTGTACGCATCCTCGAGATCAATCGCTACCGCCATCGTTTCCTGTCTACTCTGGAACACCTCATAAACATCAAAGGCAAAAGTGGCTGCATTTAACCAGGTATCTTTTCCTGGCCTGTAGCTCCCCAGGCCTCTTGGAAGAAGCCTCACGCTTTCCAAAAAATCTTGCAGCTTGACAGCGACTATCTTCTCTAAAACCTTCCCAAATGTATTGTGAAGGGTGATGATCCTAAAGCCGCTAAGCTTTGACTGATCCTTGAATGGTCTGGGGAGAGGGATGAGATAGCTGTGCACCAAATCCTGCGGTACTGATGCTGTCCTAATGCTCTGGTTAAAGCAGTCGGTCATCTCCTCCAGGTCTGCTTCGCTCAAACCCTTTATGTGGCCATACCTCACCCCATCGGGCCCTGGTGCCGTGTCTTTTGCCTTTTTCAAAATGTGTTTAACATCTTCCACCCGTATGATGTCTTCATACTGCATATTCTTCGTGGTGCCAGATAGCTCCTCTCTAACTGCATCCCTGGTGTCCGCATCATTATGATTGGTCTGCTCTAAAAATCTCTGGAGAAACGCCTCCCCTTTCTCTTTGTCTGTTGTCATGCGCACACCATCATCTCTATATATTGTTCCCACTGTCATCGGCCGATCTTTTCTCTGCATTTGCCTGTGCAGTTTCCAGAATTTTTGCAGTGTTTTATCCCCTCCAATCTCCTTCATGAAACATTCCCATTTTGCCTTTTTGGCCTCTGCAGCACAGCGGTTGAACACCTCCACCTTGTCTTTCTTGACATTTTCCGCTGTGTCCACTTCCTCTCGTGAGCTTCGAAGTGTCTGTCGCACTTTCTTTAGCTGCTTCACTGCAGCTCTCTTTGCTTTCCAAGCATGGTCTACTTCTGGGGTCCACCATGGGGGCTGCAAAAAGGGAGTTTTAACAGTCCTGTTGCATGCCCCTTGTCTGAGGCGTCCAAGAAGGCAATCGGTCCACTCATACCGGAATGTCTTGCGCGCTCTCCCAGTTTTTACTTTCCTGGGTTTAGAGATCAGGACTGAGCATGGCATGTGATCACTCCCATGGTAATTCAAAACATTCCACTTTACATCAAGGACTGATGACTGGGAGACAAGTGTCGTGTCAATAGCTGTGTCTGCATCGCCAGGTCTCATTGCCATTCTTGTCGGCCTTCCATCATTTATGCAGACCACATCGGAGTCCACCATGGCATCTGCAAGGGCAATTCCCTGTCGATTTTCTCCACTACTGTCCCAATCTCTGTTCCTTGCATTGAAGTCTCCACATATGAGTAGCCTATCACCTGGTAATTCCTCCAATTCCTTAAGCCAGTCCCAATGTTCCTTTCTGACAAAACAGTCCACTGTGGCATATACATTTATGATGTTCTAACTTAAGCCACCAATCGTTCATTCGTTCGTCCCCCCCCCCCCTTGACTCTCCTCTGCTCCATGAGAATTAGCCATGCGGGGCTAACAAGTGATAATCACCACGCACGCCCTACAGAAGGGCCGGCGCTTTTATTTATTCCATTATTGTGCTCGTTTTAAAACTGAATTTCACACTCTCAACTGTCAAGTGTATGTGACTGTTTATTTGATGAAATGAAGATTTCATTGTGACACGTGAGGGTAAGAGCATCCATTTTTGAATTTTTACCAATTATCCATTCACGACAACGTGAGACTTAACTATGTGTGACTAGCCAGAGATAAGCGCCACGCACGATCTACAGAAAGGCCTGCAGTTTTATTTACTCCTTGCTTTGTCGAGCTGCCTATATTGCCAATATGTCCTCCAACTTACGTTCATCAACTGTGTCAAAGCGATGTGAAAATGCAAACAAAAACAAGACGGGACAAAAGTTAGTTAGCACGCCAGTTCAGCGACTGAATCGATCATCTTCATCGCCAACATCCATCTCGTTGTCTAGCGAACAATCAGACACTGATTTCCAGCTGGACAAACAACACAATTCACCAGCTCAATCTTATCAAACTAGCACATCACCTTCAAAGACGCTTTCTTCGGCCGAAACACAGAGCCACAATGATTGTCGTGAACTAATTCAGTCTTTGGAGACGAGGTTAAAAGATTTTATTACCAGCAACACCACTAATATTATTGCGGAGTTTAAAAAAGAAAACATTCTTCTTCGAGAGGAAATCCGAATCCTTAAAGAAGAGAAGGAGACTTTTAAAACATCCATACATGCCTTGAAACTAAAGCGTGCACAGTCATTCCATAAAAGTGCACAAACAGAAAGTATCCATGGTGTTGTAAATGCGTGTGTTACCAGTGAATGTTTGTCACATAATGACATACAGACAGTTTCTACAAGCAACAAAACCACCACTAAACCTTTAGAACGCACACCATCTATCTACCCCATTGATGTGCATATCAGCAAAAGGTTCTAGGCCTTAAGTGTAGACTCTCCAGCAGCAGACATGGAATCACAGTGATCAGTCGTTACCACTACTGGATATCAACAACCAACGCAAGCAAGCTATAATAAACAAGAACACAAGAAAGACGACAGTGACCAGTGGCAACAACAGTCCAAGCGGACACGCCAGCAGCGTGAAATAACCATAGATCACAGTGCAACACATGTCGTCATTGGAGACTCCCTGCTGAAGGGAATCTATAGTGATCGCATGTCATCTACTAACAGCGAATCAACTTCAATCTACCCTGTACCAGGCGCTGACATTGACAGGCTGACCGCTACACTGCGAAGATTCCAAGTGAACGACCGAATTAGGAGAGCAACAGTCCATATTGGTGTTAATGACATAATGGATAATAAAATCATCAGCACCTCACAACTAGCTACATTGGAGGTGCTGTTGCGCAATATATTTCCAAAATCATCTTTGTTTATTTCATCTATCATTCCACCATGTTACGGGTTCCAGCGTCGTACTGCCGATGCTGCTAATCTAACGTTATATAAATTTTGTAACAATAATAACATGAATTTCATAAATAACACCCCATACTTTACGTCACCGTCCGGAGCTCCTAAGAAAAAACTATACAGGGATCAAATACATTGTTCCAAGCTAGGAAGTAGCTTCCTAGCGAAGAACATAAAATATCCCGAATGTGCACAACAACCAGCACCAGTTACAGGAGTAAACCGAACTTCACCTCCGGCATCAGCAATCTCACTGTGTTCAGAAAACACTCCCTCTCTTCCCACACCACCCTTGCCTGTACCCCAGGAACACAATGTCGTGAATAGCAACCCAAGCTCCAATCCAAATGTTGCTAACTACGATACTTTGTTTCCTACCTTGCCCGTAAAACAGTCTCCCTCTATGATGTCAAAGAGGACACCGTTAAACAATGGTGCTGTGCCGCCGTTGCCTGCTTCCAATGTAGGCACTTCCAGTGAGACTCATAGCAGTCCCTCGCTGGATAGTAATCTACAACCCTATGAGTGGAACCGTCAACTTCAGCAGCTAATGCGATACAATCCTGCAGCCCTGCACCAAGCATTCATAATTTCACTCCAGCAAAGACATTTTCCTGCCCCCTCTAACAGCCTTAACTATTTCTAAACAAAGTTTCAAAATCCCTGCAATGTGTATACCACAAGCGACATCTTCCCTTTAGTTTGTAATGTTCGCCAATCACGATCAGTGGCTCAACAAAAATGGTCTATATATAGGCCATCTCAACATCTTTCATCTGCTCAACAAATTACCTGAGCTCTCGGTAATACTATCCAAACAGTTCCATGTGTTTGGAATCACAGAAAGTCGTCTTAACGACAAAATAACCGACTCCGAAATCTCACTTAAGGGGTTTAAAGTAATTCGGAAAGATGCAAATCAAAAATTAGAGACAGGTATTGCTGTATACATTTCCAATTCCCTCAACTGTTCCCGTAGAAGTGATCTCGAGACAGTAGGGATAGAATGTGTTTGGTTAGAGGTGAAGCCAGCCCGCCAACAACCTTTTCTCATTGGATACCTATATAGGAATCTTTGTGCCGGGAACAGTTGGTATGACTTCTTCACTACAATGATGGATAGAGTGTTTACAGCAGGTAGAGAAGTTATGATACTAGGTGACTTCAACATAGATATTAGTAAATCCAACCAGACATGGGACGATATCATTCTTTCTTACAATTTCAAACAACTAATAAACCGTCCCACAAGGGTTACTGACACATCCTCACCTATAATTGATCATATATATGTTACTTGTCCAGATAATATTATTGAATGTTCTGTTCCTTTTAATACAGTTAGTGACCACTACCCTGTATGTTGTACATGGTCAAGAATTGGGTTCAAATCTCTTAAACATAAACATGTAAGTATCAAATTTAGAAATTGTAAAGCATTCAACCAAGATTTATTTTTGCAAGACTTAAGAAAAGCAGCCCTTGATCACGTTTACCAACTTCCTAACCCGGACGATGCATTAGCTTTCTGGACGAAGACAGTCTACAATGTGTTCGATAAACACGTGCCAATCAAAGAAGTTCGAGTCAAAAATCAACATAAATCCCCATGGGTCACTAGTGAAGTTCTGGAAATTATGAGAGAGCTAGATACAGCACACAAAAATTAAGTCTTCATCAATTACCGCAGATTAAGGAATAAAGTTAAATATGAAATTCGTAGGATAAAAAAAAGACCATTTTAAAATTTTGATTGTAGATAATTCAAACAGTACAAATATATGGAAGGCTATTAACTTGCTAACAAATAAGAAACGCCCTACAGAATCAGCAATACCAAATTCTATAACATGCGATGAATTCAGTTGGTTCTTTCAATCCGAAATAGAGAATCTAAAGTCTTCAATACCAGACTCATCGTGTAATTTAAGTTCACTGGCATCATTCTGTGAGGAGAAGTGCACCAGAAATATTCCCGCTGAGATTCCTTTAATGTCTGTTGCAGACGTTTATAAATATCTCTTAAACCTCAAATCAACAAACTCACACGGTTTAGATGGTATCAGTAATAGAATTCTTCGTTGTGCTGCACCAGTCATTAGTGAGTCCTTAACGTTCATATATAACCAGTGCCTGGCCAAAAACTACTTTCCATCTGCATTTAAAATTGCTAAAGTGTTTCCGCTAATTAAAAATGGCTCAATCGATAATAGCGTTTTGGGTAATTATAGACCTATTTCCTTACTATCGTCGCTATCAAAACCACTAGAAAAAACACATTCATAAAATAACGTTACACCATTTAATTAACAACGATCTAATAATTAACAGTCAATCTGGGTTTCGACCTAAATATTCTTGCCATAGTGCTCTAACAAAAATGACCGATAAATGGCACTTAAACATCAACAACGGTAGAATTTGTGGAGCGGTGTTTGTAGACTTTAAAAAAGCTTTTGATATGGTAGATCATGATATTTTAATTAGAAAACTAAAAAAAAAAATGAAGATAAGCAACATTATGGTGAACATAATTACGTCATTTCTATCCGACAGACAACAAGTCGTGTCCTTCAACAACTGTCTATCAAGACCCACACGGCTTAATATTGGTGTGCCTCAGGGCTCAATACTATGTCAGCTGCTTTTTGCAGTTTATATTAATGATCTTCCTTTATATATCAATACAACTTGTGATCTATTTGCAGACGACTGTACTATATATACTAGTCAAGAAAACCGTAGTGAATTAGAGAATTCTTTACAAAAGGAACTTGATAATCTTACTAGATGGAGCAACGAAAACCGCATGCAAATTAACATCGACAAAACCAAATCCATGCTAATAACGACCAGACAAAAACTACAGACACTAGCCATAACTGGATCACCGCTCGAACTCCGCATGGGCACGTTACCTATAGTTAATATAAATGAACATAAAACACTAGGCCTTTTAATTGACAGCCATTTGAGCTGGAGCTCTCATGTTCACGTTCTTACCAAGAAAATAGCACAAAAAGTTTACCAAATTGCTAAAATTCAGCACTTCCTGGACGAAAGCACACGAAAAATATTCTATACATGCTATATCCAATCACATCTCGATTACTGTTCCACAGTTTGGGATGGTTGCCCTAAATCTAATTTAAAACGACTATGTTCTCTACAAAACCGCGCTATTCGTCTGGTTTCCGGCAGAAAGCACGTTGAAAGTAATAATTTGTACAGTCATCTAAGACATCTACCACTTCAAAAGCGCTTCCTTTTTAACAAAGCCAAATTAGTGAACAAAATTATATCTCAAAATCCCCAGAGTATCTTCTGCCGCTGATTCAATCTAATGCAATGAACAGCAATCGCCTAAATTTGTTACATGTCTCAAAGCCTAAATTGGACCTATACAAAACATGTTTCGCCTATTCAGGTGCTCACTTATGGAATGATCTGCCTCCAGATCTGAAAACTCCAATGAGTCCCTACACATTTAACCGAAAACTCTTTCAATACTTAATCCATACCGACTATATGCCACCATAATTCATTTACTGGTATAATTGTTCATTATAATTGTTCATTATAATTGTTTAACTATAATTGTTCACTATATATGTGTGTGCGTGTGGGAGCGAGCGAGAGAGAGAGAGAGAGAGAGAGAGAGAGAGAGAGAGAGAGAGAGAGAGAGAGAGAGAGAGAGAAAGTGGGTGTCAGAGAGAGTGAGAGAGCGAATGTGTGTGCGTGCGTGTGTGTGGAGAGAGTGATTGAGCGAGAAATGGTGGGGGTATGTGTCAGTGCATGCATTCGTACGTGTATGTGTGAGAGTGAGTGAGTGAGTGTGTGCGTGCGTACATGCGTTCATACGTATGAAACACAGGCGGCAGCTATAACCTTCGTCATCACGCAAACATCAAACATGCTCTATATAAAAACAATGTAAACGAACATATACATACTGGTTACTTATCTGTCGTGAAGAGCTGCCTTGTTATGGGCACAACACCCGTGTAGCACGTGTCTCGAAAGGTGGTAGAAGAGAACATGCAGACACGCGGGCTGGACATGAGAAAGGTAATCAAAGGCAGTATGGGAAGGTGTAGGGGTGGGGAGGGTCAATCACAAAACGCCACATATAGGCAATGAAAAAAGACATGAGGGGAAGGGGATGGTGTCCAGGAGAGCAACAGTGATACCTGTACATGACATGGGCAACATTTGAGGGAGTGTGCATTCTGAGGCGTTTTAATCGTTTATCTCACTTCTTCTTATAGCTCATGCCGTGTGGCGAAGGTAATCATGTCAGTGCATAAACTTTGGTCTTGTGTGCTGCCACTCATTTCTAATGTGATGTTTCTCCATATGATGATGTCAAACTGCCAGGCATCTTCCCTCTTGGTCTCCCCCTGCCTCTCCTCTACTCCAACTTCCCCGCTGTGACGGCATACTGTAGCGTTCCCTTACTCATGTCACACCCACAATCTTATTGTGAAATAAAACGCCACGGCGAGTAAGGCATCTAGAAGCTGGACATTTTGTAAGCCAAAGAGAAATAACCTTGGTCAAGTAGGAAACTCTGTTATCCAAATGTGAAAAATTTCCACCAAGTACATAAATAGCTTGTCCACACTTATGACAACTGGGAAAATTTGTTAGGCAAAGAGTAAAAATATTGCCCAAGTAGGAAAATTTGATAGCCGAATGTGAAAAATAATATCACCCAAAGAGAGGAATATCTCGTTCCAACTGATAAAAAGTAGGAGAACTATTTGTCAAATGTGAAAATGTTAGGCCAAATACAGAAATATCTAACCCAAACTTATGAAAAGTAAGTAACTTTGTTAGTCAAAGCGAAAAAAACCTACGTCAAGTAGGAAAATCTGTTAGCCAAATGTGAAAAATGTCGGCCCAATGCAGAAATAGTTCGGCCACACGTATGCAAACTACGAAATGTTGTTAGACAGATAGGAAAAATATTGCACAAGTAGGAAAATTTGATAGCGAAATGTGACAAAACATAATCCAAAGAGAGAAATATCATATCCATACTTATAAAAGTATGAAAAGTTGTCAACAAAATCTAGAAAAATGTCGGCCAAATACAAAAATATCTCAACCAAACATATTTAAAAAAAAATAAAAGGAAAATTGTTAACCAAACGGGAAAGATATTGACCAAGATGTGTTACTCAAAGAGGAAAAATAATGACCAAGTAACGAATTACATCGCTCAAACTTATGAAAACTAAGAAATGTTGTTACCAAAAGGGGAAAAAGCCTTGCTCAACTAGGAAAATCTGTTAGCCAAAGGTGAAAAATGTCGACCACATACAGAAACAGCTCGTCCACACTTATGAAGCCTACGAAAATTTGTTAGCCAAATAGGAAAAGTATTGGCCAAGTAGGAAAATTTGATAGCCAAATGTGAAAAAATATCAGCCAAAGAGAGAAATATCTCAGCCAAATTTATAAAAAGAAGGACAATTGTCAACCAAATGAGAAAAAGTTATACCAAATACAGTAACAGCTCAACCAAACTTATGAAAATTAGGAAATTCTGTTAGCCAAAGAGAAAAAAACCTTGGTCAAGTACAAAACTCTGTTATCCAAATGTGAAAAATGTCCACCAAGTACAGACATATGTCAGATTCTACCCCATAGTTACAACGCGTCGTCTTCACCGACGCAAGGCAAGTACAGCCATGCTCAACCCTGAGCGGCGTTAAGCACTCAAGTTACAACGCGGCGTCTTCGACGGCGCCAGGCAAGTACAGCCAGGCTCAACTCTGAGCTACGCTAACCATGGTTTGGGTCAGTCGGTACAAGCGTGAAACTTGGGGTTCACGCAGAGGGACACAACTCCGACTGGCAAGAATGCTGAGCGTCCAGACAGACGGCTTGGGAACGTCGTACTAGACTGAAGGTTTCAATGGGGCTTGGAATGAATTGTGTGTTTGAGCGAATTGATAGCTAGCCTGTACGAGTGTAGGAGACTGAGCGCCTGGGTTGTGAAGTTGTAAGTGTATATCATTTATGTATTTATTGATTGCATGTATTGATTGATTGTATTATGGCATCGCGAATTGTGATTGCGCGATGCATGCATTGATCGTGAAGAGTGAGCTGCGAGAATAAAGTGTTTGAACTGTTGTTACCGTGTGTCACGTTGAGTTATTTAGTGACTGTATTTAGTATCTCACTTGTCAGCATACGAGCCTGAGTTCTTGCCTAATGCAAGACCCTGACAAATAGCTTGTCCACACTTATGACAACTAGGAAAATTTGTTTACCAAATAGGGAAAATATTGTTATTTGTATTTATTTTATTTATATTTACAAAAATTTGTTATAACAAATGTTGCTTCTTTTTTATAAGTTTGGCCATGTTATTTCTTTACTTAACCAATATTTTTCCCATTTGGGTAACAAATTGTTCCTACTTTTCATGAGTTTGGACGAGATATTTCTCTCTTTGGGTGATATTTTTTTCACATTTGGCTTTCAACATTTCCTACTTGGGCAATATTTTCCCTATTTGGCTAACATATTGTTTTGGCGCGTATAGAAGTAGGGGTAAGAATTAGAGACTAGAGAAACAGTGAGGCGCTGTCGTCATTCTGCGGTAACAGGTTCGAATCCCAGTCGGTAACTACAGCATTCAATTTTTATGTTCTCTAGTCTCTAATTTTTACCCATACTTCTATGAGCGCCAAAACATCACGATGGTGTCAGCTGTTTGGGATATGCTTGTTTGCTGCTTGCTGCTTGCTGCTTGCTGCTTGCATGCTTGCGTTCGCTGCGAACTGCAGCCCGAAGACCTGTATGTCGGATGAAGACATCCTGTTGTCCACCATCAGAGTGATGTCATACAGAACCTGAGGTTTGCGTGAGTATCCGTTGTCCCATGTCTGGCTTATTGGTGTGCAGACTGGTGGTTCCACACCATGCAGGCAAGAACACTCCGACTTCGGAAGAATCAGCCATCCTACTTCGTTAGCCAGGACCCCGAAGGATCTATTGCCCAGGATGCACGACTAGAACGTGTTAGTAGGTCTTGGCCAGTATAGAACCTGGCCCAGGTGCCTTTGAAACAACTCTGCGTCCTAGTTTTGGTTATGATTGATATGATTATTTGACCTTGCCATTGTATAATCTATTTGGTCCACTAAGGCCAACCTGCCAGTGTTAGTGATTTGGTGATTCGGGTTTGAGTTTGGCTGGCCGTCTCTGCACTTTGGCCAGATCAAGTACAGATAAATCCACACTTTGATTTTAGACAAATGGCCGGGAAGTGTCGTAGACTTTAAAATGTGATTATTGGCCCTTCAACGGCCTGCCAAAAATAAAACTACTAATTTCATTTGCATAATAAATCTTCTACTTCAACTTCAACTTCAAAACGAATGGTCCCGTTTAACTGTCTTGATGACTAGTTGTAATTGGTTCCTGTATTGTGCAGCTTGTGTCGATTCTTTCGTATATCTGGTTGCTTGTTTTCAGCTTCCTGGTTTCTGATTGGTTAATTTCGTTCATAGAATCTTGATAAGGTTTTACATGTCTGGATAGAGTCGCGCACTTGTTGAGACCTGGAGTCATTGTGTACCCACCCCGTCGTATGGTGCTGTTTCTTTCAGGGAGCTTTTAGCCTTTGTCGTTTCGACTGTTGTTTCTCTTCCCTACACGTCTTGGAGCTTCGGCTACTCTGTTTGTTCGTCTTTGGTTTGTCGTGTCTTCTTGATCGCTCGATCTTGGTATGGGGCGACTTGCCATCGCCGGCCTGATTTGTTCTTGATTTGAGTCGTCGTCTTCAACCAGTTCACTCGCCGTTTCCTCTTCTGATAAACCGTCCGTCCGTCCGTCCACTTTGGAAAAAAAACAAAAAACTTTCCACCTTGTTTCAACCAGCCCGTGCGGCATCGGTTATAATAGCGGTGGTTCATGGTGCGTAGATTATTACTATATTTATGTGCCAGTAAAATCTGACTTATGTTGTGCAGACAATTATTACTATATTTATGTGCCAGTACAATCTGACTTATGTTGTGCGCAGACAATGTCTGTGACGTTGGGTGAGGGGTCCGGTTGTCCGGCAGGTCCGTTTTTTTTTTTTTTTTAAATGTTTTGTAAATCCCGTCCCTGGTTCGATGTCCCTGCTGTTGTCAACCTGTTCCCATTGATCATCTCACGTGTAGACCTAGCATACCGGTACTGGCCATTGCCCTGGACTCTCCGTCCCCGTCCTTCAAGGTGTCCCTGCCAAGAGGGATTGCTCGTCTCGTCACCCTCCTTCCGGCTTCTCCGGGTAGGGGCCAAACCACACACACCCTGTCCAGGTCACCCCGCAGCCAACCGCCCATCTCAGGGCACCCCGGACATCCACCACAATGGAAAAAAGTGGATGTCCGAAACAAAAAAGGAAATTTAGGTACATAGAACATGGACAACAAAGGTACACACTAACATTCAAATTGTTTTTTTTTTTTTTTTTTTTTAAATTTAAAATACCAACTAACAATTAACGGAACAAATATTGATGGGAAGAATTTATTATCTGTATTTTTCTGTTTAATCCCCCACTTTATCTACCTAGTTGGATTATTGGTTTGTATAATTATCTCATTTGTGATAATTATTTATCTGATCTATTCTGTTGCGTATTTATTTATTTGCGTTATTTGTTTAAATTGAGTTGTGTCTGGCTGTCCATTTTGTTGGTTTAATTTATTTGATTTATCAAAGTAAATATTTATATGTTCTTCTTTTTTAGAGATTGTGTGGTATCTTTTTCTATTCCCATCCCGATGTATGGTCCGTAGCTTCTCTTCTCCGGTGCCCGAGGGTCTTTCCTTGTTTCTTCGTCACAGCTGTTAGTTGTTTCAGCGAATTGGCGGATTCCGTCCTCTTCATTCGGTGGTTGTATTTTTGTGTCGTTTATATATCCTTTCCAGTTCTTGCTATAAATTGGTTGACCATTTTTTGCAGGTCTCTATCTCCATCTGTCCGCAGACACTCCTTCATTGTCATCATGGTATCCCTTGCTTGAAAGTAGTATATCAGTTTCTGGCGTTCCTGGTCATATGTCTTGCATGATATGAGATAGTGTTCTATCGTGCTGTCTTCCGCGCATTCCACGCATCTGGGGTTGTTTGTTTTGTCTTTCCAATATCCGAGTCTCATCCTCCATAGTTTTTTTATAAGTTGGGATTTTCGTGTTGTTTTTAATTTGGCTTTTCATGCTGGGTTCCTTAAGGATCTGATATGAATGTCTTCCTCTGTTGCTGTCTTTCCATTGTCGTTTCCACATCTCTATTATATGATTTTTGATGATACTCTTTGCTTCTGTAACTCCTAGTCCAGTGTTTACTAGGTTTCGGCTGGTAGTCCCGCGTTTGGCAGCTTGATCTGCCATCTCATTGCCGTATATGCCTATATGGGCCGGTATCCAGGCTATTGTGACCTGACATCTCCTGTGTTTTAGGTTGGTTATCAGTGTAAGTATTTCTTCCTTCAAGTCCGGTCTTTTCCCTTTGGAGTAGTCTCCAAGTGCCTGAACAGAAGACAGTAAGTCCGTTAATATGGTTAGTTTATGGGGGGGGGGGGGGGGTTCCATCGCCACCCCCAGTCCCTTCATAATGCCGATTAATTCTGCCGTGTATACCGCTGTGTTGTCAGTTAATTTGAAGTGTTTTTTCACGCTGTAGTAGGGTATCGCCACACCTGCCCCGACCTCTCCCTTTTCATTCTTAGATCCATCAGTGTATATAGTTAGGCTGTCCATTCGTAATTGTCTTATGTATTCTTCCGTGATGTTTTTCGCTGTTAATTCATCTGTTGATTTGTCTATTTGGTTGGCGAGGGTTATGTCTGTGAATGGCAGTTGGAGTTCCCATCGGGGTAGTTTTGGTTTGTAGATTCTTGTTTGCGTCAGTGTTGTCTTTAATTCCTCCTGCGCGTGCATTTCCTGTGCTGCTGTCCACCCTGCTGGTGTTTGGGTTTTTAGAATGGGTATTCCTCCCCATTTGCTTGTGTTGTCTTCGAATGCCTGGAATGCTGGGTGTGCCTTATCCTGTGTCGCTGTCACCCAGTAATTGTAAGTCAGCTGTTTTCTCCTCATCTGAAGCGGCAGAATCCCGAGTGCTACCTCCAGGGCTTCCCTAGATGTATATTTGCCAGTTCCTACTATAATACCTAGTGCCTGATTCTGAATTGTGTCCAGTTTCCGTTTGTTGCGATTTGTTGCTGCATCGTAAACTATGCTGCCGTACTCCAATCTCCCCCTAATAAAAGATTTGTAAAACATTATCATTGTCTTTGTATGGGCTCCCCATCCGTTTCCTTTGATTATTCTTATTAGATTCAGTGTTTTATTTACACTTTTCGACCGTTAGGTCTATGTGCCTTTTCCAGCTTAATTGTTCATCTAGTGTCATTCCAAGGAATTTTGTATGACGTGTTCTCCGTATAGTCTGACCTTGGATTTTTAAGCTGCAGTCTGAATATGACCTTCTTTGTTTGGCGTTAAAAATCATGCTAACTGTTTTGTCGGTGTTGATCTGGAACCCCCATTTTTCCATCCATTTGGCAATTCTATTTAACTGGATTTGAAGCCGGTCTCTAGTCGCTTTTATGAATCTGCCGCTTCTCCATACCGCACAGTCATCAGCAAACTGGGATAGTCCTATTTTGTCGTCCACTCTTTCATCGTTCAGGTCATTCACTAGTATTGCAAATATTGTTGGGGATATAACCGATCCTTGTGGTATTCCGTTTTCTTGTTCATAAGTATTGGATTCCTCATTTTGTATTCTCACCGTGAATCTTCTGTTTTGTAAGAAGTTCTCGATGTATCTGTATGTTCTGCCTACTATCCCTATTTGGTTGGCTTTGATTAGGGCTGCTTGTCTCCAGCATTGGTCGTAAGCTTTTGCCAAATCCAGGAATACCGCTATCGTTTTTTCTCCCTTTTTGTAGCCCCTTTTCACATGGTGCTCTAGTTTATTTATCTGATCAACTGCGCTCCTGTTGGTTTTAAATCATGACTGTGTGTTACTAATTAGTCCGTATTTTTCCAGATGGTGGTTGATTCTTTTAGTTATAATTGTCTCCATGATTTTTCCGAGATGCGAGGTCAGGGAGATTGGTCTGTATGAATCAATTCTCTGTGGGTTCTTGAATTGTTTTTTAATTGGTATAACTGTTGCTTTCTTCCATTGAGCTGGTATTTTCCCTGAGTACCATATTTTATTGTATAGTGTTGTTATCGTCAGAATTGTTTTCCTTGGTACCCTTTTAAGTATTGTATAATTTAGAATGTCCGCTCCTGCTGCTGTGTCCTCTTTTTCTTTAATGGCAGATATAACCTCATCGACAGTTAAATCCGTGTCCATGTCGAAGTCCTCTCATTCTTCATGTTGTATTTCCACTGATTCCCTTATGTACTTCTCTCGTCTCACTCTCTCCTGCTCGCCCATCGCCTTATGTGAGCAGACTTCGTAGAAGTATTCTCCAAAAGCTTCTGCTTTTTCTTTGTCTGTTATTGCCCGTTTTGGGAATTTTATTGTTGCTATCTTGCTCTTAGTCTGGCTTCTTTTTATGGTTTTTATTTGCTCCCACACTTATTTTGTTGGTGTGTCTGGTGACAGTTTTTGACAGTATTTCTTCCACGCCGTTTCCTTGGCCTTTTTAATTTTTCTGTTAGCTTCGTTCCTGCATTCTTTGTATGCATTATAGTTCTCCACAGTCCTCATTCTTCCGTAGTGTTGGAGTGTTTTCTTTCTTTCCTTCAGAACCTCTGCACATTTAGGGGTCCACCATCCAGCTGGCTGATTGTTCCACTTTTTTTTCCGTTGTCCGTGTATTCTTTGTGTTGCCAGTCAGGTGTGCTGGCATGTTTTTGTTCGGGATATATTTTACTGCTGCACGGAGGATGGTGTTGGTGATTCTTTCCGTGTATTTATCTATGTCTTCTCCTTCTGTCTGTTCCAACGCCATCCCCTCCATCTCTTCTCGGAACTGATCCCATCTCGCTTTCTTGAAGTTGAAAGTCGGTTTGTTGCTTTCCTGACTTTTCTGTGCTCTTCTGTTTATGTCGGTTATGATTGGGAGGTGGTCACTGTTGGAGTCCTCCTTTACTTCCCAGTGGCTCCTTATCAGGTCAGGTGTAACAATTGTCAGATCGATTGCTGTGACATAATTATCTGGATTGGTGTCTATTCGTGTCATAGAACCATCGTTCAGTACCGTCAGCTGGTTATCTTCTATAAATGTCATAAGTTTAGTCCCCGCCATGTTGCTGCTTGTTCCACCCCACATTGGGTGGTGACAGTTGAAGTCGCCTACCACTATCGTTGATGTTTTGATTCTGTTTTTAATCTCTGCCAGGTCCTCATTTTCGATTTTTCCCTTGGGCAAAGCAGGTTATAAACATATAATATGCGAAACAATAGCTAATTAATATTATATATACTTGTGGTTTAACGCTGATGCTTTTGTTCAAATATACGAAACTTAATTACTTAAGAAATAAAAATAAAGTTTGACTTACAAAATGAAATTAACGATATATTAACACGTAATTACCAGAACAGTATGTCAAATATTTTTAGAATGAATAATGTCCCTTTCCACGTTAAGTCGTTATGTCCCTTACCTTAATTTACTTTAGTTTGTTTCTTTTGTTTATGTGGTCTCTCCCGAATTTGTTTGAACAGAATTGTTAATAAATCCGGTGCACACTCAATAATTATGCTATGTTGTTGTTATCTGGGCATTCTTTAAATTAAACAAAAATAACAAAATAAATAAGCGAATCTCCGTGTTACGATTTCTTATCAAGTGCATAATATGTTGTTTTGATTATGATAACGAGAGTTAGTAATAGCAGTACGTTCTGTAGAAAATATAAAGAAAAAAGAATATTGTACCTAATAAAGACAGCTAGAGACACCTGGCCTAGGTGTGTAACGTCTTTCTCCCTGACCCCGTGTACTCTTGTGAGTGGCGTGACGTACGGCGAGAATATGTAGCGGTTCTGGTCGCGCGGCAGTGACTTGCGGGGTACGTGAGCCGGTCGCTCAGAAAGCAATGGCAAACTACTGAGCGTAATCTTGCCAAGAAATCAACAATCAGCTGAAGGATGCTGGAGTTGAGAGCGATGTCCTGTAAAGGATATGCGAAAATAAGAGACATATTTAAAAAACAAATTAAAGATAGCAGGGGAGACGTTGTTTCTGAGGAAGATGCGAAGAAAATAATGGAAAGACAGAATAACCAAATGAGCAAGTCCTACAAGGAACACATGAATACAGTAAACTGATTAAAGAAAATAATAGTCGGCAGTCAATCTTATTTGGGCACATAATTAATGGAAATAAACTAACAAAATTAGTAAAAGTTGGAAAGATTGAGAGAAAGAAGCAAGGGGAAGGCAGAGAGATAAATATATCGATGGCCTGATTACATGAAATAATCGAGACAAGGACACACACCTGATTCACGACTGGTAATAGTGTGAGGTGGCCACACATGACCACCCATGCTTATCCCTCATGGCACATGATGATGACTAACTTTCACAATCTCTTTAGAAACAGAATGAGACTGGTCGTTGTCTAGGTCCTTATACTCCTTCTATATCACTGCAGAGTGGAAGCTGAGCTAGCCACCTGTCTCACACCACAAGTCACCACTGCAGCACACATCCACCAGTCAGTGAACAAGATTGAATTTGCACATATAATATCTCTTTGATGATGAATGAACACAGAAACACACAACATATATACATCCAGTAACAGGAATTCCCGAATATATCCTCCCCACAACCTAAAACTCGAATGACACTACCTTCTCCAGGCCTACCTAATCTCATCCACCACCAGTTAACCAGCCACACTGCCAAGTCCGAACTCACTCGATCCAACCCACTCTGGGCCTAGGCCTCAACTAACTATCCGACCCTCTCTCGGTCTAAACTTCAACTGACTATCACTGAAAAACACAGTGTGGAGTTCTCTCGCTAACCCCGCTATCCTTCCATTTCACAGACCGCCGACCTCCACTGTCGGGTCCCAAAACTCAACTGTCCGATCTCCTGACTCCACACAACACTACTCCCCAGCCCAAAACTGTCTGCCTCACAACCACACAAGCAGGCTGACGCCTCCTCGACTCCCCCTTAAAATCACTGCCTCCAACCTTCCCCGTCTATCTTCTTATTTGCCCTTTCTGGGGACATACCACCCAGACCCATTTTACATCCGTCTATTATTTCTCAGGGCCGGTAATGTTAACGAACCTAGGCATGTTACACTACCCTCTCCTCAAAAGAAAACATCGTTATCAAATGATGGGATGCTTCACAAAACACAAAAATAATGACCCAGTAACATTACCTGGGTAGCTGTAATTATGACTCCATCTTACTCCAGCTACCTCAGTAAATAATACATCAAGTAGTCATAGAAACCTCCCATATTCCCCACACATCAATACAACCAACTTTCCATTTCTTGTACCAATGCGTGAGGTAATACATCGCATAATAGTCAACATATTATAGAAAACATTATATCTGTGTACCCACAGGTCTATTAATATCTTCAAGAACACATAAACTATGTAACTTTGCTAATAATTGTCCAGTAAACTAATAATCGTCCATGAATACATGTCGAGGCGCTGCATTGCCTTTGTCTTCCATCGCCCAATATATTGTATTAATAACAAACCATAATAACACACGCCAGATAGGATATAGAACCACATCTTCATTGTTTATATGGCCTCATGCCTTTGGTAATTCATTGACAGCAGGTCTGCCATGGTTTTATTTTGCCCCGTATGGGCATCGGCAGAAATGCGTATTCCTGCAAAAATATGCTCCAGCGATGAACCCGTGCGTTCTTCATCGCTGCCGTATGAATGAATGTAAGTGGTCTATGGTCAGTTTGTAGAATGAATTGTCTTCCCAACAAATACCTGGAGAGTTTGTGTACCGACCATACAATCGCCAGGGCCTCAAGTTCTAGTGTTGAGTAATGTTCCTCTGGTTGCGGGAGTGTTCTGCTGACGTACAGTACTGGATGCATGAAATGGTTCTTTTCTTGCATCAAACATCCTCCAATTCCTGTCGATGATGCGTCTAACCGGAGTGTAAATTGTCGGTCCAGATTAGGGAGTAATAAAATGGGATAATTGGAAGATACTCTGGAAAATAATCTTTCTAAGTGAATCATCACACTGCTGCGTCCATATAACTATATTAGGTTTGCCTTTTTTGTCAACTCGTACCGCACTGACGTGATGGCAGAAAAGTTTTTTTTATAAACTTATTATAGAAGTTTTCTAACCCGAGTAGGCTCCTATCTTGCTTCTTCGTTTTAGGTATTTGGATATCCAAAATCTTTTTTTCACATTTGTATCTTCTTGTTTCAGTACTCCGCTGCCAATAACATGTCCAAAGAAACTTATTTCCTCATATCCAATTTGGACTTTGGACGGCTTCACAGTCAATTTTTGTTGTCTCCAACTCTCAAACAAGAATTCTAATCCTGCCACGTGATCTTCTATGTTTTTAATGAATAGGCAAATGTCGTCTATATAATTGATAACATCCTTGCGTCCCTGTAACAGTGTCCTCATCATTCTCACGAACGTTAGTGGTGAGATAACTAGCCTAAACGGTATGTAATTCCACTGAAATAGCCCCTGTGGGGTGGCAAGCACTGTTAGCGGTTTGGCTGTTTCTCTCATGGGTATTTGTTAGTACCCTTTTGCCAAACCCAACTGGCTAAAATACTTTGCAGAAGATATTTGCGTCAGTAAATGATCAGTACTGAACATGGGCTCCGGATCTACAATAGTGATGCTGTTCAATCTCCTGAAATCTATACACAATCGTAAGTTATTGTCCTCATTCTTAATAACTACCATGGGGAACGAGTATGGGGAGTTTGATCTGGAAATTACCCCCATTTTCAGTAACTCTGTTATCTCACTGTCTACCGCTGCTCTGTAATGATGTGGGGTAGGGTGTGGTTTCACTCTAATTGGTTGGTCCTCTATTAGCTTGATGTCATGTGTCATCAAGTCTGTCTTCTCTGGTATACCCGTCAGAACATCAGAGTATTTCTGTAATATCTTGACTAGCCTTGCTTTGTCATTAAGTTCCAGGCTGTCATTAATGGACACATCTTTCCATGTTTCTGTCTTTCTCAGTGCCACGATTGGTAAGTGCATCTGCACGTCATTGTCGCATAATGCTTCTTCGTAAAGGACAACAGAACACGCTGTCTGACTTGCCTTCTCGTCAATAATTGCCTCTGTGACGGGCTGTAAAGCTTCTGGTCGTGGAACGAATTGTCTTAGCATGTTAACATGATACACTTTGTGTTTCCCTTTTACATCCACCCTGTAGTCCACATCTGACACTTTACTGACAATTCTGAATGGGCCTTTCCAGGCCACTAACAACTTATTAGATATTTCTGGCAGCAGATGTAACACCTCCTCATTATCTTGGAAAGAGATCAGCTTTGACTTTCTATTAGCATACTGTCTATACCTAACCCCCGACATTTCCAGGGCATAACGTGCATTCTGACATGCGTTAATAATTCGGTCTCTAATATTCACGACTAAGTCGTACGACGAAATCGTATTACTATCGTTACTCTTCCCTGTTATTAACTCTTTCAATGGGACGCAGAGGTGTTTCCAAGGCACCAGGGCCGGGTTATATACTGGCCAAGACCTATTGACGCGTCCTTGTCGAGCGTCCTGGGCAACAGGTCCCTTCGGGGTCCTGGCTAAGGTCAGTAGGATCGCCGATTCCTCCGAAGTCGGAGAGTGTCTGCCTGTACGGCGAGGAACCACCAGTCTGCACACCAATAAGCCAGACATGTGACAACGGATACTCACGCAAACCTCAAGTCCTGTATGACATCACACTGATGTTGGACAACAGGATGCCTTCATCCGACATACAGGACTTCGCGTTGGAGCTCAAGCCAACGAACACTAGCAAGCAAGCAAGCAACTCTTTCAATATGGTCATGGGGCCTCTTGGGTTTGCCCCATATAGCAACTCAAATGGTGAGAATCAAGTGCTTTCTTGTGGTACTTCTCTATATGCGAACATGATAGCTGGTAAGTACTTATCCCAATAACTTGGTTGCTCTGCAGTGACTTTAGCTAACATCTGCTTAAGGGACCCGTTCATTTTTTCACAGATTCCGTTGCTCATTGGGTGATAAACTAATGTGAAAACTTGTGTAATGTTCAACAGTATGTTCACTTCTTTTGTCGTCTGAGAGGTAAATTGTCGACCATTGTCTGATTACATTTCGTTAGGGAAACCTAACCTCGAAAATAATGTTAGCAATGCTTCAGCTACTGCTTCTGTCGTAATCTGTTTTAACGGAACTGCCTCTGGTCACCTGGTGGAAAAATCAACCATGATCAAGTTATACCTATGACCCCTGTTGGACATCACTGCTAATGGGCCAATGATGTCAGTGGCCACTTTTTAAAATGGTCTGACTTTCAGATCTGTAGCTTGTACCAGTTCTTTTGCCGTCTTTCCTTTTGGATACATTTTCTGACACGTTGTACAGGATCTACAATATATCTTTATATCTTTGTTAAACCCTGGCCAATAAAACTGGGATAAGACTCTATGTTGTGTACGAGCTATTCCCATGTGCCCTGCGAATGGAATGTCATGCGCTGTTCTCATAATCACTTCCCTATATGCTAGGGTACCACTACTTGCCTACTTGTAGTTTTACCATCTGAAAAACGTCGAGTGAGAATATTGTTCTTTATTTCGAAGCACCATCTACCCTTCTTTGATTGTCTATGTTTTACTTTACTACACCATTGGAAACATTTGTCCAGAGTAGTATCTTGTCTCTGGGAGTCACTAAAGTTCTGTTTGAGATCCATTCTCACCTGCTCAGTTGTACTATCCTTGTTCTCAGTCTCGGTGTCTACTTCGCGTGATATCTCTTCCTCAGCTATAGTATCTAATCTTGTTTGTGTTCTAGTAACTACCGCGTTGCTTCTCACCTCATATTGTTGATACCAGTTCTCGATTTCTTCTTCAGTACATTCTTTGACTGTTGGTATATGTCTAATGATCAGATCTGCTACTGGAGAGACTAGGACACACGCTGTCAATATTCTTGTGATAAATTATGTTGTCACTGTGATCTCGGCCAATCGGTAAAATTGTACTGTTCCATTAAACGTTATACACTTGACCGTTTTTCCTATGTAATCCGAGGGGTTTACCAAACTCTTTCTAACTCCTATGGTCGTACATCCGGAATCCCTTAAGGTTAATGCTAGACTATCATTGACGAATCCACGGTGCAGCTTCAGACTCCCTCCTAAGTGTACCGATGACATCGCTGGGTATGGGTGCCCACATATCAAGATATGTTTACTGGTTGTGTCGAACAAATGCTTACATCCCTCACAACTCTCATTGTTAAGTGTCTCAATCATTGGGCTGCATTAGAGTGCTCAGTTTCCCCACCCGTACATTAGTAGCTGAAGTGGCCCTTGTTCCCACATTTAAAACAAATGTTCTCCTTTTTTCTGTTATTCGTTGGCCCACTGGATGGTTGTACATCACACTCCGTCATTTTGTGCTTCCAGCTCGCACAGTTCCAACATCCGGCATAAACATTTGGATGTCTCTTAAAATTCCCCCTTTTTTATAGGTAACGTCCTGCTTTGCCAAAATTGTTACTCCGGAAACCATTGTTTTGAAGTCCCTGTTACTCATACCTCTGGTCTAATAACTGGATTATGATCCTGTTTACTATAGGCTGCACAGACTTTTTCCTCATCAACCTGTCTGCCAATAGAACTGTTCGGATGTGCGGTCATGTAGTTTTGCCCTAAATGGGACATTGTTTTAATGTCCTTTGGTTTACGTTCTTGGAAGAAAGCCACTAAATCTGCATTAAATGACGATAATAACTTATCCCTTAGCATCAAATCGACTAAGCGACTGAAATCTTTTCCAACTTCTGCAAGCTTCGTCCATTTATTAAATATGTTCTTCACCGTATTGACAAAATCTGTAAAATCCTGATTTGTCACTGGAACTAATTGTCTGAACTTTGTTCTGTATCCATGCTCAGTTAGGTGGAACTTTGTAAGCAAGCGTTGACGCAGAATAGTATAATTGTGTCTTTTTGCCACAGGTAAATTGAACATGGTATCTAGGGCCTTTCCCATGAGATACTCACTCAGCGTCATAACATATTCTCCTTCTGGAATGCCTAAAGCCTTAACAGACGCTTCAAATCTGTCAAGATTAGCCTTAAGATTGTCTCGGTCCGTAAAATATGACAATTGTAGTCACTGTTGCGACTGTGAAGGTCTCCCGCCTTCCTCAATTTGAACATTTGCCGCTAATTCTAATTTCCTGAGTACAACCGCCTTCTCAATCTCAAACTTATACTTTTGTTTTTCCATTTCTAGGTTCATTTGTGTCTCTTTCTCTTCCTGTAGACGCTTGTTTTCCCGTTCAACCTGTTTGTGTTCTCTCTCAGCCTGTTTTTTTCTCTTTCCCATTGATTATATTCTTTCACTTTTGCTTCTGCAAACTTCTGCAAATCTCTGCCAGTCAGACCTAACCGTACCCCTGCTTCAATATATTCCAGTAAAGTAGGCATCTTGTAATTGTGGACACTTAGCTGTCCGTCAGTCAACTATAATATAAAGACACTTCTTCTAGTCTTTGTGTCCCTTTTCTAAGTTCACCACCACTCAGAATTTACGTAAATTTGTAGTGTTGATAATATCCCTCTGTCTTCACACAGTCCCTCTATAAGAAATTTAGTAGTGAGGGGCGGATATTACATATACTCCCTCGAATATATAACAAATAGTTGTACAAAGTTTCTGAAAATAGTGTTACACACACACACAAACACACACACACACACACACACACACATATATATATATATATATATATATATATATATATATATATATATATATATATATATATATGAAAGATAAACAATAAGTGATGTCTATAAGACGCTACACGCATAGGCTAGTGACACCAAAAAAAAACTGACATCGACAAGCCCGTGTAATACAAAAATTAGTGCACATAAAAATAAAAAAAATAAAAACACCATCTAGATAGGAGATTTTTAACATGAGAATTACAATAATACCATATATCCGAACAACCCGATATTATATGTAAATATACATAAAGAAGAACGAGTAATCTCCAGTAACTAATATACACAGATTTGACACAAGACACCACGGCTCTGGAAATTGTTCAGGACACACAATGCGAACGCACGACCACGCTAACTTATTAGCGTCTTCCTTAAAAAATATCTTAAGCACCAGGAAGAAAACGTTTCGCCAAGCCTACCCTGATTCAGATAGAAATCTCAAAAAAAAAGCCTTTCAACTAGACACAAGCAATAACACATACATCAATACATTACGCACATGACATTTAAAAAGAAACACAACGAATAGCGAGTACACCGAACAAAAGCAGTAGGCCTACAAAAGTGCAACAATGACAGCACATAAGTCTTTAGTTGTAGCGTAGTTTTCTTAAAATCGCCTGGATCCGCTTAGTGGTTAGACTTGACTCAATTGTCTGAACCTGTTGGTTTGCTATCTTCTCGAATTAATGGGAATGATTCTCGTTTGCCGAAAAATTCAAACAATGGTGGTGAATGTCCAGAATTGTGAATGTGTATACATAGTAACTATTTGGCAGATAAATTCGACCACTCTTGAAGCAACCGCCACTGATTGTCTGCTCTAGAATGTTTGCCCGGTGACGCGGTGATGATGATGATAACAGAACGATGGTAACAGCAGATGGTAACAACGACGAACATAAATCCTGGTTTCAGTACAACACGACTGGTATTGTTTGTCTAGTTCTACTTTCACAGTCACTGAGTAAATTTCCATTGTGCACAACCTTGAATCTTAAGGGCTCCTCAGTTTCTCTTTGTAAAAATTAACACGCACTGAATCCGGCTGTGGTCTGAAGTAATGTTCCCCCTTTTCCATCGACTGCTGGAAAATGTTCGTTATGCACAAATACTCGCTGTCCTCACTTTTAGCGTCTGCTATTTCTTCCCGTCATAAATTCAGCAACCCCTCACACCAGACGTGAATGAGTTACGGGCAAAAAAAATTCCACCATCCAACTCCCGTCTTTCATTGCTCTTCGGTGGACTAGCAATTATACCTTCTGTGTGTTCCACACTTCCTCATAAATCTCCCCTCCCCGGGTGAGTTTTTTAAAATGTATTTCACCAGTACGTGGCCGCTGCCGCCCAGCCCTTTCTGTTTACCTGCGCTGAATCGGCCTGTGAAAACACCGCGCGACTGTCCTCTTGAACTGTCTGCATTAATTATCTGACGCACACACTGGCCTCAACGATACTGTCCCGCTACTATCGTAAATAGCACCAAATTTCAGCCAACACGACTTTTTTTACTCTGCCGCTGTTTTGTCTGCTAGCCAGTTCTAGCATAGAAGTAAACGCTATCTTTATACCGTGGATAACCTCCACCGTCCACCCTCCCTCTCTGGGTGTGCAATGTTATTTTTACCTGGCCTCCCGTGAACGGTGTGTTAATTCTCCGACACCTTTGAAATGGGCCGTGGGCTGGATATGGTGATGATTCATCGTAATACAATTGTAGTTGTGATTGCGCGTCCGACTAATGTCTCTGAACTCATTTTTCTCTGTAAGCTACGAGTCCCCATTAATCTCTCTGTCACAATCTCTTTTGCAACAGAATGAGATTGGTCGTTGTCTAGATCCTAATGCACCTTCTATATCACTGCAGAGTGGAAGCTGAGCTAGCCAAATGTCTCACACCACAAGTCACCACTGCAGCACACATCCACCAGTCAGTGAACAAGATTGAGTTTGTGCACATAATATACCTTAAATGATGAATGAACACAGAAACACACAACATATATAAATTTCAGATAACGTGAAAAACCTTTATGACGACAACAGAGACGAACACTACGATGTTCAAAATAATAATGAAGGACCAGAAATTTTGAAGATGGAAGTTCAGAATGCTCTTAACCATATGAAATCTGGCAAGACCCCCCGTTCAGACAGCGTCACAACAGAAATGATTAAAGCTTTAGAAGAATATGGAATAGATAAAGTTACCAGTCTGCTTAATACAATATATGATACTGGAAATATACCTCATGAATTATGCAACTCTGTATTTATTGCAATCCCAAAGAAATTGTCACGGGTTAAATAAACTTGTCTGTCGATCGATGACAACCAGGCCCGACCTTAGTTTGCAAACACAATATACCCTTTGATGTGGAACTAACTGGGGAAAATACGTTGTTATAACTGTCTGCATCTGGTCGACATTTGTGTATGAGATCTAAGTGAGTCACGTCGAGTTGTCTACACACGGTCGACAGTTTGTTGACAGGTTGTTGTTTGAGAGACGTGTACTGGAAACATCTGTCTACGAAGCGGGAGTTGGCCGTTGAAAGTGATAGACAGAATGCCTGCTAGAGGTCGGAAGGATTCTGTATTGAGGGAAAGGTCTCTGGCTCTCAAACAGTGAGGATATTTGTTGGATGAGACAAAGAACTCCCCAGATGAAAAGGAAACTTGACAGCTAATTAACTCTGGTTAGTCTGGAAACAGGAGGACAAAGCCAGATTCTGGACTGCTGGCGTCTGGACTTTCTGGTGACTCACTCAAGCACAAATATAAAACCCAGTGCGGTAAACAGGTTCAATTTCCAGGTCCACGTATGTGTGTGGTGAATTTCAGCGGTGGGACCAACACAAATTTAGAAGATGATTGCTCAGCATCTGAAGACAGAGGTTGCTGAGAGGCCGCTACATAGGGCTTATACCCAAGTTGGTTTGCGGGAACCTGGCTTCTGCTGAGCAGGACATGTTGATGAGATTGAGGTTTAGCCAAGTGATAGGTGTATCAATGAACAGTCAGAACATTGCATAATTTATACTGATACCCAGAACAGTTAGATTGTGGTGTTAATATGAGGCATCTTTAGAACCAGTGACTCTAGATCCATTAAGATTTCTCCAATAACAGTGACAATAGGATTAGAATTTCCTGATTAACAATCCGTTAAATAACCGAGGAAGTTCATAGTGTGAATCAGACTCTCATTAGACAGTGTTTGTCAGGGGTGTCCAAGCATCCTGGTGGTTCCAGAGACAACGGAGGAAGTCTTCACGTGACCGGAGGTGCATCACCTGGGTGAGGCTACTTGTATGGGATACATGGTGCTGGTGTGTCTTCAGCACAGGGATGAGAATGACTACTCTTGAACACTGATCTTAGTCTATAGACGATTTAGAATACCCGTCACACATTCTACACCTTATACACACATACACTTCTCCTACATATACTCTTTGCTTTAATAAATTTCTTGTTTTTATTTGTTGAAGCGAGAGTTGTCAAGTATGTTATGTTGGGGAAGAATGAGAGGGGGCATGATCCAGGGGTGAGTAAGAGTGAGAGGAAGGTGTCTTCAGATTGAGGGAGTGTGTGGACGGATTCTGCTGGATATCTCCAGAATAGAGATATTGAATTAAAACAAATGTGGGTGTGGATTCCCCTCACTCCATGGACGACACTAAATTTGTAAAGAAGAACAAGGAACTACTACGACATTCATTCTTTACACACACGACAGAAATCAGGAGCCTTGGCATGTGATCAACATCGAACAATTAGGTTAATGAGTCACATCACGAAGATTTTGCTAAGAATTAGCATGCAAAGAATTAGGAAGAAAATACAAGCTGAAATAGGAGAAGAACAATGTGGGTTTGTAGAAGGAAAGGGTACAGTAAATGCTGTGTATGTACTGAGAACCGTAATCGAACGATCTATTGAAGTAAACAAAGATCTACACCTTTGCTTTATTGACTATACAAAAGCTTTCGATAAAGTGAGACATGTCGACATGATAAGGATGCTTGAAGATCAACAAATTGATAGAAAAGACCTTAGACTTGTATAAAACATATATTGGAAACAACAAGCTGCCATAAGAGTTGATAATGAAGTAGGCCAATATCAGCCTATTAAGAGAGGTATGAGACAGGGATGTGTAATGTCTCCAGATCTGTTTTTCCTGTACATTGAAAGTATTTTCAGAAATATTGAAGATATGGAAGGAATCAACATTGGGGGACGATGCATCAATAACATTAGATATGCAGATGATACAGTCTTGATTGCAGACAATGAACAGGATCTGCAACATTTAGTAGATGCGGTTGTTACACACAGTGAACAACGAGGGTTAGAATTAAATTGTAAAAAGACACAGATTATGGTCGTCACTAGGAAGAACGAAATACCACAATGTAATATAAAAGTAAATGGGAATATTCTTCAACAAGTGAACAGGTACAATTATCTCGAAACAGTAATAACATCTGATGGGAGATGCCTTGAAGAGTTTAGAACAAGAATCGCCATGGCAAAAGTAGTCTTTAGCAAGATGAAAAACATATTGACCAATAAAAAGATGTCAATTGAAACGAGAAAAAGAGTGTTGAGGTGTTACATAGAACCTGTAATTTTATACGGATGTGAAGCTTGGACAATGAGCAGTCAAGCTGAAAAACATCTGATGGCTGCAGAAATGTGGTTTCTGAGGAAAATGCAAAGAATACCATGGACAGCCAGAAAGACCAATGAACAAGTCCTTAAAGAAACAAATGAAGATCGTAAACTGATTAGAGATATTAGACGCAGACAGTCAAATTTTTTTTGGCATGTTATATGAAGAAATGAATTGGTGAACTTGGTGACAACTGGTAAGATCGAAGGGAACAGACCAAGAGGAAGTCCTAGAAGCAAATATCTGGATGGCCTGGCCTCGTGGCATGGTCGAGACAGAAACACTGAGCTGATCCACGACTCTGGTGATCGAGTGAGATGGCATAACATGACCGCCCACGCTTACCGGCATGGCACATGATGGATGGATGCATATAAATCCAGTAACAGGAATTCCCGAATATATCCTCCTCACAACCTAACACTCGAATGCACTGCCTTTTCCAGGCTTACTTAATCTCATCCACCACAGTTAACCAGCCACTTTTCCCAGCCCGAACTCACTCCATCCAACCCACTCTGGGTCTAGGCCTGAACTAACTATCCGGCAATCTCTCAGTCTAAACTTCAACTGACTATCATTGAAAAATACAGGGTGGAGTTCTCTCGCTAACTCCGCTAGCCTTCCATTTCCCAAATGCCGACCTCCACTGTCGGGTCCCAAAACTCAACTGTCCAATCTCCTGACTCCACATAACACTACTCCCCAGCCCAAAACTGTCTGCCTCACAACCACACAAGCGGGCTGACGCCTCCTCGACTCCCCCTTAAACTCACTGCCTCCAACCTTCCCTGTCTATCTTCTTATTTGCCCTTTCCGGGGACATACCACCAAGCCCCATTTTACTTCCGTCTATTATTTCTCAGGGCCGGTAATGTTAATGAACCTAGGCATATTACACTAACAAATCAACTAACATAGAAAGTGGCAAGGCTTAGCTTCATAGCTTCGATGCTGGGACTCTCATTTCTTTGATTATCTGGGCAAAGGTCTGGGTGCTGGTTTCTTTCCTTATCAAAGCAATGATCAGGGATCATTACCTGTCCGTGGCTGAATTCTCTTCGTTTTTGTTTTAGTACTGCCAAGATTTGATAATAAATAAAAGCATCCGTTGAAGAATGTGCGATTCGTACTCTGAAACTATTGTTGTGTAACCAACAAGTGTTGATATTTCGTTGAAAATTACCGAAAGGCACTTTAAAATACCATGGGAATATGTGTGTTGCATATTTCAGCTTGAAGTATTCGTCGATTTTCTTCATGTGTGACTTCTGACACTGCAGTGAAATCCAAAATGACAATAAACTGTGCAATCTACTGTTTGGGTCTTAAGTATTAAAAAAAAAATATGTGACGTGGGTAAACCGCGAAGAGGGGTGGGGAAGTGGGAGGTGGGAGGGGTCATGATGAAATAGGGTGTTAAGTAAGAGACCTGATACGTGATCATCATCACCTTCCACTTTTGCTGTCAAGCGCCGTAGGGAGAATTAGTTCCCGTTCCAGCGTCGAAAATGTGGAATAGTACAGTGTCATTCTGTGTGATTGTATAATCTCTTTGATGTTGTCAATCCATATTTTTCCTCCCATGTCCTTTTGCTCTCGTATCAGATAATCTTTGATCTAGCGCTAGTGCTGGTAACCGGTGATATTGCATTCTAACGAGATGGCTGAACCACTTGATCTTCTGCATTTCAATATATGTGGCTCAAGGTGTTGATCCCACTGTCTGTCTGATAACACAGTTTCTTTCTCGGTATCGGAAAGTTGAGTTGGCAGCTCTTCTCTAGCCCCTCATCTCGTAGATATTGATTCTGCGTGTGGTTTAGTTGATGTCCAAGTTTGACATTGGCAACATAGGGTTGGTTTAAATATACGATTTATTATATATCGTTGTGTGAGTATAGGTACAGCTTGATGTTTCAGTATGTGTGATAGTGATATATGAGCTCACTTGCTTTTTGGTATCTGACTGAGATTTCTCGACATCAGATGTCAATAGTTAGCAGGTTTTGCCTTGAGAATAATGTCTGTACAACTGTTAGTTCTCTAGTGACTGTTTGTTTCTATCAAGAATAAACATTCATTATTTTGGCGGACTGTTGTGTTGGCATTCGCGAATTAGCCGTATGCATGTATGAGTGTGCGCGCTTTTGGTTTGTCGGAACTGCTGTCTGTTCCACTTCTCACGGTGAGGAGTACATTGTGTAATGTTCACAGACACAGAAATGGAGCTGTATGGGGTAACCATTTGTCGTGAAGTTGGTGCGACGACTAACGTCTATTTTATGTTAGAAAATGTGGACAACGAATAAACAATCCAAAGATAAAACTGAAGTTTTCAAAATTTTGAAATAATGTCGAATAGAAGGAATCTGATTGCAGGAAGCAAGAAGAAATAAATCTCCAGTAATATTGCACCAAGCCAATTTATAAAATTAACGTGAATGGAAAGCCACGCGTGCAGGTCAATAGTGTTTTCATCTATATCAATTAACAACAGATGACGGCAGATGAGAGGCAGACATGAGTATGAGAGTGTAGACAAAAAACATTTAACAATATAAAACACATTCTCCTGGATATCAGAGTTTGAGCACACGACAGGAGAAGAACGGAAAAATCCTCCCCCTGGAAGTGTGAGGAACGTAATTGACGCAAGGTACTGGTCTAGAGGGGGGGGGGGGGTGGGGGGGGGGGGTGGGGGGGGGTGGGAGTGGGTGGGAGGTATGGCTGCTTCTGACGACTGAAGACCTGCTGTGACCTCGCCCAGCAGTGGGTTTTCTAGCAATGAACGTGAATGACGTATGTCCGTGTAAAAAACTTTAAAAAAAAAAAAAATAAGAGCGCAATGTTTCACAGTGGCCAGAGTCTCCCCATGAGGTTCCACTTCCCCGTGTGTCGTTCAGATGACCACCCTGCTATTGACCCTGGCCAGATCAAGTGTAGATGACCACACTTTGATCTTAGCCCAAAGCTCGATAATTTGAAGGCGATTGTTGTGGTTTTGTTTTTAATGAAGTCTCATTGTTCCACATGGGACAGAGCCTCTCCATCAAACCCGCACGCCTCTGCATGTGGCCCTTGCGAGAACCAGTACAGATAATAAACTGACATTAGCCAAAAGGTCGAGAAATAAAATAAAAGTCACAGTGTATTTGGCCTGTCAAAGGCCAGTCAAAAATATAACTTTTTCAGATTACGATAGGAAGTGATAAATGTAATTTATGGATTATTCCAGAAAAGCAATGAAAGCAAGTTATCAAAATGACTTTCCTATATAGCAATGTAACTAAGTAATTGATCAGTTGTGTTAAAACGCTGTTTATTTTTCTTTAACGTATATAATTTTAAATATTGCGAAATTGATTTCAAGGTTAACTTATAAATAAAACTAAAGAAAAATTAAACAACTAGTTTTTTAGAACTGTAAGTTTTAAAAATATGTTTAGATTGGGTAATGCCCCTTGATATGTTAGGTCGTTATGTCCCTTGGTTTAATTTAAGTTTGTTGCTTTTGTTTATGTGTTTTCCCCCGAAGTTGCAAGGAAAAAATTAAAACCATAAACGTATTGGAGAAATTAAACGTAGACAGTCAAGATTATTTGGACACGTTATTAATTAGGAAAAAAAAAAGAACAAAAGGAAGGCAGAGAAATAATTATCTAGATGGATAGACCACGTGACATAATCGAGACCAGAACACAACGCTGATCCACGACTCTGGTGATAGTGTGAGACGATTAAACATGGCCGAACATGATTATCTACATGACATGATCATGACAAACAAATCTATAGAAATTAAAAGTGGTAAGGCTTACTTTATAGTGTTCCCTCCAGGGCCGAATTTAGACTTGATACGGCCCTAAGCTATTTGAAATATGGGGCCCTTTATAAGTCCAGCTATTCTATGTCAGTGACAAATATGATTTTCGGATACCTAGAGGGTTAAACTGAAATACAACTAAGAAGTATATTGATAGTGAAATAATAAATCAATCAATCAATCATGTGCCATGCCGGAAAGCGTGGACGGTCATGACTCGCCATTTCACTCGATCACCAGTGTCGTGGATAAGCTCAGTATTCCTGTCTCGTCCATGCCATGTGGCCAAGCCATCCAGGTATTTTCCTCTCGGTCTTCCTCTTGGTCTGTTCCCTTCGATCTTGCCAGTTGTCACTAAGTTCTCCAATCCATTTCTTCTCATAACATGTCCAAAAAATGTTGACTGTCTACGTCTAATTTCTCCAATCAGTTTACGATGTTCATTTGTCTCCTGTAAATAATAAATATTTAACTTAAAATCATTTTTATTCATAGCAAACTTAAAAATACAAACACTGGTAAAAAGAAACAAAAGTTCTTTTAAAAGGCACAATTTACATAAGCTTATTATCTAATAACTTGAAACATGTTATAAGGATTAAGGAATTATATTAAACTAAAATATTTTCTTTCTTGCCTTTGCCAGAGCAAAGTCACTGATGACATCATCAAATGATGAACTGCGTAGTTTGTCACTTTCTATGTACATGGGACTGAGGGAACATAATTTATCTTGAGTCATTGTTGTTCTAAATTCATTTTTTATCCTCTTCAGCTGAGAAAAATATCTTTCTCCAGAGCAATTTGCAACCATCATACTAAGAAACAATTTCAAAATTGCTTCTACATTAGGGAATGCTGATTGGACACGATCGTTAAATATTACCCTATACAGATCCTGATGTGTGAGACTATCTTGTTCCGCTGAACTATGGGCTTGACTATGTCTAACATATTGATGAAAATGCTTGACTTCTCCTACAAGATTCATGTCCACATCTTCAGGATATGTTTGGCATAAAGCACTAACTCCTTCATGAATCTCTTCTTCTGTGGCTGCTAGTTTTGTTAAGAATGAAAACTTTTTTGCAGCATCATTGTATACCGAGGCCCTCTGTGCCAGACTTGACTCTAATGCATCCAACACAGGTATAAATGTTTTGATTCTGAACTTGTCTCATGGCTCAAGGTTCTCTAAAGCATCATCTTCATCATCAATGATATGCCTTCTTCTATATCTTCTTTTCTTGTAATCAACATCAGGCAATTTTTTCTTTGCTTCTTCTTCAAAATGATCGAAAAGATCCCTGGAACCTTTAACAAAATCCGAAAGTGAAGCATACAATTTCCTACATACATCTAGACTAATGTGGGGGTCGTGCAGTGATTGACTAGTCTTGTGAAATTCATCCAGCAAGTAACTCCACAAATATAACAATACTGTCAGAATCTCCATCGCCATCGCCTGGCGACGACGACCTAGTACGACCATGAACTCAACTAGCAGCTACTGCGCAGTGTATGGCAAGTGGTCAGCGCACGAGAACTAGAAGCAGGGCCAACAAGAAACCATCGCTGGTAGCTCAGACTGCCGACGACTTCGAGACTGGACGGACATGGAAGAAAGTGGTGCATGTATTTGATGTATTATTCAACGCTTGATGTACGAAAGCTTGTGTGCTCTGTAGAGATTGAGTGAGTGTACTATTCTATGCATTGTTGAACTTGTATGTTGTAGATATGCATCTGTAAATGACATTGTGAGCGCAGTATGATATGGAAGAGTGTCATTAAAATGTTTCAGTTACGTTACCGTGTGTTTCGTACAATCATTCGTAGTGTATGAATGTGCTTCACTCCCTGTCAGAAAACATGAGCCATTGTCAGTAATTAGTAAGATCCTGACAGGTAGTGAGCGTGGGCGCATCATCCGGCTTTTCTTTTGAACCAGATGCAGAGATGTATGTGTGAAGGCAGTGAGCGTGGGTATCTCATCCGGCTTGAACACTGAGATCGTATCAGTTGAAGGAAAAACGAGCGACGTTGTAAGATAGTGTGTGAAGGCAGTGAGCGTGAAAAATCTTGACCGACTTTGAACAGTTGAGAAATACGTGTGTGTTAAGCAGTGGAGCGTGAGAAAGATTACAGATATATACATTATTTGATGATATGAAATGTGATGACTTGAAGAATGTTCTAAGATACGAATGAAAGCAGCAGCGAGCAAGCTATACTAAATGTCCATAAATCTGAACCAACGACGAGACGAAAATACATCCATACTTGACTGCATACAAACCTATAAACACTTAGTTGACAACGCATACACCACAAAAGCATACACATACTAATATTTTCTCTCTCCCAAAGAAACAGGTTTTTCATCTGTAATTATAAAGTACTGAAGTCATCTTCTTAGAAGACCAAACAGCCCTTCTCTGGTGCAGTTACTAACAGACTTCCATAGTTCAAAGCCCCATCGACACTTGAGTATTTTTTTCCTTATATACTTTTGTAGGGGATCAGGCCTTATCTGATAAAGATTTTCTTCACTATTGTATACTGTGCATGTACTGCATTTCATCACATAGTATAAATATTTTTGTATAAAACCAGTGTAACAAAACTTCAAAATTACCATGTCTACATTACACGAATTTGTTGAATTAGGACTAAAATTAAATCTAACCGGCGACTAGTTAACAAAATGGAGTGAGGCAAAATATGCAGAGCATGTCCAAAGACAGGACAGAGTAGCTGAAAGGGAATTAAGAAAGAATGAGTTACAAACTGAAAGAAGAAAGAATGAGTTAGAAACTGAAAGAAGAAAGGCAGAATTAGAGGCTAAGAAAGCAGAAAGAGACGCTGACCTAAGAAAGGCAGAGTTATTTGCCAAAGACCAGGCAGAGTTAGATGCCAAAAACAAACAGGCAGAGTTAGATGCTAAAAACAAACAGGCAGAGTTAGATGCTAAAAACAAACAGGCAGAGTTAGATGCTAAAAACAAACAGGCAGAGTTAGCTGCTAAGAAAAAACAAGCAGAAACAGATGCTGAAATAAGAAAAGCTGAAATCAGCGCACAAAGTAAAAGAGAAGAACTGGAATTACAGTTGAAACTTAAACAACTAGATATAGAAACTTCCACTGATAAAGAATCTAGAAAACTAGAAATGAAAGAAAAAGAAAACCAATATAAGAAAAATCAAGGGATCGTGAAAAATTTCGCTACTGGGGACTGTATCTCAGCATTTTCTCAGAATAGTACCAGTGACAGATTGGAGCATAATCTATATGAGAAATCTATCTGGGGAACCATTAAAAGTTATAGAAACCATTCCCAAAGAATTAAGAAAAGACTATCACTATATGAAAGCCAAAATCATGGCACATTTTCTATACGATGAAGCAGGTTATAGGGAACAGTTTGCCAAATTAGCTCCAAAAGCAACACAAACTTTTATAACAGAGTCTCTCTTATAAGGGATCTAGATAGGTGTGCAAGGGAAACGGTCTAGTATTCAGCAATGCACGGGTGAACACCCCGCTGGGAGGTAACTAGCTCTTTCGCTACCGTGAGCCCATCTGTGGACAGGATGGATTTGCTGCGATGGCAATTCGTCCTTTTAGTCCCACAAAATGATCAGTGGTTTATTTCATATATTTCTGCTCCGTTTCGGAATTTTAAGTTACAGTAAACTGAAAAGTCGTACAGCCGAAAGATGTCTACGCCATGTTTGTGAGGTCAAACGTTTTCTAATATTGGATTCTTGTGAATTTTCAGTTTTAAGTTAGTGTTAATTTGTTTTTTCACAATGGAAACGCCCACCAGTTTGCGTCCACGTAGTATGACTTGAGATCAAGCTAGATTATTGTTTATAACTGTTTTAAACAATAGTGATTCCCTTATCAGTGAATATTTAGAAATAATTTTTAGTTGTGTCTAAAGTTTTAGCACGTGGTGATAAAGAAAAACCAGTAAATGTTCGTCAACAGCTGAGTGTCTGACAACGAAGCACGAATGGCTGAAGTTTACGTCTGTGTCGCGTAATCTACAGCCGTATAAGAAAACCCTACGGGTAAGGATGTAGATAGAAAAGCTGACCCTTGGTTAGGTCAGTCCACTGAAGGAGAAGAAGACAAAAAGGCTCGTATTGGGTCTAGATAGAATGAATCCTGGTCCCAGATGAGTCTACCTTCCTATCAGTGGCACAGGGAAATGCAAGTAAAGTTGGACACTATACACCGATAGATGATAGCTGACTTAGTTAGCAGTGACACGCTACCCTGTGATGAAGAAAAGCCCCCAGTGCCCTCAAGTATAACAT
This sequence comes from Cepaea hortensis, assembly GCA_963921405.1. Classification (NCBI taxonomy): domain Eukaryota; kingdom Metazoa; phylum Mollusca; class Gastropoda; order Stylommatophora; family Helicidae; genus Cepaea; species Cepaea hortensis. The sequence goes on from OY992896.1 coordinate 65,965,133, forward strand.
ACAGGAGAGACACAACTAGTTCACTCAACTTCTATCCTTACACACTACACTACTATTAATTATTATGAGGTGAAAAAGGCAGTAGGTAAAGTTTTGTGTGATGGTCTACAAATCAGACCGCACAGTTTAATTATAAATGAAAGAAAAGAAAAAAAAATGTCTCCACTCGGGAGATAAAAGTAAAATGGATTAATGTTTCTGGCTAATACAGCAAACAAAGTTTCATGTGCTCTTAAATCATAGAAGCACAGCAAAGCATTCGGTGGTGGGTTGAAGTCAGATTGATGGTTTGTGACTCAGCTCATATCCATTGCTCCCACGATAGTTGTCTGCAGCTTTCCTCTCCGGTCCATCAGTTCTCACTTGATGATGACAGCAAAGGGAACTGTACTACATTGACTCAGGCAACAAATAGTTCTGGGTGAACTCGCTGAGGCTGGTTGATGATGAGGGTGCCGCTCGAGGGTGCACCACAACAACTCTGCAAATAAAGTCAAACAGGACATCGGGTAAGCTATGGTCTGGAATCACTCTTCCATCTTTATTCAACCATTTTGCTATAGCTATAATCTTCTCATAAGGCAAAGGCAGCTGTAATTATTAGGACATTCCTACTGTTATTCTGCCTGGACATACCGACAAGGTAGAAAGGAAAGGATTGATTTACACTCGTACGTGACAGTGCCTATCTCTATTCATGAGGAGAGTACAGTCTGATCCTGAATTATATATATATATATATATATATATATATATATATATATATATATATATATATATATATATATATATATATATATATATATATATATATATATATATATATGAGTGAATGTATCCAATTCCCTTCAGCGAAAAGAAATATTCAAGACAAGTACTGATGATGTGATAGGAAAAGACATGGATCACAAACCTAACAATCACAACTGATGCTCCTAAGTGTGCAAGAGACATAAGTGTGTGTTGTAAAGTAAGGAAATTGTTCCAGATACTACGGTGTCTGAATATGCTCTCCACTGATATTCATTCCGAGAGGCCTGAGAATAGTCTCCAATGAATACTGCCTAGGTTGGTGATAGTCATCCACGTATCCACCTATATATAAAGAAGAGTCTTCCTCTTGAGAAGGTATTAACTAGAGAAGAGATCTTATCCGTACTTAAGAACTGAGCTAATCTAGAAAAGAACAGTATGGGCGCCCAAGCGGCGTGGGCATGATAACTAGGTCATGCCATGGCGTGGGGCTGGTTTTAGATATAGCGAGGCCATTTTGATGAACTACCTACTATTTGATTTAAACCCTTCCATTCAGTACTGTATATTCTAGTCTTAGCAGTAACAGTAATATTAACCTTATTTTAATATATTAACAAAGTATCTCAACCCGAGTATACTTTAAAACTAGCGTGGTTTTGTACCACGTTGCAGTGTCTCCTTTGTCTGCCAGCGATAATAGTCTCTGAATTTATCCAAGATTTAGACGCCGGATTTATACGAATATTGTAGAACGTGACGTGTTTCGTTCTATTAAGAAGGAGTTTTTACAACTGAACTCAGTTGTAAATTGAATTTTCTATTAATTAATATATATTCTATGGGCAACCATGCCGTTAGTGGAATTGGCTGGCCATCATGTCGTAACCTCACATTCATTGCAAAACTGTTATGAACATCAAAAATATATATAGGAATAATAATCGTTTGATCTTACCTAGTTCCAGAATCAGATTCTCACTACGGATCGGGGCCCTTTGTTCAATATAAAATTTTCTCTTTCTTATTACTTATTTAAGTAATTTACTTATTAAAAAAAACGTTGCTTTTTTAACATCACAAATGGGCCCCGACCGCTGTCTGCAAATGCTAGCAGAAGAGTGAGACCGGATATGGAACTAGGATACGCAAGTGGTCGTTTCCGGGCCAGTTGTCAGTTGGTTTGAAGTTGGCCAGGATAAGTCGGCCAAACTAAATTACTCTATAAACCGTAAATATAATGTGATCGTAACATTTATATAACATTTCTAATTATTCTTTATAATACACTGAATAATAAGCAAGAGGAGAGGGTGCAGCCAGGCTTTCGCCACAGATGTCCCCCATAGGGAAAAAAGTACGTGACACGGACTTTTACAATCTGGCTAAGCCCTCTCGTTTGCTAGCTTTCAAGCTAGTGTATGGGAACACTGAGTAGCGTAGCCACAACCTCGTCTTCTGTAGAGCAGTGTCTACTTAGGAAATCTGCTCCAACATTATATTTGCCAGGAATATATTCCACGGTGAAGGTATAAGGTTGCAGTAATAGTGACCACCTCATCAATCTTGTGTTTAATTGTTTGGATGAGGCTAAGAACATCAAAGGCTGGTGGTCGCTTTGTACAATAAACTTGGTTCCATATAGATACGGCTGGAACTTCTGTATAGCCCATACCAGAGCCAAACATTCTTTCTCGATGGTGGAGTAGTTCTTTTCCGCTGTATTTAACTTGCGGCTAGCGTAACCTACTGGAAACAGCATCTCTCCATCATCTCGACCCTTTTGTAAAAGAGTTGCTCCAATTCCCACATTGCTCGCGTCGGTCCTTAAGGTGAATGGGCACGACAAGTCGGGTAATTGTAAAATAGGCTTCGCTGTTAGTCTGTCCTTCAGCGTAGTATAAGCCTCTTCACACGCTGGCGTCCACTTAACTTGCTCAGGTGCTCCTTTCCTAGTGGCATCTGTTAATGGCGCAGCTAGAACGTTGAAGTTTTTGATAAACTTCTGATAAAATCCACAGAGGGATACGAAGGATCTGACATCTTTCTTGGTCCTGGGCCTGGTAGCCTTGAGTAGTTTATCTACGTTCTTTTGTTCTGGGCGCATGTGTCCTTGAACCACTGTATGCCCCAAAAATTCCAGCTGCCGGAAAGCGAGCTGGCATTTTGCTGGTCTGGCGGTGAGCCCTGTCTCTGCCAGCCTCCTTAACAGTCTGTCGATGGACTGCAGGTGTTCCTCGTAAGTGTCCGAGGCGATGAGGATGTCATCCATAAAGTTACTGATACTCGGGTCCTTTAATGGATCTAATAATAATCTCATCATTCGGGTGAACACACCAGGAGCGTTGCTCAGCCCGAATGGGAGCACGTTGAATTCGTAATGGCCGTCAGCTGTGCTGAAAGCCAAATAAGGTCGGACTTCTTTCTTTACTGGAATCTGGTAGTACCCCTTACTGAGGTCTATCTTGGAAAAATACTTCGCTTTACTCAGTTTGGCGAACAGTAATCCTTGATCCGGTAAAGGTTCCGCTTGAAATTCTGTGACTCCGTTTAGCTGACGATAGTCGATGCACAATCGATGCTCGCCGCTGGGTTTTCTCAAAAGCACCACACTTGCACTATAGGGTGACTCCGAGGGCGAAATTATTCCTTCTTTTAATAGGTAATTTATTTCGGCTTGTAAAGCCTCCTGTTTTGCATAGGGAACAGGGTAATACTTTTGGCGGACTGGATCTGCGTTTGTTAATTTCATGTCAAACTCTACAAGCTTAGTCCGACCTGGCCTATCCGTTAGCACCGGGGCGTGAGACATTAGAATTCGCTTTATCTTCTCCAACTCAGACGTCTCCAAGTCAGGGTTGATGACGACATCCTTCATGGTCTCCTGGGGTTTTAGCGGATACTCTACACCTGAGTCCTCTCCACCTTCTACCTCAGTTGCCACCGATAATGCCATCAGATGCACCGGTGGATCTGCTACCCTCTCAGCATACTTTCTAAGTAAGTTGATGTGGAATACTTTCTGTTTTCCTCGAATAGCAATCTTGTAGTTTGTATGGGATACTTTTTCTATGATGGGAAAAGGTCCCTGCCATCCAATTTCCAGCTTATTACTCCCTTGGGGTAAAAGTAATAAGACCTTGTCTCCTACCTCCAGAGAACGGTCCTTGGCTTTCTTATTATAGGATGAGGCATGTTTCTTTCTGGCACGACGCAGGTTGGAATTTGCCAATTTCCAGCCTGTCTCCAGTTTTTGCTTCAACTCCTCAACATACTGGGAAGCAGTGATGACAGTTTCATCAGCTCCCTCCTCAGTCCAAGTCCTCATTAAGGCCTCCAGCGGTTCTTTTATGGGTCGACCAAATAATAGTGTAGCAGGTGGAAGTCCTGTCGAGGCATGTGGTACTTCCCTGTATGCAAATAATGCCGCGGGCAGGTACTCATCCCAACGTTCTGGCTTCTCCTGGGCTAGCTTACGTAGGATCGACATGAGGGTTCCATTGAAGCGTTCCACCGTCCCATTAGCTTGAGGGTGGTAGGGACTTATATGGATATGACGAGTCCGAAAGGTATTGAAGACTTCCTCCATTAATTTCCCCCGGAACTGCGAACCATTGTCCGTCAAAATCTGATTAGGAAAACCTAATCTGGTGAAGATAGTCACTAGGGCATCCGCTACTCGTTTGGAATCTATTCCAGGTAGAGCTATGGCTTCTGACCACATAGTGCATGTATCAACTAGAGTTAGAATAAATGCATTCTTCCTCTTGGAGCGTGGCAGAGGACCAACAATGTCCACGGCAACACGCTCAAACGGAATACTCAAAATTGGCATTTCGCCCAAAGTTACTGGGGCGGTTCAATGTTTAGGTGAGACCCGTTGGCATTCTGGACAGGACTTGACATACCTTTGAATATCGGCGGACATTCCTGGCCAAAAATAGTGGCATGTAATACGCTGAGTAGTGGCACCCACTCCCATATGTCCACTGAAAGATATGGTGTGACCCATATGTAATATCTGATTCCGGAATTTATATGGAACAACAAGTTGACCGTGGTCGTGATCCTTGGTTCCCGCCCGCCGGTACAAAAGCTTCTCTTTCATATAAAAATCGCCCCTTTTAGGTGGATTCCGTGCTTTAGGTAGTTTACCAAAGCAGGGTTTCAGTGTTGGGTCTTCTGCCTGGGCAGCCCGAATTTCTCGAGGTAGTGGATTATTAAGACGAAGATCAGGCTCACTCGACACTGCTATCTGACTTCTGGTCTGCACTGCTGCAACAATTATAGGTGATTTTGGTTCGCCCAAGTAGACATACCGACATCCTAACATGAATGGGTACACTGGATCCTCCATCACTGCTGCAGAAATCGTCCCAGTGACATATTTAGATTCCACATCTACCTTTGCAATCTGCACCTCTATTGTCTCAGAGCTCATGGTGGCCCCCTTTATTGTAACGGTCTGTTCTGTTAGCTGGCCGGGTTTTACTAGGTATTTTGCGATAACTGAATCATACTGGAGTCCCGTATCATATAGACATCGCACCTGACTCCCATTTACCCTAACAGTTTCAACCACAGGAGGTCTAACATTGCTCCCAGATTTCTTGTTGGGGTGGTCTCCGGTTCCCGTAGCTAGGCACGCCGCATAGTGGGTTTGGGGTTTATTCTTGCAGAACCGTGTGTGATGGTCATGATTTTTGCAGTTCTTGCAATAAGGTTTGCCCCATCCGCTATGGGTTGTGGGTGGGTTTTGTGCTGATTTTTGAAACCCATGATGTTGATGAGGACCCACATTTTTCCCAAATTGTCCTCTGCTGTCCTTACCGGAGTTATTTGAATTCTTAGAGAGTTGTGGTTTTTCAACATGAGAACTACTCCCAGCTTTTGTGGTATTTGCTTCGCCATGGGCCATTAGGTATCTTTCCGCCAGAGAGGTTATCTCCGCTAACCGAGTCCCCCCATTTTCTGCCACAAAAGTCTGCATCGGCTTTGGCATTGTCTCCCTCATCTGCTCTGCCAAAATCATCTCCTCTAGCCCTGCGTAGGTTGCCTCGTATTCACTCAGTCCCACCCACTTGGTGACATAAGTATGTAACCGTGAGGCAAACTGGGAATACGATTCTCCCTGCAACCGCTTGGCGTTTCGGAACTTCATTCGGTAGGCAGATGAAGTCAACTCATACCTCTTGAGAAGAGCACTTTTCAGAGATTCGAAATCCCGTTCCTGTCCAGGAGGTAGTTTAGAGAATATATCATACGCTGCGCCGCGGAGTCCTTGTGAAATTTTTAAATTCCATTTGTCCTTGGGCAGGCTATATGCTTCGGCCATCAAAACAAATTTGTCAATCCAGTTGTCCATCTGCTCAGTCTTTTCATCAAATGGCAGCAGAGGAAAACTCATGGATCCCAGAGAACCATTCTGTGCTGGAGGAGTATCTATACTATAGACTGGAGAACTTGCACTACTGAATCTTGAAGCATCTGGGTGTTGTAATTCCAGTCTTCTTAATTCTATCTCCTGCTGTCTCGCCTGTTCGGCTAGTTTTAACTCCTTGTCCTTCTCCAGTTCAGCCTGTTTCATCTGTTTTTCGGATTCTATTTCCGCCATCCGGATTCTTTCTTCCCTTTGTTCTTGCCTCCATTCTCTTTCAGCCTCTCTGATATACTTCCTCAACTCATCACCCTCATATCCCATCAATGTCCCTTTCTCCGTCAACTCCTGGGTAGTGGGTTGTTTGTCAAATGACATGATAATTGAGCACCTAGATGAGATACCTGAAAAAACTTTTAAGCAATGCTCACCCCCTATCTATCAATCAACTTAATTAAATGCCCTAATATAGTATGTATAGCAATTAATTAGGACAAACAAACACACTTACCAATCTGTCACCAACCCACTTTGCTTTTGCTGTATATTTTCTTATTCGCGTATAAAATTTGAAATATTTACTCGCAGTCAACTAATACTAGAACCGTCTAGTCTTAGTGTGAGAATTACGTGGAAAGGAAATCTTACGTGGAAAGGAAATCCTACCAACCTACACAATCATCTAGTAGACCTATAGTGTTACAGGCAATTTATACAGTTGACAGTGAACTTATTGGAAAAAAAATTATCTCGCAGAGGAGCAGCTCAATCTGGAGGATTGGGTTAAAATTAAATCCCGGAGACGAGACACCAATCTGTCGCGTAATCTACAGCCGTATAAGAAAACCCTACGGGTAAGGATGTAGATAGAAAAGCTGACCCTTGGTTAGGTCAGTCCACTGAAGGAGAAGAAGACAAAAAGGCTCGTATTGGGTCTAGATAGTATGAATCCTGGTCCCAGATGAGTCTACCTTCCTATCAGTGGCACAGGGAAATGCAAGTAAAGTTGGACACTATACACCGATAGATGATAGCTGACTTAGTTAGCAGTGACACGCTACCCTGTGATGAAGAAAAGCCCCCAGTGCCCTCAAGTATAACATACAGGAGAGACACAACTAGTTCACTCAACTTCTATCCTTACACACTACACTACTATTAATTATTATGAGGTGAAAAAGGCAGTAGGTAAAGTTTTGTGTGATGGTCTACAAATCAGACCGCACAGTTTAATTATAAATGAAAGAAAAGAAAAAAAAATGTCTCCACTCGGGAGATAAAAGTAAAATGGATTAATGTTTCTGGCTAATACAGCAAACAAAGTTTCATGTGCTCTTAAATCATAGAAGCACAGCAAAGCATTCGGTGGTGGGTTGAAGTCAGATTGATGGTTTGTGACTCAGCTCATAATCATTGCTCCCACGATAGTTGTCTGCAGCTTTCCTCTCCGGTCCATCAGTTCTCACTTGATGATGACAGCAAAGGGAACTGTACTACATTGACTCAGGCAACAAATAGTTCTGGGTGAACTCGCTGAGGCTGGTTGATGATGAGGGTGCCGCTCGAGGGTGCACCACAACAACTCTGCAAATAAAGTCAAACAGGACATCGGGTAAGCTATGGTCTGGAATCACTCTTCCATCTTTATTCAACCATTTTGCTATAGCTATAATCTTCTCATAAGGCAAAGGCAGCTGTAATTATTAGGACATTCCTACTGTTATTCTGCCTGGACATACCGACAAGGTAGAAAGGAAAGGATTGATTTACACTCGTACGTGACAGTGCCTATCTCTATTCATGAGGAGAGTACAGTCTGATCCTGAATTATATATATATATATATATATATATATATATATATATATATATATATATATATATATATATATATATATATATATATATATATATATATATGAGTGAATGGATCCAATTCCCTTCAGCGAAAAGAAATATTCAAGACAAGTACTGATGATGTGATAGGAAAAGACATGGATCACAAACCTAACAATCACAACTGATGCTCCTAAGTGTGCAAGAGACATAAGGGTGTGTTGTAAAGTAAGGAAATTGTTCCAGATACTACGGTGTCTGAATATGCTCTCCACTGATATTCATTCCGAGAGGCCTGAGAATAGTCTCCAATGAATACTGCCTAGGTTGGTGATAGTCATCCACGAATCCACCTATATATAAAGAAGAGTCTTCCTCTTGAGAAGGTATTAACTAGAGAAGAGATCTTATCCGTACTTAAGAACTGAGCTAATCTAGAAAAGAACAGTATGGGCGCCCAAGCGGCGTGGGCATGATAACTAGGTCATGCCATGGCGTAGGGCTGGTTTTAGATATAGCGAGGCCATTTTGATGAACTACCTACTATTTGATTTAAACCCTTCCATTCAGTACTGTATATTCTAGTCTTAGCAGTAACAGTAATATTAACCTTATTTTAATATATTAACAAAGTATCTCAACCCGAGTATACTTTAAAACTAGCGTGGTTTTGTACCACGTTGCAGTGTCTCCTTTGTCTGCCAGCGATAATATTCTCTGAATTTATCCAAGATTTAGACGCCGGATTTATACGAATATTGTAGAACGTGACGTGTTTCGTTCTATTAAGAAGGAGTTTTTACAACTGAACTCAGTTGTAAATTGAATTTTCTATTAATTAATATATATTCTATGGGCAACCATGCCGTTAGTGGAATTGGCTGGCCATCATGTCGTAACCTCACATTCATTGCAAAACTGTTATGAACATCAAAAATATATATAGGAATAATAATCGTTTGATCTTACCTAGTTCCAGAATCAGATTCTCACTACGGATCGGGGCCCTTTGTTCAATATAAAATTTTCTCTTTCTTATTACTTATTTAAGTAATTTACTTATTAAAAAAAACGTTGCTTTTTGAACACCACAAATGGGCCCCGACCGCTGTCTGCAAATGCTAGCAGAAGAGTGAGACCGGATATGGAACTAGGATACGCAAGTGGTCGTTTCCGGGCCAGTTGTCAGTTGGTTTGAAGTTGGCCAGGATAAGTCGGCCAAACTAAATTACTCTATAAACCGTAAATATAATGTGATCGTAACATTTATATAACATTTCTAATTATTCTTTATAATACACTGAATAATAAGCAAGAGGAGAGGGTGCAGCCAGGCTTTCGCCACAGTCTGTCATTATTGCTATGGGACTTGATCCAAGACCATGTATCAAAGACTACTGGTGTACAAGTGCACATTTATATACTCCTTGGTATGCCACTGCCACTACGTTTCCCAGTAATCAATTAGAAAATTAGAATATATTTATCACACCATGTTTCATGTATATGAACCTGAGGGTACCCAAAAAAAAAAAAAATTGATCCTCTTCTTGACATGATTCTGAAGAATATCCAGGAAGCATTTTACCCATTTGAAAATGTGTCCATTGATGAAATGATTATTTGGTGGAAGGGCTAAATAAAGCTAAAAAAACCATGCATTGTTGTCTCGACCAAGTCTGTAGTTAGAACTGTTGTAAGCGGATTGCGAAAACCGCAAAGCAAGCTGAAGATGGTCTCCATGAAAATAACATGGCGATGAATGGCTGCGACAGAATGGACCAAATGGTTGGATATTATAATATCCATGATAGGAAAACCATTAAGTGGTGGAAGAAGATCTACTACTAGATCTTTGAAATTGCACAGATCAATGCTCACATCCTACATTCCATATGGCAAACAGAGAAAGGAGGATAAAAATTGTCATAGAAGGATTTCAAGTAAAGGAAAGTGCTCATCGCGAAGTAGCTCAGAGTATTCCTGAAAGTAATAAAGCCATAAATTTCTGTTTGGTCACAGCCCAGTTTTTGTTTGGTAGTGAAAGAGCTAGGGAAGGTCACGCTGTGACGTGAGGGTAGAGAATAGGATAGTTACCAACTACAGCTTCAAGGGACAAGTCGTATGGTTATCATCTGGAGCGAGGGTCATGATAAACTGATAGATTACCAATTGGTCAACTGTATTGAGCTAAATAAAAAGGAACTCATGGAAATTACAGCCATGACTTCGTGTTGCTCTATCCACAACGCTCCAGCACGTTATCAAACCCCTATTGAACACTTGACGTTCCTTGAGAGATTGTTTTCAAAAGGCCAACCATGGCCAGTCTGCCCTCAATCGTTTTTTGAGCTTTACTGGTTGTGAAGTCCAGTCTGCTCTCAATCGTTTTTTTGAGCTTTACTGGTTGTGAAGTCCAGTCTGCTCTCAATCGTTTTTTGAGCTTACTGGTTGTGAAGTCCAGTCTGCTCTCAATAGTTTTTTGAGCTTTACTTCTTGTGAAGTCCAGTCTGCTCTCAATCGTTTTTTTTTAAGCTTTACTGGTTGTGAAGACCAGTCTACTCTCAAATCGTTTTTGAGCTCTACATGCTGAACAGTCTGTTCGTTATCAAGTGTCGCTGGCTGAATCATTGCTGCACGTCTGTTTGTTATCAAGTGTCGCTGACTGAATCATTGCTGCACGGTCTGTTCCTTATCAGGTGTCGCTGGCTGTGTCATTGCTGCACAGTCTGTTTGTTATCAAGTGTCGCTGGCTGAATCATTGCTGCACGTCTGTTTGTTATCAAGTGTCGAAGGCTGAATCATTGCTGCACGGTCTGTTCCTTATCAAGTGTCGCTGGCTGAATCATTGCTGCACAGTCTGTTGGTTATCAAGTGCCGCCTACTGAATCATTGCTGCACAGTCGTTCAATATCAAGTGCTGCCGGTTAAAACCCTCGATGTGCAGTTAATCTAGCTTGACGACAAACGTGGAAGGTGATGGTGATCAATTATAAGGTCCTTTATGAACATCATATCCCCTCTCCCCTTTCCTTTCCCCTACGAAAATCATTACTCATTGCTAACATTTCTTGTTCATTATTTGGCAGGCCGCTGAAAGCCTTTTTCTATATTAGATGTCACGAAAGGTTGGTAAATGGGAAAAGATAGCTGCGACCAAATCAGTTGCAGGTATTTGTCAAACGGATATAATTAATGTCAGTTCAATTGTTAAATATTTTAGAAAGAAATATTCTTCTTCTTCTTCTTCTTTCGTTCGCCTGAAACATGTCTACAACTGCAATGTCGTCTCTTATATGAATCTAACAGTGTTTTTTAGTTCATTCAGCGGTCCATAGAGTTTATCTTCCACTGTTGTCTCTCTAGGCCAGAAGGTTCGCCTGGATATGTTGTAGTTTGGGCAATCCTGGAGTATGTGCTCTGCTGTCTGCGACGCCAAACCACATGTGCACATGGCTGAGTCACCAATCTTAAATTTTGTATACAAGTGGTTGCGTAATCTATTGTGTCCTGTTCTGAGGCGCAGAAGAATGACCTGTTCTGGTCTGTCCATAACGTGGTAGTCGTCTTGAGTAAGGTTTGGTGGCCTTCTGACTGATTTGATCATTCTTTTCTTTTGGTGGTATGCAATAGGCACATCAGGTTGTTCTTCGTTTCTCCTTCCTTAGCCAATCGATCAGCTCTGTCGTTTTCGGGGACTCCACAGTGGGATGGTATCCACTGTATGGTGATCTTACGCTGACTGCTAAGTTCAGAAAGTAGTGTCATCAGAACTGGCAATTTCCCAGACAGGAGCGCCTCTATTACGGATTTTGCATCTGTCAATATCACTGCAGGTTGTGTACCATGGCTGGTATTTTGTAATTTTTCTGTGGCTATCTTGATTGCCTCAATTTCAGCATCATAGTTATGGCAGTACTTTCCTGTTGGAATTCTGGCCGTGTCTCTAGTATTATTTGGGTATTCTATGTACACTCCCGCTCCTCCATTTCGAACAGCATTTTGTGCTGACCCATCTGTGTAGACTCGGATCCAGAGGTCATGTGGGTATTCATCATCAAGGAAGCTGAGAGTGGCTGTTTTGCGCTGTACACTGTTCTGTTCTTCCTTGTCCAATATTCCTCTAACTTTTGACTGGATTTGTAGCGATATTCTATGTTCATCTTTCCACGGGGTTTGTTCTGGAATAGTTGTCAGGGGGATACGAACTGTGGGAAGATCGATGGATTCTCTGCAGAGTTGTTTTGCCTGGTGGATGAAACTACTTCTTTTCAACCGCCCCATAGCTAAGTTTTCAAATCGGTTCTTCATTGCTACTGGAACTATTAGTGTTGGAACTCTTCGCTGGTTGCTGAGGATGGGGACGGAGCGCTTATGGGAATGTCCCGAGTGCTGTGATGTCGGTTCCTAAATCAATCAATCAATCAATCAATAGGTTCTTCATAGGGTGGCCTGGCAAGCTGAGAAACTTTTCTGCTTGTATTAATGTTTTTGTATCTCTGCATTCTCTTAAAGCTTGTGTCCTCCCCATTTTCTCCATTGCTACTATAGGGGTTGATCTCATCCCTCCTGTGATGACTCTAAGAGCTTGATTTTGCACCTTGTCCAGCTCCTGCAATGTAGTTTTTGATGCTGAACACCACGCAGTTGACCCGTATTCCAAGTGTGGTCGTATGCTCTGTTGATAAACTTTGCCAAGTATTTTCCCACTGGCTCCCCACGTGGTTCCATTTAGCTTTCTCAGGATGGCGATTTTCCTTCTGGCCTTTGCTACTGCTTTTTTGATGTGTTTTCTCCATGTCAGCCTGTCGTCGAATGTTACACCAAGGTATGTTGGTTCCTTATCTTCTCTTAGGGGTGTTCCATTTATCTTAATGCTCCCTGCCTTTTGTTTCGGAGAAAGGGTAAATAGAGTGGTGCTGCACTTGTCAGTGTTTATGCTGATACACCATCTATCCGCCCATGCAACAAATGTATCTACAGCTCTCTGTAGCAATATGGTGGCCACTGATGCATGTTTATTTGCGCTCCACAAAACCAGGTCATCAGCGTACATTGCCGCTTTAATTCCATCGGGTAGATTAGCAACAAGATCATTAATGAAGATTAGAAAAAGTTTTGGGTACAGGACTCCGCCCTGGGGAACACCGTGACGCAATAGAACTTTCTTGCTCTTGAGACCGTCTATCTGTACTCGGGCTCTTCTGTTGTGCAAGTATGCTTTTACCCATTTGTACATTCTTCCATTAACTTTACAGTTTCTCAGTTTCTTCATCAGACCCTCTTTCCAGACTTTGTCAAAGACTTTCTTCAGATCTATCCAAGCCGCAAGTACCAGCTTCTTTTCTTGGAATGCATCCTCAACTTCTTGAGAGAGGTAGGTTGTCTGATCTTCCGTAGAGTAGCACTGCCTAAAGGCAGCCTGTTGTGGCACAAGGATGTTTTCACTTTCAATGTACCATTGTAGTCTGTGATTGATGACGCGTTCTATTGTTTTGCAGAGACAACTGGTGAGGCTAATGGGTCTGTAGCTGGAGGCAATGGAACTGTCTTTCCCAGATTTTAGGAGGGGTATCATGATTGCTTCTCTCCAGACCTGTGGAACACTGCCTAAGGTCCATGTATTATTAAAGATCTGTAGCAACTTTGCTTTGGCCTCTGTTCCTAGGTTCCTGATCATTTCATTGGAGATACCATCAGCTCCTGGTGATTTTCTCATTTTCAGTTTTGATATGGCTAGCTCCAGTTCACTGAATGTGATAGGTGTCTCCATAACCTCATGTACAATTTCCTTCTGTCCTGTATTTTGCCATTTCTCTCGAATCTCCTGTTGTTTTTCTGGACTAATTTCAATATTGTTATCTTGTGCGAATGAGTCCACAAAATGGTCAGCTGCTTGCTTTCCTGTTAAAATGTTTCCGTCTTTATGTAGCGCAATTTTTGAGTTTCTCCCTGTGCCCTCATCGTTAAGCTGTTTTATTAGCCTCCATAACTTCCTTGTGTCTCTTTCAAAGTTCAGTGACTCTGTTTTCTCCTGCCAGCTTTTCCGTCTAGCCTGCAGTTGGGCCCTTTGAAATTTGGCTTTTGCGTGCTGATATTTATTGTGGTGCTCTTGGCTGGGATTGGCCTCTGCTTGTTTTCTACATACATCCACATAATTATGCAACTGTTCCAGTTCACTATTCCAGTAGGGTTTATAATGTTTACGGGCTCCTCTTGGTATTGTTTCTCGTGCTGCCTGTAGTATGCATTTCCCAAACTCTTCAACTACTTTATTTATGTCCTTCTCAGTGTTCAGGTATTTAACCAGTATGCTGGTGCGATGCTTGTACATTGCCCAGTCTGCTTTCTTGTAGTTCCACCTCGAGAGGGTGCTGCTTTCACTTACAAACTCATTTTAAATCATATCATATGTTGCGTTATAATATATAATGTTAAAATCTTTAAGGCATTTTCAAAGTTTTCATAAAAATAATGCATCTATTTTAAATACATGAAAATTGTCAAACTCATCTTTTTATTTCTCTTCGACATCTATACTGTCATCCCAGCATTTATTGCGTTTTCGTGATATCTTGGTAAGTTTACGTTCAGTAGTTTCGGATTGCCTATTTAGTTATTGGGATGAAGATTGTTCTCTTCCATTATGTTCGCTATATTTCCCGGAACTGGAGCTTATATGACTACTTATATGAATTAAATGAGACGCTCCCCACAAGGGACTGGGCGAAGTCGGGCCGGGTCGTCATTTTTGGGAACGGGAACGGGAACAGGAGCCGAAGATAAATTAAATGAGACACTCCCTGCCAGGGACTGGACGAAGCCGGGCCGGGCTTCTTATTTGGGAACGGGTATGGGAGCAGGGGCCGAATATGAATTAAATGAGACGCTCCCCGCCAGGAGCTGGGCGAAGCCGGGCCGGGTCGTCATTTTTGGGAACGGGAACGGGAGCAAGGGCCGAATATGAATTAAGTGAGACGCTCCCAACCAGGAGCTGGGCGAAGCCGGGCCGGGTTGTATTTTTTGGGAACGGGAACGGGAGCAGGGGCCGAATATGAATTAAGTGAGATGCTCCAAGCCAGGGGCTGGGCGAAGCCGGGCTGGGTCGTCTAGTTATTTATAAATTCGGTCACCACTCAACAATTATGCTAGCCTGTTGTTGTTGTTATGATTGTCACAAAGTAAATGATGACAGAGTGAGAGATGGAGTGGCTATGGTTGTGTCTAGGGTATGTCATTAGTGGTGCCCACTCTATGACCACGTGCTGCATGACGATGAAGGTGATGGCAGTTACACAGGCTTTCATATGGCTGGAATCACAGTATTATACCAACGTGTGTGTACTAAGTGATTCAATGAGCATGATTCAGAAGGTCGAAGCTGGATCTGTACGTAGACAGTGGACTGAGTCGCTGCGGAAGTCTATTGTCCGTAAAGTCACCTTCATCTTCATAGCGGAACATGCAGAAGTCGAGGGAAATGAACGAGCTGATAAACTGGCTGGCTCTGCACCCCCTGTAGATGGCCAGCCCATGGATCGTGCCGATGTTATTAACGTCCCTAAAGATATACCGAGACAGAGGACTTTGGCGTCAGTGAATCCACATCGCTGTCCAGGATGAAAGACTTGGGAGTAAGAATCGGCACGGCCAGACTCGAGAGGTACATCGGGAAAACGAGGTGCATCGTCAACCAATACAGAACTGGCGCTATTAGCCACCAGACGCTGATGCATATGCTAGGGGGAGAATCTGAGCACGTATGGACCTGTCCGGAATGCAATGAAGATACCCCAACTGATAACTGATAACTGATTCATAGAGTTCCCACAGATAACGTCATGGGAATCGTCGCTGGAGATACGGAGTAATGCTTTGAGCGACGCTTGCGACAGGCGGCTCTACGGATAGACGCCGAGCCATATGAGATAAACATGTTGCAGTGAAATCGACCCTCTCACCTTTAAACCGTGCGTTCATTTTTTATCCTGCACTCTCCACCGAGTTTCCAACCATATGTATAACCCACTACTGGCAACGCCGATCGCATTCTGGTATGAACCTAAGGCCTATCCACGTCAATATGGAAGCACTATACTCGAGTTTCGCCCTCGTTTGAGCTCGTCAGTAGTGCATATCCGTGACCGGATCCGGAAACAGTCCCGGATCACGCGTGTGAAGCGGGTGTGTAACCACGCGGCACACACTGGACACACCAAATTATCACAACAGAACATCACAACGCTACCCATCGTAGGCTATGCTCAAGATGCCCAATCGCCGCGACCGACGTCCGTCAATCGATGGGACCCGAACGATCAGGACTTCTCACTGGCAAGGAACACCAGGCCTCCTAAATCCAGTGAGCAATAATCAATTGATTATGTGGTTGTTTCGGGATTTGAAATTTGAATATTGAGCACAACCCACTACTGGCAACGCCGATCGCATTCTGGTATGAACCTAAGGCCTATCCACGTCAATATGGAAGCACTATACTCGAGTTTCGCCCTCGTTTGAGCTCGTCAGTAGTGCATATCCCTGACCGGATCCGGAAACAGTCCCGGATCACGCGTGTGAAGCGGGTGTGTAACCACGCGGCACACACTGGACACACCAAATTATCACAACAGAACATCACAACGCTACCCATCGTAGGCTATGCTCAAGATGCCCAATCGCCGCGACCGACGTCCGTCAATCGATGGGACCCGAACGATCAGGACTTCTCACTGGCAAGGAACACCAGGCCTCCTAAATCCAGTGAGCAATAATCAATTGATTATGTGGTTGTTTCGGGATTTGAAATTTAAATATTGAGCACAACCCACTACTGGCAACGCCGATCACATTCTGGTATGAACCTAAGGCCTATCCACGTCAATATGGAAGCACTATACTCGAGTTTCGCCCTCGTTTGAGCTCGTCAGTAGTGCATATCCCTGACCGGATCCGGAAACAGTCCCGGATCACGCGTGTGAAGCGGGTGTGTAACCACGCGGCACACACTGGACACACCAAATTATCACAACAGAACATCACAACGCTACCCATCGTAGGCTATGCTCAAGATGCCCAATCGCCGCGACCGACGTCCGTCAATCGATGGGACCCGAACGATCAGGACTTCTCACTGGCAAGGAACACCAGGCCTCCTAAATCCAGTGAGCAATAATCAATTGATTATGTGGTTGTTTCGGGATTTGAAATTTAAATATTGAGCACAACCCAATACTGGCAACGCCGATCGCATTCTGGTATGAACCTAAGGCCTATCCACGTCAATATGGAAGCACTATACTCGAGTTTCGCCCTCGTTTGAGCTCGTCAGTAGTGCATATCCCTGACCGGATCCGGAAACAGTCCCGGATCACTCGTGTGAAGCGGGTGTGTAACCACGCGGCACACACTGGACACACCAAATTATCACAACAGAACATCACAACGCTACCCATCGTAGGCTATGCTCAAGATGCCTAATCGCCGCGACCGACGTCCGTCAATCGATGGGACCCGAACGATCAGGACTTCTCACTGGCAAGGAACACCAGGCCTCCTACATCCAGTGAGCAATAATCAATTGATTATGTGGTTGTTTCGGGATTTGAAATTTAAATATTGAGCACAACCCACTACTGGCAACGCCGATCGCATTCTGGTATGAACCTAAGACCTATCCACGTCAATATGGAAGCACTATACTCGAGTTTCGGGTCCCATCGTTCGGGTCCCATCGATTGACGGACGTCGGTCGCGGCGATTGGGCATCTTGAACATAGCCTACGATGGGTAGCGTTGTGATGTTCTGTTGTGATAATTTGGTGTGTGCAGTGTGTGCCGCGTGGTTACACACCCGCTTCACACGCGTGATCCGGGACTGTTTCCGGATCCGGTCAGGGATATGCACTACTGACGAGCTCAAACGAGGGCGAAACTCGAGTATAGTGCTTCCATATTGACGTGGATAGGCCTTAGGTTCATACCAGAATGCGATCGGCGTTGCCAGTAGTGGGTTGTGCTCAATATTTAAATTTCAAATCCCGAAACAACCACATAATCAATATGTGTAACCGACCGCCGATACAGAACAACCTGTATCGCTATGAGGAGCAGTATAAGCTAAGTCGTACATTCGACGACCAACCCGTCTAATTGTTTGCGCCGGGTTGACAAATGCAGTTGAGAGCTCGAGAATTATTGATTTACAGTTGTGAGACAAGGGTATGCATTACCACCATGTCGTATACAATGTTTATTCAGAGAACTTTTTTAAACAGGTAGAGAGAAGACTGGAATCACATTAAATATATTGCATGTCGTCGCGAACAACCCCACATCACAGGTCGATGTTCTAGGGAATTTTACTTTCAGTGGTGATTATGATATAAGCTTATATAGGGATTAGTTTGGATAGTTTCTGTGGCGAAGTGGTCAAGCCGTTTGACTCGGGCTCCAAAGGTTGTGGATTCGATTCCGGACCGCGTCCTTCGGTTCACGAGTGAATTTTTTCGGAGACTCCTGTGGGTCGTCACTGGAGCTAAGAAGTTCGTGCTTTGTGCGAAGCTATATGTGCTGCGGGAAGAGACCGAGCCATATGGGGTAAAAACAAGGCGCAATGAAATCGACCCTGTCAACTTTTAAGCGACTTTTCTTAAAGCTACGTTCAGTAGTTTGCCATAGCCGACTCCTTGGCGAAGGTGCTACAGACGCAATTCATAATCCAGCATACCGTGTTCGAAACACAGCTGCGGGAGATTTGGAAGCAGACCGCATTGCTTTGTTTTCACTTTTTGTGTGTCAGTCCTTCAGAAAGCAATGGTAATCTCCTGAACGTAAATTTGCCGAGACATCACGACCAGCCAAAAAGGGGTTGACTACAACGTCCTGTAACGGATATGCAACTCACTTTTTATCTTAAAGGTTGCTATTGCTTACTGAACGAGAAGTCATCCTCAAATTCCAACTGACCGATGTAGGGATTGAACTGTCGTCAGGGCACCGAAAATGTAAATCTATGCGCATTAACTCAGCGGTCACGAAGACCTCTTAATTCCATATTGGAGGAGTGGCAATAAACAGTAAAAGATACACTGACGGTTATTTTATTAACCGAACCATAGAGGAGTTAATTGTAAACATTAGGCGATCAAAATGACTGGATATAAAAATTATGTCAACAAAAACAATGGTTATAAAAACTGACAGTATCAAGCCACTTTAGAAAATTAGTATGAATGGAAAGCCATTTGTGCAGATCAATAGTTTTTCTTACCCATATTAATTAACAACAGACGATGACAGGCGAGAGGCAGAAATAAGAAAGAGAGTGTAGACAAAGTAATATGCAACACTATTTATATATTGTTAGGTCAGCATGGACAGCCCCTGCAACGGACAGTTGGACTAAAGTGTTCCCTTCACGTCCTTGACTTGGTGACTTACATTACAAGTACCTCTGAAGTCGTAGTGGGTTCGCCTGATGGAGGGGGACATTGGCAAATTATGTCCCTATACTAAAATAAGCGTTTATAGAGTACGCTTGAGTTCAAAGCGAACGAGAGCAACAACAACAATAAACACAAACAAACATGCAACAATATTAAACATATTCTTATATCAAATACATTTACATTACCAATACAAATTAATAGCGATCAAGTGTTATGTTTAATGTATATTATGGTTTGGACTTCTGATCGAATATCCCAAAGTCTGATCATGTGCGTGCACAGACTTGTGTCTCGTGTGCTGCCACTACTTTCTGATTTCTCAGCATCGTCTCTCTTTAGACGGGTCTGCATGTCCAGTTCTTAACCCTTTGAACATAAAGTTTATTCGTTCGTCTCCCCTGCCTGTCCTCTTCTCCAACTGCCCCGTAGTGACGACATTTTACAGCGTTCCCTTTTTCATGACACGTCCAAACTTGTATTGTGGGATAACCGCCATCATCGATTAAAGCGGCTTTAAGCTGGAATTCCGGATGTGAACGCACGACACGAGAAGGTCAAACGGGAAGTCCTTCTTCCGGGAAGTGTGGGGGACGCAATGGACGCGAGATACTCTTCGACGGGGATGGGATGGGTCGGTTGGTGGGGAGGGGGGATGTGGCTGCTTATGATGACTGCAAACCTGCAGTGAGCTCGCTCAGCAGTGGTTTTTGTAGCAGTGAATATGGATGACGTATGTTCGTGTATAAAACCTTCCACGTCACCGTGTCATTCAGATGACCACCTCTACTGATTACTCTGGTCAGATCAAGTGCAGATGACTACACTTTCATCTTAGCGCAATTATTTGAAGGCGATCGCATTTTTTTTTTTTTAAATAAATGATCGGTGATTCCCACAGGTGCCAGGTCCTCACGATCTTGTCTTATTTGGATGACAGCCTCTGTATGTAGCCCTGACCAGATGAAGTGCAGATTCTACACTGTGATATTAGCTAAAAGGTAGAGAAATAATATCACAGACCTGTCCAGTACAAATGGGGCTTAGTACGGACCTAGTTTTACCGTGCTAGAAAGATATGCACCCAGGACACACTGACAGAGGAATTTGAAACTCTGAAAAATGTCTTAAACCTGAATGGGTACTCCACAGGATTTATAAAGCGCCATTGCCAACAGCCCAAACCCAAAGCAGACGTAACTACAGTCCCTAAACTCAAGGTATTCATCCAGCTAACCTTTCGAGGGGATGACGTAATGCAACGTCTACAAGACCGGCTTACTACAGCAGTAGGTCGAACATTCTGTGCGGCAACTCCAGTCATTAGATGTAAAACCGTACCCATTCCTACACCAACAGTCAAAGAGCCTGTTCCTCTGTACGCCACAAACAATTGTATTTACCAATTCACATGTAGATGCCAGGCCGTTTACATTGGTCGAACGGAGAGACAGCTTAACAAACGGGTGTCAGAACACATACCTCAATGGGTCAACAAGATACAACACACAGGAGATGCTAGCCGTGAGGAGCCGACACACCGGAAGCTCCCGGCGTCTTCAATCGGCAGGCACATTGTCGCCAGTGGCCATGTTGTGTCCAGAGACACTGCATTTCGCGTGTTGTTTAGAACACAAAATACTCGCTTGTTAAAATTTGCAGAAGCAATTATGATCTATCAACGCAAGCCAGAATTGTGTAAACAGAAAGACATGTTAGTCAGCTTAAAATTACCGTGGTAGATAAGTGACATTACTGTGCGAATATGTGTATATTTCAACTTGAAGGATTTATCTAGTTAATTCACGTAAGTTGTGTGATTTCTGCAGAATGTACCTGACGAGATGCAGCGAAATATGCCAGGCAATAAATCGTGCAATCTATTGTTTGTGTCTTCATTATTCAAATATAACAGAATATTATTTGGCCTTTAAGGGCCTGCCAAAAATATAGAAATAAAGCAATTTTCGAACATATCAAGATGGTTCCAGTTCCATTTCAAAAACAAAAATTCCAAATTTGACCTCGTCTAACCTGCTTCATCAGCTGTGGTTA
Source organism: Cepaea hortensis (assembly GCA_963921405.1). Lineage (NCBI taxonomy): Eukaryota > Metazoa > Mollusca > Gastropoda > Stylommatophora > Helicidae > Cepaea > Cepaea hortensis. Next base: position 65,986,600 of record OY992896.1, read on the forward strand.
TTGTTGAGGTACGTGGTTTTTGTGGGTTTATTCACCCTAATTCTTGTCTTGTGAGTCCTATCTCGGACTGGTTATGTAACGTTTGTGTCTGTGACGTCAGCAGTGGTCGGCGGCTATCCTTTATGCTCTTCTGTTGTTATGGTTTTCTTTGTTGGTGTAGGCTCCTGGCTCGTCTGGCTGCAGTCCTTATAAGGACTTTTCGTGATCACACTCCAGCTGGGGATCGGTCGGCGGCTGTCCTTTGTGCATGTTTCCTTTTGTTTTCGTTGTTGGTGCAGGCTCCAGGCTTGACTGGTTGCAGTCCTTAAAAGGACTTTTTATTTGGTATTCTGTCTCCTTTTTTGTGCATTTTCTGTAGGAGCTTTTCGACGTTTTCTTTTTCCTCCTTGGGGAAACAGTTTTCACTGTTTCGTTTGCGTATCTGCTGCCTAGCGTTTTCTTCCTCCGTGGTCAGCCATGGGACGATTTCACCGTCCTCGATATAGTACTCGAAGTCGGCCTCACAGTTGTAGTGTACTAATGGGTATATCATCGGTTTCCCCCTGAGTTTTTTAGGCTTCTTCTTTTCAGGCACATTGTCGCCAGTGGCCATGTTGTGTCCAGAGACACTGCATTTCGCGTGTTGTTTAGAACACAAAATACTCGCTTGTTAAAATTTGCAGAAGCAATTATGATCTATCAACGCAAGCCAGAATTGTGTAAACAGAAAGACATGTTAGTCAGCTTAAAATTACCGTGGTAGATAAGTGACATTACTGTGCGAAATTGTGTATATTTCAACTTGAAGGATTTATCTAGTTAATTTCACGTAAGTTGTGTGATTTCTGCAGTATGTACCTGACGAGATGCAGCGAAATATGCCAGGAATAAATCGTGCAATCTATTGTTTGTGTCTTCGTTATTCAAATTCACTACGGGAAAACATTGTTTTGAATTTCTCGCCTCCCATTACCAACTGTGAAGCGATTAGATGGATTACTCAAGCTGAAGTGTAAAATATCGCTACAGGATTGTCGATTGAGATTTCTCGAGGAATGCCTAAGGACGGGGATATTTCCTCACCGGTATTTCAGATCTCTGAGGACCGACAGAATATGTCCGACAAGAAAATACCTGAGACGACTGACAAAAAACCAGATAGAAGAAACCCAGTCCAAGCTGGCCAACTTGAAGCGCACACACAGTTCTGCCTACTACGTCACCCAAGAATTGAGCTTGTATGGCTACTTGAAGTTCACTAAATTCTGTACAGAAGCAGTGTACAAGGTGAAAATCGCAGAGAATGCTCGCCTCAACAAATCACTGAGCACTGAAAAGGTAACAACGTCAGTACTAGACAACCCAGAGAAGTATGTGAGGAACTTATCGTCATACGTACTCAACAACATTGAAACGGAGGCCCTTGCATACGGATTAAAATTATGCATAAAGCCTAAACACATCAACCGTGTTGAGTCGCAAGCACAGTTTGAAATGTTGTTTGATCAAGTCTCCAAGTTATCACCTACTTCTGCTGAGTCGGTCGGGTGGCTGCAGGCCAAACTGGTAGATTTAGAACACCAGTATCGCACAACACCCTTTAAACAGACGTGTCCGCTGACCAACGAACAACTTACTGCCTTAAAAGCGTTAAAGGCTAACAAAACCCTCGTCATACTGAAACCTGACAAAGGGAGCGGTACAGTACTGATGGACATGTCAGATTACCAGAGAAAAATGGATGTAATATTGTCAGATGAATCCAAATTCAGGATAGATCAAAAAGTAAACAAGTCGGAGGACCTGGATGCTATAATGAGGAAAGAGATCCAGTCACTTGTGAATGCGGGACTCATCAGTGAGGCCACTGCAAAAAACGCTCACACCACGTGGCTCGCACATTCCTCAGATGTACGGTCTACCCAAACTTCACAAGCCCGGCATCCCGCTAAGACCTATCCTGTCCATGGTTAACTCTGCACAACACCGAATGGCGAGATGGTTAGCCGAAATGTTAAAGCCAGTACGACAGTCCTTCGATCCAAAAATACTCAGAGATACATTCCAACTGGTGGAATTATTGGATACTATGGACATAAATAACAAACACATGGCATCCATGGATATAGTCTCCCTATTCACTAACGTTCCATTAGAGGAGACAGTGAAAATAATAAGGGAACGCATTGAAGACAAACAATTAAAATTAGGCATACCAACACCTATTCTGGAGAGGCTACTACTACTATGTACCGCCAACATCCAATTCAATTTTCTAACTAAGTCATACCGCCAAATTGACGGAGTGGCCATGGGGAGTCCTCTTGGTCCTATTCTAGCGGACATTTTCATGGCACACTTAGAAGAAAAGAGATCCTCAGACATCAACAACTTGGCCTTTTACCGGCGTTATGTGGACGATATACTAATTATCACCACAGACGAGCTACAAGCAACATCGTTCAGGCCACAATGAAAAAGACGCATAAAAACATCTCTCTATCTATGGAACACGAACACAACGAAGCGTTACCATTCCTAGATATTCTAATGAGACGTAGAGCAGAAGTCACAATTCAAAGATCGGTGTATCGCAAAGAAACATGGAATGGCCAATACCTAAATTTTCGGAGCTTCACACCTGTCCAGTACCAACGGGGCTTAGTACGGACCTTGTTTGACCGTGCTAGAAAGATATGCACATAGGACACACTGACAGAGGAATTTCAAATTCTGAAGAATGTCTTAAACCTGAATGGGTACTCCACAGGATTTATAAAGCGCCATTGCCAACAGCCCAAACCCAAAGCAGACGTAACTACAGTCCCTAAACTCAAGGTATTCATCCAGCTAACCTTTCGAGGGGATGACGTAATGCAACGTCTACAAGACCGGCTTACTACAGCAGTAGGTCGAACATTCTGTGCGGCAACTCCAGTCATTAGATGTAAAACCGTACCCATTCCTACACCAACAGTCAAAGAGCCTGTTCCTCTGTACGCCACAAACAATTGTATTTACCAATTCACATGTAGATGCCAGGCCGTTTACATTGGTCGAACGGAGAGACAGCTTAACAAACGGGTGTCAGAACACATACCTCAATGGGTCAACAAGATACAACACACAGGAGATGCTAGCCGTGAGGAGCCGACACACCGGAAGCTCCCGGCGTCTTCAATCGGCAGGCACATTGTCGCCAGTGGCCATGTTGTGTCCAGAGACACTGCATTTCGCGTGTTGTTTAGAACACAAAATACTCGCTTGTTAAAATTTGCAGAAGCAATTATGATCTATCAACGCAAGCCAGAATTGTGTAAACAGAAAGACATGTTAGTCAGCTTAAAATTACCGTGGTAGATAAGTGACATTACTGTGCGAATATGTGTATATTTCAACTTGAAGGATTTATCTAGTTAATTCACGTAAGTTGTGTGATTTCTGCAGAATGTACCTGACGAGATGCAGCGAAATATGCCAGGCAATAAATCGTGCAATCTATTGTTTGTGTCTTCATTATTCAAATATAACAGAATATTATTTGGCCTTTAAGGGCCTGCCAAAAATATAGAAATAAAGCAATTTTCGAACATATCAAGATGGTTCCAGTTCCATTTCAAAAACAAAAATTCCAAATTTGACCTCGTCTAACCTGCTTCATCAGCTGTGGTTATTGTTGAGGTACGTGGTTTTTGTGGGTTTATTCACCCTAATTCTTGTCTTGTGAGTCCTATCTCGGACTGGTTATGTAACGTTTGTGTCTGTGACGTCAGCAGTGGTCGGCGGCTATCCTTTATGCTCTTCTGTTGTTATGGTTTTCTTTGTTGGTGTAGGCTCCTGGCTCGTCTGGCTGCAGTCCTTATAAGGACTTTTCGTGATCACACTCCAGCTGGGGATCGGTCGGCGGCTGTCCTTTGTGCATGTTTCCTTTTGTTTTCGTTGTTGGTGCAGGCTCCAGGCTTGACTGGTTGCAGTCCTTAAAAGGACTTTTTATTTGGTATTCTGTCTCCTTTTTTGTGCATTTTCTGTAGGAGCTTTTCGACGTTTTCTTTTTCCTCCTTGGGGAAACAGTTTTCACTGTTTCGTTTGCGTATCTGCTGCCTAGCGTTTTCTTCCTCCGTGGTCAGCCATGGGACGATTTCACCGTCCTCGATATAGTACTCGAAGTCGGCCTCACAGTTGTAGTGTACTAATGGGTATATCATCGGTTTCCCCCTGAGTTTTTTAGGCTTCTTCTTTTCTTTTTCTTCCCAGCGCCTTCTGAATTCCTGGCGCTTGAGTTCCTCCTTGTCGACTGGGTATTCTGTGCCTCCTTCGGAGATCTTGGGCGTTGTGGTTGGGCTGCTGGCTTTAGCTTGCTGTTCAGACTCGGTCTCTTGGGTTTCTTCTTGCGGTTTTTCTGTGAGTTCTTGTGTGGCTTCTGTTGTTTTGTTTTGAAAGAGTTCCATTTCAGCTCTATGCAGTTCTCTTTCGGTCTTGATAGTTTGTAGGATTTCTTCGTTCTCCTTCTTTATCTCAGTCATGCGCTGAATCTCTTGTTTGATGTTGAGCTGGATTTCTTTCATGTCGGCCAGCAGCTTCTCATTATCGCTGGTCGGAGTCGTCGTCAGCAGTGCCTTGACTTGTTTCTTCAACTCGTCTATCTGCTTTTGAAGTTGATCTCTTTCAGCTTGTGCTATACCCGTGGCTGTCTCGCCCCTCTGCATTGCTTCCTTGAATGGTGTCTTTGTGATGATGGCGATCTTTAAGACGTCTCTGTGTCTCTGCAGGTACGGACAGCCCAGGTATCTCGCTCCGTGTTTGCCCAGACAGTTGGCGCACTTTCTTCTGTTGTTAGGAGCTCGGAAGTCCGTGTCCAGCTTGGCCAGCGGACACTCCTTGAAGGCGTGGTGATCGGCGCAGTATCGACAGATTTCCGTCTTACTGCGACACGTTGCTCTGCTGTGGCCATCCCTCTGGCATTTTGAACATTGCGTGATTCTTGGTATGAATCTCTCTGGTTGCTGCAGTCTCTTGTTGAGTGATGCTGTGGTCGGCATTTCGCTGCCCTCCGATGTCACCACTGCCAGGGTTGTAGGTATCTTGGAGTAAGTGAGAAGCCGCTCCACCTTCAAGACTCGGATGTGAAGATTCTCTTCACGTAGCTGCTTCAGGATTTCTTCATCTGTCAGCTCCACAGGAATCCTCTTGACAACCCATCTGACTGTCTTTGAGTCGGTGTTTCCGACTCTGGTGTCTTTCTCCTCCTTCTTCTCTGCTGTCTTGGTTCTTGACTGTGTTGGGCTGTCAATCTTCTCCCTCGTAGTAGCTTCAGTAATGGCTGTAGTATCAGGCTCTTTGATGCAGCTAGCAGGTGGGCTCTCGACGTTCTTCTTCTTGTTGTCGGCTCCCACGCTGCACATCTTGGCAACAGCGTGTTTCTTGTTGTTGGATTTTCCACGTGACATTTTGCCGCTGATCATGCTTCTTGACAGAATAATGCGACTTGACTTGTTAGCGCTCGCAGTGCGAATGATATCAAGATGGTGTACTAAAGTTACATATATATTATTCTGGAAAATACAGGAAAGCAGATTATGAAAAATGTATTGCACAAAAAAGTGTAAATAAATAATATAATTACTTATATTAAGACGCTGACTATTTTTCTTTAACATATACAACTTAACATTTTGATTAATGGCAGTAAAAGGTGATTTCAAATGAAATTAAGGAAACAGCAACAAAGTAATTGGCAGAACTGCACATATTAGAAATATTTCTAGATTAGGTAATGCCCCTTAATATGTTAAGTCGTTATGTCCCATGCCTTGATTTAATTGTGTTTATTCCTTTTGTTTACATGGTCTCTCCCGAATTCGTTTGAACATAATTGTTTATTAATTCGGTCACCCTACACAATTATGCTAGCCTGTTGTCATGGTAATCTGGACATGCTCTTAATAAAAAAAAAAAAAAAAGAAGAAAATAAGAAAATAAACAAGCCAAGTACCATTTTATGATTTCTTATCTTGTGCATAGTATTTGATTTTGATTATGCTAATTAGCGTTAGCAGTAGCAGTCTTTTACCTTGTGCATGATGGAAAACGTACTGACCAATAAAAAGATGTCAGTTGCAACGAGAAAATGATTGTTGATCTGCTGCATAGATCATGTACAATTATATTGATGTAAATTGTGTGCAGTAAGCAGAAATGCTGGCAAACAAACATCTTATGGTAGTGGAGATGTAGTTTTCGAGGAAAAATGCAAAGAAAACCATGGACAGACAGAACAAAAAATCAATGAGCAAGTCCTACAAGGAAGATTATTGAAAACTGTAACCTGATTAAAGAAATTAAACGTAGCCAGTCAAGTTTATCTGGGCACGTTATTGGTAGGGAGCAAAAACTAGACAATTTAGTAACAACCTGCAAGATTGTGGTGGAAAGAACAAAGGGATGGCAGAGAGGTAAATATCTGGAATGGTAGACCACGTGACATATTTAAGACCAGAACACAAAGCTGATCCACGACCCTGGTGATTGTGTGAGATTGCGAAACATGGCCGAACATGATTATCTACATGTCACATGATGATGATGACTACAAATCAACAGAAATGACATGTGGTGAGACTTAGCTTTATAGAGTTCCCACTGATAACGTTATGGGTGTTGTCGCTGGAGCTACGGAGTTCATACTTTGTACGACACTTACGGCATTCCGCTCTGCGGAGAGACACCGAGACATATTGGATAAAACCTGTTGCAATGAAATCGACACTCTAGCCTTTAAACCATGCGTTTCTTGCTTATCCCGCACTCTCCACCGAGTTTCGAACCTTGTGTGGAACCGACCGCCCAATACACAACCACCTGTACCGCCGGCTCCCTGGCCAAGGTGTTCCGACGCAATCTGTAATCCCGCAAACTGCGTTCGAATCACAGCTGCATGCGATTTGTAAGCAAACAATTATGCTATCTTGTTGTTACGATAATCTGGGCGTGCTTTATATTTAAATCAAATATATCCATATATAAAAAATAAATAAGCGAAGCACCGTTTTAAGATTTCTTATAATGTGTATTATATTTTGTTTTGATTATGATAACCATAGTTATAGTAGCAACCGGATCTAGAAAACATAATTAAAACGGAATATTGTACCTAATAAACACTGCTAGAGTCATTTGTTTTTTTATAAATGATGTTTAGGTTTTACACAAGGAAATAACCACATGAAAGAAACTGCAGTAAAATCTTTTAGGCGCTACATTTCTAACCCCCCCCCCCCCCCCCCGCCATAAAAAAATCTCCCCCCCCCCCAAAAAAAAAAAAAAAAAAAATAAATAAATATCAAATGCACAGAAAATCATGTGTTACCAATTCCTAGAATGAATCGGTACACATATCTCTTGTCAATTCATAGAGTGCATCCGTAAAACTATCTCTCGTCGATTCATAGAGTGAATAGGTACAACTATTTCAGAACTGCGATAGTATCTGCGGGAGGGGGGGGGGGAGCTTTAAAGACATTAGATCAAGCATCGCTATGGCAAAGATGTCTAATGGTAAACATACTGATCAATAAAAAGTTGTCAACTGCAAAGAGAAAAAGAAAGTCTAAATGCTACATAAATATATACAATTATATGGACATGAATCATGTACAGTAGGCAGAAAAGCTGGCAAACATCTAATGGCAGCTGAGACGTAATACTGAGGAAGATGAAAGAATATAATGGAAAGACACAAAAACCAATGAGCAAGTCCTACAAGGAACACATTACAACAGTAAACTAATTCTTCTTCTTCTTCAGCGTTCCGAGCCATTGAGGTTCGTTGCTGCAGATACAATCCGTCTCCATTCGTCTCTCTGGTTGACCTTCTCTTGACAGTCGTTGATTCCAAGTGCTTGTAGGTCTGTACATATATTATTTCTCCACCGACCCCTTGGTCTACCTCGGGGTCTACGGTCATTTCTTTCCTGAGTGTAAGCGAGCTTTGTTTCCCTATTATCTTCCATTCTTTATATATGCCCCAGCCATTGTAGTCTATTAGCCTTCATGATACCAGTGATTAGCTGGGAGTTAAACAGATCATAAATGTCTTTGTTGTTTCTTCTTTTCCACTCTCCACTTTGTGTATCCAAAGATGCGTCTTAAAACTTTGTTCTCAAAAGTTTGTAATAAGGCTTCGTCTCCTTTCGTTGTACTCCAGGTTTCAGAGCCATAAAGCACAACTGGTCTGATCAGTGTTTTGTATATTGTGATTTTGGTGTTACGAGATAACGCATTTGATTTTAGTAGATGTTGCAGTGCATAGTATATCTTATTTCCAGAATTGATTCTAGTTTGTATTTCTTCCCTTATGATGTTGGAGCAGTTGAAGATTGTACCCAGGTATTTGTATGTTTCCGTTCTTTTAATGGTTGCTATTGCATACTGAACGAGAAGTCATCCTCCAATGCCAACTGACCGGTATAGGGATTAGTAAACTAATTAAAGATATTAAAAGTTGGCAAACAAGATTATTTGGTCACGTAATTAATGGAATTAAACTAACAAAATAAGCAACTGTTGGAAAGATTGAGAGAAAGGAACAAAATGAAGGTAGCGAGATCAATATATTGATGGCTTGATCACATGGCATAATCAAGATGAAAACACATAACTGATTCACGACTGGTAAAGGTGTGAGGTGGCGAAACATGACCACCCATGCTTGTCGGCATGGCACATGATGATGACTAACAAATCAACTAACATAGAAAGTGGTAAGGCTTAGCTTCATAGCTTCGATGCTGAGACCCCCATTGTCAGAGTCTTAGACCTGGCTCGTTATACCTAACACATGTGAGACAAGTACAAGTACAACATGATTGGACTTGAGACACAACGACACGAAGTTCAATGGATTTATTTACCGATCACATGCAACACGATCTAGTTTGACATGTGATGATCATTACAATACATACATTATACATCAATACACTTACAGACAACCCACAGCTTACAGTCTATCTCACAAGATGTACAAGCACTCGACTTTCGGGCACAGAACTACACAAAGCCTTTCTCTCTCCACACGTCCTGTCTGGTCCGAGTACCCCAAGCTGTCTGTCTGTTTCTCGCAAAGCGCTTGCCCTCTGTGGATTGGCTTCACCAGGCCTGCGTGCGTCTTGCGTTGTCCTTGCCTGACCGCTGGCTATCGCGTCAGCCAGCAACCTGCGGGCAGGTAACTAATACTCGCCTGGCGGGCGTACGATGTTCCTGCATCTCGGTTGGAGACATTCGAGATTCTGACACGCTCCCCCGGGGCTTCTTCATGAAAGATGTCATATTTCATGTATACTCTATATACATACCGGGTTAATATTTTAACATTGTCTGAATCTATCTTTCTGTTGTTATATACATTGGAATAGAAATACATAAGAATACATATATTGGCATAGAAATACATAAGAAATGCAAGTTGTATTTTAAGACATGTGGTGTTCAATCTTTACCACTTGCCAAGTTTCATCCTCTCGATGGATGATTACCTGAGTTGCAATGTTGACACAGTCAGATCGGTAGCACCAGCTTTCCAAAGCAACTACCTCGCAACCTCTAAAAAAAAGTAATAATATGCTCTCTGTAACAAAAAACATCTGGTAAGACCGTAATACGACTTTTTATAAGCCGTATTCAACGTTCGAGTTCCGACCTCATTTGGCCATGAGCTCTTCCGTCGGTCTACAACGTCGGTAATCCTATACCATGCCTAGTTGATGACTTCTTGGAGTGTTAACAATCTGGCAACACCATGGCTATTTATATACAACACATATTCGAATACATTTCAATTTATCGCCCTTGGTGTAATAATGTAATAACAATTAAATGAAAGGGACATAATTTTAAACAATCTTAAATTTAATAATTTACAATTATTCTTCTATTTCTCAGCGTCATCGCTTGATGCTTTCCCATACTAGCGAAAAAATTTCGATAGTATGAATAAGTTAATCAAGATATGATTCTAAGATTACACTAGTTGAAACAATATTAATACCTAATTCGTGTATTCGAGATTGATGATTCCCAAATATTTTAGAAGCGTCATACCTTTTTAAGGTTTTGTTTGTCGTCTGCTAATTTTTGGACTAAATTTATAAATTATCCGGAAGTACACACGAACAGCTGATGTTGAAAACTTCTATAACACACTTGTTCCGGTCTGATGTCGCACTTCGGAATGTAACTGTTCTGTTAGTTCATGTGTTGGATGTTTCGCTGGAAAAACTTCTGGATTTCGATTGACTGCAGTGGTGTAAATGTCAAAAGTTCAGTTCACTCTTTCATACACGGATTAAAATATCACTGGATATGTTCCACTCGCAGATACCACTGATAAATTGGATAGTTCGCTTGCGGTAAGTTTAGAGCGAATGTGGCACTGTTATTGTTTCGTAATATATATACAATTAATATTGTTCACTTTCTACCACACGCTGCACAATTATTCACGGCACTTACTACAGTAATAATAAAATAAGAAAACTATATATAGTGGGAATGAACCCTATCACATCACATAGTAGACATACACAGCTTTCGTGGAGAAAAAAAAACTTCACTGATGGCTGTGTTGGTCTGAGTGTATTTAGCACACTGCACTCAGACATTAGTGCTTACTGGGTCGGTCGGACAACGGGACAACAGATCGGCAATCGTGTTGGTTCTGCCTGCGATATGTCGAACTTCAAAGCTGTAATCTTGAAGCTTAAGAGACCAGAGCGCTATCATTTGGTTGGTAGGCATTCCTGAAGTAATAAATTTTAAAGGGCTATTGTCGGACTCCACAATGAAATGACGTCCCAGGAGGAATCTGGAAAATTTAGTTATACCCTCCACTAGAGCAAGGGCTTCCAACTGCGGTGTCGACCAAGCGCGTTCTCTAGGTTTTAATTTTCTAGAGAAGTAGTATACAGGATGTAGAATGTTATCATGTTCCTGTAACAGAACTGCTCCAATCGCTACGGAGCTCGCGTCTGTGCGTAATCTGAAAGAAATAAGAAAATTTGGCAATTTGAGAATGGGATTATTTAAACTATTCTCAGAGAAATAAGATAACACTTTCTGGAATGCAAATTTTAGGCATTCATTGTTTACAATATTTTCAGGTTGGTCTTTCGTTAGTAGGTTAGTAAAGTTTTCAGTTAGTTCAGCAAAATCAGGTATGAACTGTCTATAATAATTTAGTAGTCCTAACACACTTCTGACCTGCTTTTTCGTAGTCGGAAGTGAAAGTTTCAGTATTTTGGACACGATGTTATCGTCTGTCGTGACAAAGCCATTAGATATTTTGTACCCCAAGAAAGATATTTCCTGATAGGCTATGTCTACTTTTGTAGGCTTTACCGTCAGTCCGTGCTGTCTGATCCGTTCAAATGTCTGCTGTAATGTCTTTATATGGTCTGTCATTGTCTTTGTGTGAACACAAATGTCGTCCATGTAACAGATAATGTTTGGTATGTCCACTAGTAAAAGTCGTGTCATACGTACGAATGTCGCTGGGGCATTGACCAGCCCAAATGGAAGTTTGCACCATTCGTACAGTCCCCAAGGTGTGGCAAATGCTGTCAGGTGTCTGCTCTGTTCGTCTACCGCTATCTGCCAGTAACCTTTCGTCATGTCTAACTTCGTAAAGAATCTAGAGTTTGTCAGTTCTGTCAGTAGATCTTCAGAGTTGGACATTGGTTCTAGATCTAGAAGTGTTATTTTATTTAATTTTCTATAGTCGATACAGAGTCTTATCGTGTTGTCCTTTTTGCGTACCATGACCATTGGAGATGAGAAATGTGATTGGGATCGTCTAATGATGTTGTTTTTCTCTAAGCTAATGATTTCCTGATGTAAGTTTTCTTTGTAATGCACTGGAATGGTGTAAGTTCTGCATTTTATGGGTGTGTTTGAAGTGAGTGTGATGTGATGCTGTACTAATTCTGCTTGTCCTGGGTTGTTGGAGAAGATGGTGTTGTACTGTTGTATGAGATGTTTGCAGCTGTCTGTTTCTGCTTGAGTTAAGTTTGGGTTTATTTTGATTTCTTTCAAGCAGTTTGTCGTGTCTAATGCAGGTGTTGGAATTTCGTCACTATCTTCGTCATCTTCATGGTCTATTATTACTGTACAAGCTATTGTATCGTCTTGTTCGTTATCTCTGTTGTAATATGGTCTTAGCATATTGATGTGGAATATTTTGTGTTTGTCTTTTATTTGAATCTCATAGTCTACAGCTGAAATCTGTCTAATTACTTTAAATGGTCCTTGCCAAGACTCAGTCAATAAGTGTCTGTCACTAGGTAAGAGAAGAAGTACGTCCTGTCCAGGTGTCAACGTTATTGTCCTGTTACCTTTGTCTGCATATTGTCTATATGTCGCACCAGATAATTTTAGTGCTTCTTTTGCAATTGTACAAGATTTGATGATTCTTTCACGCAATGATGTAACGTATACGTATGATGATATGGGTTTAAGTAAAGGAGTGGCTTCACTTAACATTTGATGATAAATACTCAATGGGCCACGTGGTTTGGCACCATAGATAAGTTCAAAAGGAGAGAATCCAGTACTAGAATGTGGCACTTCGCGATAAGCAAAAAGTATAGCAGGCAAATATAAGTCCCAGTTGTTGGGATGTTCTTGCGTGACTTTAGCAAGCATATGCTTTAAATCACCGTTAAACTTCTCTATGATACCAGTTGAGTGAGGGTGATATGGAGAATTGAAACATTGCTTCACCCCTAACATTTTGGTGAAAGCTTGAGTAGATGCGGCAATGAACTGACTTCCCCTATCTGATAGGATAGTGTCTGGAAATCCTATCCGTGAAAATATATGGAAGAAAACTTCCATTATAGCATTGGTAGTTATGTTCTTTAACGGAATCGCTTCAGGCCAGCGACTACATAGATCAATGAAGGTAATAATATATTTATTCCCTCTGGTTGTTATTTGATTAAGAGGGCCCACTATGTCGACAGATATTTTCTCAAAAGGTCGACTGGCTAAGTCAGTGATTTGTAATTTTGCCTGTGGGTATTTACCTTTCTTTACTAGTTTTTGGCAGATGTCACAACTTCTGCAATATTGCTTAATGTCATTGCAGAATTTGGGCCAATAAAACGGTGTTAGTAATCTTGATCTGGTCTTAGAGTATGCCATATGCCATGCAAGAGGTATATCATGGGCAAGATGTAAGGCTTGCTTACGGTATTCAACTGGCAAAACAGTTTGCTCTGTTGTGCTGTCACCTCTGGTATAGTACCTGGTGAGAATGCAATTTTTCAAAGCAAAATGCCATCTTGCATTTTTGGTTACCTTTGGCTTTTGGCCGATCAGATTAAAATATTTAGACAATGAAGGATCAGCCTTTTGGGCTGTTACAAAAGTCTCCTTCATAGTTTTAGGAGGTAGTACCACTGGGCTAAGCATTTCTATAGCCTCAGTTTGATTAATTTCATCTTGCACTCTAGCAGTAGATCTAGTTACTGCGTTCACACATTCAATGATATCAGATGGTGATGAAACAGTTTAATCAATGATGTCATGAGATCTTAGTACTACATTATCTACCATACATTCATTTGGTGATACAACATTATCAATGATGATATGTGATGGTGATGATGTTAAGTTCTCATCAATGCAAACAGATGTTATATCATGAGGCATATCATTCACCTCTGGTAAATTTCCAATGATAATATCACACACAGGGTTAGTTAATGCTGCGCATTTTACTTTCCCAGTGAGGAAAGGTGTCTGAATATATCCCCATGCTAATGGGTACTTTTCAATATTCCCAGAGAATATTCTGCATGTTACGTGCATGCCTGTATAGTCTGTAGGCATTATGAACTTTCTCTTTAGTCCAATAAGTGAACTGCCGGTGTCCCGAAGGACTGTAGCGGGCTTGCCATTCACATATCCCTGATGGATGTTTATTCTGCCTTTGGAATCTATTACCAAATTAGCTTCTTCATTGGCAATAGGAATGGAGTGGCCGCATGTCAAAACGCCATCTTCATAAAAGGTATTACAAACAGTACATTTATTTGCATTAAACATGTCAAAAGCCTGTGCTGAGTTCACATGGTGTTTCTCTGATTGTTCTTCATCTGATGATGAACTATCAAATAAGGCGGCATTTGCTTTCTTGGTCATTTGTCTTCCTTTACAAGCCTGACGCCAATGCCCGTACGCCTTACAGAGGAAACATTTACGTGTATTTTTGAAAGCTTTACGTTCTTTATCTTGGCTATTTATGATGTTTTGTAGATATGTAAGATATGCAGGGTTTTTGTCACACATCTCACCTTGGTGGTGTGAAAAGTTACAATATCTACAATGATTGTATTTCTCAGACGTAGGCTTATATGGTTTTTGCCTATGATAGGGTTCTGATCGAGGTTTTTCATAGTTAGCCGATGCTACAAAGTTTGTATCAATAGCTTCACTAGCAAAACAATGTTTATTGGCTGTATAATAAGCCGAACCACGTCTCTCAATCTGATCTACATTCGTACATTCATTCTCTTGCAAAAATTTTGAAAATGCTGATGGAAGGGATGAGATGACTTTATCCCTGATGATTAGATCTTCTAATTTCTGATAATCTTTATCTATTTTAGCTGCTGGAGTCCATTTGGTAAATATGTCTCGGACTAAGCAGAGGTAGTCAGAGAACGTTTGAGTCGGTTTTGGACTCAACTTGCTGAATTGTTCTCGGTAACCTGCCTCATCTAACATAAAATGTGCCACAATCTTTGATCTTAGATAATGGTAATCTTTTCTGAGGTCTTTAGGGATAGTCTCTATGACTTTCAGAGGCTCCCCTGACAAACTCCTCATATAAATAATATTCCATTCAGAAAATGGGACCTGGTAATGGTCCATTAAGGTTTCAAAATTTTGGGTGAACGCTGCAATGCAGTCAACTGAGGTATAATTTCTCACAATACCTTGATACTTTTTGTACTGGTTTTCTTTCTCCAGTCTTTAAGATTTCTTAGACTCTTTGTCTATGGCAGTATCAGTTTCAAGTTGTTTAATTTTAAGTTGTAACTCAAGCTCTTCTCTTTTACTCTGAGCTGAGATTTCTGCTTTCCTCAATTCTAACTCAGCTTGCTTTGTTTTTGCAGATAGTTCTAGCTCTTCCTGTTTTAATGATGTTTCTTCCTCTGCCTGCTTGGCAGCTTTTTCAGTCTCTGCTTGCTTTAATGCTGTTTCTGCCTCTACTTGCTTGGCAGCTCTTTCAGTCTATGCTTGCTTTAATGCTCTTTCAGCCGCTCATTCTTCGCGTTCGTTGTATTCAGAGTATTTCCTTTCACTCCACTTTGTTAATTCATCACCAGTTAACTTCAGCTTTAAACCCATCTCGATGAAGTCGTTTAATGAAGACATGATGGTAATAATAAATGCAAATGAGTTGTCAGACACACAATTAGTTATAAGTTGTTAGTATAGTGAAAAATTTACAATTGTGTTCAACTTACAATTTGTGCCCAAATTTGCATCCGAAAGTATATAGAAAGAAAAATATACTCAAGTGTACTGGATGCGGTGGAGAACGGTTCACAC
This sequence comes from Cepaea hortensis, assembly GCA_963921405.1. NCBI lineage: Eukaryota > Metazoa > Mollusca > Gastropoda > Stylommatophora > Helicidae > Cepaea > Cepaea hortensis. The sequence continues at coordinate 66,002,194 of OY992896.1, forward strand.
TAGGGCTAGGAACTGTAGGGTCGCTAGTTCAAAACACAAATGACCTCTACGGGCAAGGGTTTCAGATGGCACAGAAAACCTGCTTTGTTTTTGGGAGGAAATAAATTAGCGTCTATTTGATGTGGTGTGTATGCTTGTCACTAAGTTTTGATTAGGTTTGTATGGCGTTGAGTGTAATTGTAGGTCGTACTGTCGTCAATCAACAATTTTTTTTTTCAAAACCACAAGTCACTTTCTTTCCGAAACTTTTTGCTTTCCACAATACAATTTCACCAAGACAATCTAAATATATCTCAACACTCTACAACACTGATGACACATCACTTACATCAAGATGACATTCAGTAAGGACATAGACATCAAGTTTACAAGATGGCGACAAGGTTACAATGGCGACGATTTCACAATGTCGACAAGGTCAAAATGGCGACAAGTTACACAATCACTGATGTTTTACACGTTTACAAGATCAAACAAATGTATGTACTTTACGTTCACATTTAGCCTCCATATTCAAACAATGTAATATAATACTATATGAGGATGAGCCTTCACGTTCACATTTAAATGTACATTAACGCTGGACAAAAGTAACGTTCACAAATCTAGGTTCAAATCTTAAATAAATTAATCGTTCAATGAGGACGAGCGCCCACGTTCACACATGTCAGAGTCTTAAACCTGGCTCGTTATACCTAACACATGTGAGACAAGTACAAGTACAACATGATTGGACTTGAGACACAACGACACGAAGTTCAATGGATTTATTTACCGATCACATGCAACACGATCTAGTTTGACATGTGATGATCATTACAATACATACATTATACATCAATACACTTACAGACAACCCACAGCTTACAGTCTATCTCACAAGATGTACAAGCACTCGACTTTCGGGCACAGAACTACACAAAGCCTTTCTCTCTCCACACGTCCTGTCTGGTCCGAGTACCCCAAGCTGTCTGTCTGTTTCTCGCAAAGCGCTTGCCCTCTGTGGATTGGCTTCACCAGGCCTGCGTGCGTCTTGCGTTGTCCTTGCCTGACCGCTGGCTATCGCGTCAGCCAGCAACCTGCGGGCAGGTAACTAATACTCGCCTGGCGGGCGTAACGATGTTACTGCATCCCGGTTGGGGACTATTCGCCTGGCGGGCGTAACGATGTTCCTGCATCTCGGTTGGAGACATTCGAGATTCTGACACGCTCCCCCGGGGCTTCTTCATGAAAGATGTCATATTTCATGTATACTCTATATACATACCGGGTTAATATTTTAACATTGTCTGAATCTATCTTTCTGTTGTTATATACATTGGAATAGAAATACATAAGAATACATATATTGGCATAGAAATACATAAGAAATGCAAGTTGTATTTTAAGACATGTGGTGTTCAATCTTTACCACTTGCCAAGTTTCATCCTCTCGATGGATGATTACCTGAGTTGCAATGTTGACACAGTCAGATCGGTAGCACCAGCTTTCCAAAGCAACTACCTCGCAACCTCTAAAAAAAGTAATAATATACCTCTCTGTAACAAAAAACATCTGGTAAGACCGTAATACGACTTTTTATAAGCCGTATTCAACGTTCGAGTTCCGACCTCATTTGGCCATGAGCTCTTCCGTCGGTCTACAACGTCGGTAATCCTATACCATGCCTAGTTGATGACTTCTTGGAGTGTTAACAATCTGGCAACACCATGGCTATTTATATACAACACATATTCGAATACATTTCAATTTATCGCCCTTGGTGTAATAATGTAATAACAATTAAATGAAAGGGACATAATTTTAAACAATCTTAAATTTAATAATTTACAATTATTCTTCTATTTCTCAGCGTCATCGCTTGATGCTTTCCCATACTAGCGAAAAAATTTCGATAGTATGAATAAGTTAATCAAGATATGATTCTAAGATTACACTAGTTGAAACAATATTAATACCTAATTCGTGTATTCGAGATTGATGATTCCCAAATATTTTAGAAGCGTCATACCTTTTTAAGGTTTTGTTTGTCGTCTGCTAATTTTTGGACTAAATTTATAAATTATCCGGAAGTACACACGAACAGCTGATGTTGAAAACTTCTATAACACACTTGTTCCGGTCTGATGTCGCACTTCGGAATGTAACTGTTCTGTTAGTTCATGTGTTGGATGTTTCGCTGGAAAAACTTCTGGATTTCGATTGACTGCAGTGGTGTAAATGTCAAAAGTTCAGTTCACTCTTTCATACACGGATTAAAATATCACTGGATATGTTCCACTCGCAGATACCACTGATAAATTGGATAGTTCGCTTGCGGTAAGTTTAGAGCGAATGTGGCACTGTTATTGTTTCGTAATATATATACAATTAATATTGTTCACTTTCTACCACACGCTGCACAATTATTCACGACACTTACTACAGTAATAATAAAATAAGAAAACTATATATAGTGGGAATGAACCCTATAACATCACATAGTAGACATACACAGCTTTCGTGGAGAAAAAAAAACTTCACTGATGGCTGTGTTGGTCTGAGTGTATTTAGCACACTGCACTCAGACATTAGTGCTTACTGGGTCGGTCGGACAACGGGACAACAGATCGGCAATCGTGTTGGTTCTGCCTGCGATATGTCGAACTTCAAAGCTGTAATCTTGAAGCTTAAGAGACCAGAGCGCTATCATTTGGTTGGTAGGCATTCCTGAAGTAATAAATTTTAAAGGGCTATTGTCGGACTCCACAATGAAATGACGTCCCAGGAGGAATCTGGAAAATTTAGTTATACCCTCCACTAGAGCAAGGGCTTCCAACTGCGGTGTCGACCAAGCGCGTTCTCTAGGTTTTAATTTTCTAGAGAAGTAGTATACAGGATGTAGAATGTTATCATGTTCCTGTAATAGAACTGCTCCAATCGCTACGGAGCTCGCGTCTGTGCGTAATCTGAAAGAAATAAGAAAATTTGGCAATTTGAGAATGGGATTATTTAAACTATTCTCAGAGAAATAAGATAACACTTTCTGGAATGCAAATTTTAGGCATTCATTGTTTACAATATTTTCAGGTTGGTCTTTCGTTAGTAGGTTAGTAAAGTTTTCAGTTAGTTCAGCAAAATCAGGTATGAACTGTCTATAATAATTTAGTAGTCCTAACACACTTCTGACCTGCTTTTTCGTAGTCGGAAGTGAAAGTTTCAGTATTTTGGACACGATGTTATCGTCTGTCGTGACAAAGCCATTAGATATTTTGTACCCCAAGAAAGATATTTCCTGATAGGCTATGTCTACTTTTGTAGGCTTTACCGTCAGTCCGTGCTGTCTGATCCGTTCAAATGTCTGCTGTAATGTCTTTATATGGTCTGTCATTGTCTTTGTGTGAACACAAATGTCGTCCATGTAACAGATAATGTTTGGTATGTCCACTAGTAAAAGTCGTGTCATACGTACGAATGTCGCTGGGGCATTGACCAGCCCAAATGGAAGTTTGCACCATTCGTACAGTCCCCAAGGTGTGGCAAATGCTGTCAGGTGTCTGCTCTGTTCGTCTACCGCTATCTGCCAGTAACCTTTCGTCATGTCTAACTTCGTAAAGAATCTAGAGTTTGTCAGTTCTGTCAGTAGATCTTCAGAGTTGGACATTGGTTCTAGATCTAGAAGTGTTATTTTATTTAATTTTCTATAGTCGATACAGAGTCTTATCGTGTTGTCCTTTTTGCGTACCATGACCATTGGAGATGAGAAATGTGATTGGGATCGTCTAATGATGTTGTTTTTCTCTAAGCTAATGATTTCCTGATGTAAGTTTTCTTTGTAATGCACTGGAATGGTGTAAGTTCTGCATTTTATGGGTGTGTTTGAAGTGAGTGTGATGTGATGCTGTACTAATTCTGTTTGTCCTGGGTTGTTGGAGAAGATGGTGTTGTACTGTTGTATGAGATGTTTGCAGCTGTCTGTTTCTGCTTGAGTTAAGTTTGGGTTTATTTTGATTTCTTTCAAGCAGTTTGTCGTGTCTAATGCAGGTGTTGGAATTTCGTCACTATCTTCGTCATCTTCATGGTCTATTATTACTGTACAAGCTATTGTATCGTCTTGTTCGTTATCTCTGTTGTAATATGGTCTTAGCATATTGATGTGGAATATTTTGTGTTTGTCTTTTATTTGAATCTCATAGTCTACAGCTGAAATCTGTCTAATTACTTTAAATGGTCCTTGCCAAGACTCAGTCAATAAGTGTCTGTCACTAGGTAAGAGAAGAAGTACGTCCTGTCCAGGTGTCAACGTTATTGTCCTGTTACTTTTGTCTGCATATTGTCTATATGTCGCACCAGATAATTTTAGTGCTTCTTTTGCAATTGTACAAGATTTGATGATTCTTTCACGCAATGATGTAACGTATACGTATGATGATATGGGTTTAAGTAAAGGAGTGGCTTCACTTAACATTTGATGATAAATACTCAATGGGCCACGTGGTTTGGCACCATAGATAAGTTCAAAAGGAGAGAATCCAGTACTAGAATGTGGCACTTCGCGATAAGCAAAAAGTATAGCAGGCAAATATAAGTCCCAGTTGTTGGGATGTTCTTGCGTGACTTTAGCAAGCATATGCTTTAAATCACCGTTAAACTTCTCTATGATACCAGTTGAGTGAGGGTGATATGGAGAATTGAAACATTGCTTCACCCCTAACATTTTGGTGAAAGCTTGAGTAGATGCGGCAATGAACTGACTTCCCCTATCTGATAGGATAGTGTCTGGAAATCCTATCCGTGAAAATATATGGAAGAAAACTTCCATTATAGCATTGGTAGTTATGTTCTTTAACGGAATCGCTTCAGGCCAGCGACTACATAGATCAATGAAGGTAATAATATATTTATTCCCTCTGGTTGTTATTTGATTAAGAGGGCCCACTATGTCGACAGATATTTTCTCAAAAGGTCGACTGGCTAAGTCAGTGATTTGTAATTTTGCCTGTGGGTGTTTACCTTTCTTTACTAGTTTTTGGCAGATGTCACAACTTCTGCAATATTGCTTAATGTCATTGCAGAATTTGGGCCAATAAAACGGTGTTAGTAATCTTGATCTGGTCTTAGAGTATGCAATATGCCATGCAAGAGGTATATCATGGGCAAGATGTAAGGCTTGCTTACGGTATTCAACTGGCAAAACAGTTTGCTCTGTTGTGCTGTCACCTCTGGTATAGTACCTGGTGAGAATGCAATTTTTCAAAGCAAAATGCCATCTTGCATTTTTGGTTACCTTTGGCTTTTGGCCGATCAGATTAAAATATTTAGACAATGAAGGATCAGCCTTTTGGGCTGTTACAAAAGTCTCCTTCATAGTTTTAGGAGGTAGTACCACTGGGCTAAGCATTTCTATAGCCTCAGTTTGATTAATTTCATCTTGCACTCTAGCAGTAGATCTAGTTACTGCGTTCACACATTCAATGATATCAGATGGTGATGAAACAGTTTAATCAATGATGTCATGAGATCTTAGTGCTACATTATCTACCATACATTCATTTGGTGATACAACATTATCAATGATGATATGTGATGGTGATGATGTTAAGTTCTCATCAATGCAAACAGATGTTATATCATGAGGCATATCATTCACCTCTGGTAAATTTCCAATGATAATATCACACACAGGGTTAGTTAATGCTGCGCATTTTACTTTCCCAGTGAGGAAAGGTGTCTGAATATATCCCCATGCTAATGGGTACTTTTCAATATTCCCAGAGAATATTCTGCATGTTACGTGCATGCCTGTATAGTCTGTAGGCATTATGAACTTTCTCTTTAGTCCAATAAGTGAACTGCCGGTGTCCCGAAGGACTGTAGCGGGCTTGCCATTCACATATCCCTGATGGATGTTTATTCTGCCTTTGGAATCTATTACCAAATTAGCTTCTTCATTGGCAATAGGAATGGAGTGGCCGCATGTCAAAACGCCATCTTCATAAAAGGTATTACAAACAGTACATTTATTTGCATTAAACATGTCAAAAGCCTGTGCTGAGTTCACAGGGTGTTTCTCTGATTGTTCTTCATCTGATGATGAACTATCAAATAAGGCGGCATTTGCTTTCTTGGTCATTTGTCTTCCTTTACAAGCCTGACGCCAATGCCCGTACGCCTTACAGAGGAAACATTTACGTGTATTTTTGAAAGCTTTACGTTCTTTATCTTGGCTATTTATGATGTTTTGTAGATATGTAAGATATGCAGGGTTTTTGTCACACATCTCACCTTGGTGGTGTGAAAAGTTACAATATCTACAATGATTGTATTTCTCAGACGTAGGCTTATATGGTTTTTGCCTATGATAGGGTTCTGATCGAGGTTTTTCATAGTTAGCCGATGCTACAAAGTTTGTATCAATAGCTTCACTAGCAAAACAATGTTTATTGGCTGTATAATAAGCCGAACCACGTCTCTCAATCTGATCTACACTCGTACATTCATTCTCTTGCAAAAATTTTGAAAATGCTGATGGAAGGGATGAGATGACTTTATCCCTGATGATTAGATCTTCTAATTTCTGATAATCTTTATCTATTTTAACTGCTGGAGTCCATTTGGTAAATATGTCTCGGACTAAGCAGAGGTAGTCAGAGAACGTTTGAGTCGGTTTTGGACTCAACTTGCTGAATTGTTCTCGGTAACCTGCCTCATCTAACATAAAATGTGCCACAATCTTTGATCTTAGATAATGGTAATCTTTTCTGAGGTCTTTAGGGATAGTCTCTATGACTTTCAGAGGCTCCCCTGACAAACTCCTCATATAAATAATATTCCATTCAGAAAATGGGACCTGGTAATGGTCCATTAAGGTTTCAAAATTTTGGGTGAACGCTGCAATGCAGTCAACTGAGGTATAATTTCTCACAATACCTTGATACTTTTTGTACTGGTTTTCTTTCTCCAGTCTTTAAGATTTCTTAGACTCTTTGTCTATGGCAGTATCAGTTTCAAGTTGTTTAATTTTAAGTTGTAACTCAAGCTCTTCTCTTTTACTCTGAGCTGAGATTTCTGCTTTCCTCAATTCTAACTCAGCTTGCTTTGTTTTTGCAGATAGTTCTAGCTCTTCCTGTTTTAATGATGTTTCTTCCTCTGCCTGCTTGGCAGCTTTTTCAGTCTCTGCTTGCTTTAATGCTGTTTCTGCCTCTACTTGCTTGGCAGCTCTTTCAGTCTATGCTTGCTTTAATGCTCTTTCAGCCGCTCTTTCTTCACGTTCGTTGTATTCAGAGTATTTCCTTTCACTCCACTTTGTTAATTCATCACCAGTTAACTTCAGCTTTAAACCCATCTCGATGAAGTCGTTTAATGAAGACATGATGGTAATAATAAATGCAAATGAGTTGTCAGACACACAATTAGTTATAAGTTGTTAGTATAGTGAAAAATTTACAATTGTGTTCAACTTACAATTTGTGCCCAAATTTGCATCCGAAAGTATATAGAAAGAAAAATATACTCAAGTGTACTGGATGCGGTGGAGAATGGTTCACACTAGGGCTAGGAACTGTAGGGTCGCTAGTTCAAAACACAAATGACCTCTACGGGCAAGGGTTTCAGATGGCACAGAAAACCTGCTTTGTTTTTGGGAGGAAATAAATTAGCGTCTATTTGATGTGGTGTGTATGCTTGTCACTAAGTTTTGATTAGGTTTGTATGGCGTTGAGTGTAATTGTAGGTCGTACTGTCGTCAATCAACAATTTTTTTTTTCAAAACCACAAGTCACTTTCTTTCCGAAACTTTTTGCTTTCCACAATACAATTTCACCAAGACAATCTAAATATATCTCAACACTCTACAACACTGATGACACATCACTTACATCAAGATGACATTCAGTAAGGACATAGACATCAAGTTTACAAGATGGCGACAAGGTTACAATGGCGACGATTTCACAATGTCGACAAGGTCAAAATGGCGACAAGTTACACAATCACTGATGTTTTACACGTTTACAAGATCAAACAAATGTATGTACTTTACGTTCACATTTAGCCTCCATATTCAAACAATGTAATATAATACTATATGAGGATGAGCCTTCACGTTCACATTTAAATGTACATTAACGCTGGACAAAAGTAACGTTCACAAATCTAGGTTCAAATCTTAAATAAATTAATCGTTCAATGAGGACGAGCGCCCACGTTCACACATGTCAGAGTCTTAAACCTGGCTCGTTATACCTAACACATGTGAGACAAGTACAAGTACAACATGATTGGACTTGAGACACAACGACACGAAGTTCAATGGATTTATTTACCGATCACATGCAACACGATCTAGTTTGACATGTGATGATCATTACAATACATACATTATACATCAATACACTTACAGACAACCCACAGCTTACAGTCTATCTCACAAGATGTACAATCACTCGACTTTCGGGCACAGAACTACACAAAGCCTTTCTCTCTCCACACGTCCTGTCTGGTCCGAGTACCCCAAGCTGTCTGTCTGTTTCTCGCAAAGCGCTTGCCCTCTGTGGATTGGCTTCACCAGGCCTGCGTGCGTCTTGCGTTGTCCTTGCCTGACCGCTGGCTATCGCGTCAGCCAGCAACCTGCGGGCAGGTAACTAATACTCGCCTGGCGGGCGTAACGATGTTACTGCATCCCGGTTGGGGACTATTCGCCTGGCGGGCGTTACGATGTTCCTGCATCTCGGTTGGAGACATTCGAGATTCTGACACCCATTTCTGTGCTTATCAGGGCAATGGTCTGGGTGCTATTATCTTTCCTTATCAAAGCAAGGATCAGGGATCATTACCTGTCCGTGGCTGCATTCTCTTCGTTTTTGTTTTCGTACTGCCAAGATTTGATAATAAATAAAAACATCCGTTGGAGCATGTGCGATTCGTACGCTCAAACTATTGTTGTGTAACCAAAAAGTCTTGATATTTCGTTGAAAATTACTGAAAGGGTAGACAATGTAAAATACTGTGGAAATATGTGTGTTGCATATTTCAGCTTGAAGGATTCGTCGATTTTCTTGATGTGTGACTTCTGACACTGCAGTGAAATCCAAAATGACAATAAACTGTGCAATCTATTGTTTGCGTCTTCAGTATAACAAAAATATATGTGACTCGGGTAAACTGCGAAGAGGGGTGGGGGAAGGGGGGAGATGGGTGGAGTCATGATGAAATAGGATGTTCAGTAAGAGACCTAATACTTGATCATCATCACCTTTCACTTTTGCTGTCAAGCGTCGTGGGGAGAATTAGTTCCCGTTCCAGCGTCCAATATGTGGTACAGGATAGTGTCATTCTGTGTCAATCCATGTTTTTCCTCTCATGTCCTTTTACTCTCGTATCAGATATTCTTTGGTGTCACACGTTGTTCTTGATGATAATATCAATGTTCTTGATGATCTTTGCGTGATATTGTCGTGTGATGGTCGTTGTCTAGGTAACGATAATCATGGTGTGTCAATTGAGATATCTAACTGTCTTGCCATATAACTCACCCCCGCAGTGCACATTCACCAGTCATTAAACAAGATTCAGTTGGCGCACATAATCCTTTATTACGGAAATAACACAGACTCACGGAACATATGTATATATCCAGAAACAATGTAATCCATAGACTATAAATATCCTCCTCACAATTTAACCAGCACACATCAATGCCTTCTCACGGCTTGCTTCTTATCAAATCCACAAGACAGGTAATCCAGCTACTATCCACGGCTGGATCTCCCACAATACAACCCACACATTGGGTTGGAGCCACTGCTCAAATATGCAACCCACTCTGGGTCTAGGCCTGTCTTCACAACTGGGAGAATAACACAACACGGAGATCTCTAACTCCGCTTCTCCTTAGACTACCGACCAGTTCGGCATTTCCACATTAACTGTCCTGAAGTCCCTTGACTTCACACAAAACTAACCTGTCCTTCCCCCATCCCCCTGGGAGATTTTCTCTACCCTCACTATTTTATTTCTCAGGACTGGCTGTTTTCCCCATAGCCAGTTCAGTCACTTTACTGTCTCCCACTTTCATCCCTTCTCTCTCATGCCCGGTCACTCAACTCATTGTCAATGACCCAGGCTTATGTCATCACCCCCCTCTTAAAAGAAAACTTCGTTTTCAAATATTGGGAGACTAAAACGTACTAAACATGTGACCCAGACATAGTTAGTTAGTTAGTTAGTTAGTCGTAGTTCCAACCTCATAGCAACGTGTTGTCCCCATTATGCTCCGTTCCTGTACCAGTGAATATCGCACAAAACGCTCCCCACTGCCCAATGTGAAAAGTGGAAAAGACAGGAGTCTTGACAAACAACAGCCCGCACAGATACACTGTGCATAATGCTGCCGCTAGAATGTCAACACAATAGTCCCCCACAAAACACCCAGTTCATATCTGATGGAATCGGCAGTCATTTTCCCATCTGGATGTTTCATAAATGTTCACCCACACAGTCCACGACGCTCGTGCGTCGAAGTACACTTGTTCCTGCAGCGAGGCGCCGTCGTCATTTGGAGGCGACAGGTTCGATCCCGGTTGGTAACTATTATAGCTTTCAAATTTTATGTTGTCTAGTGCGTCTTCTAATCTCTATTTCCTTCTTCTTCTTCTGTGAGTGCTAAATAATACTATGTGTGTCCATTTATGTAATCGTCTTAGTGGCCTCAACGGTTCTCCCCATTTATTTCTTGTGTTTACGTGTACACCCACAAAAGAGTTGCTGTTAATCTCTTGACGCAGTACTGTCTAAATTGATGGAACGAAGTCACAGATACTAACTCCACTCTCAGCGAAGAGCCCACAGATATCTCAGAATGACAACAATGTCTATAATGCTCTTGACCGTACGTAGCCTTCTAGATACTCCTTACTAAGCGACGAGCCACCAGATGTCACACGTTGTTCTTGATGATAATATCAATGTTCTTGATGATCTTTGCGTGATATTGTCGTGTGATGGTCGTTGTCTAGGTAACGATAATCATGGTGTGTCAATTGAGATATCTAACAGTCTTGCCATATAACTCACCCCCGCAGTGCACATTCACCAGTCATTAAACAAGATTCAGTTGGCGCACATAATCCTTTATTACGGAAATAACACAGACTCACGGAACATATGTATATATCCAGAAACAATGTAATCCATAGACTATAAATATCCTCCTCACAATTTAACCAGCACACATCAATGCCTTCTCACGGCTTGCTTCTTATCAAATCCACAAGACAGGTAATCCAGCTACTATCCACGGCTGGATCTCCCACAATACAACCCACACATTGGGTTGGAGCCACTGCTCAACTATGCAACCCACTCTGGGTCGAGGCCTGTCTTCACAACTGGGAGAACAACACAACACAGAGATCTCTATCTCCGCTTCTCCTTAGACTACCGACCAGTTCGGCATCTCCACATTAACTGTCCTGAAGTCCCTTGACTTCACACAAAACTAACCTGTCCTTCCCCCATCCCCCTGGTAGATTTTCTCTACCCTCACTATTTTATTTCTCAGGACTGGCTGTTTTCCCCATAGCCAGGTCAGTCACTTTACTGTCTCCCACTTTCATCCCTTCTCTCTCATGCCCGGTCACTCAACTCATTGTCAATGGCCCAGGCTAATGTCATTTGGTGTAGCGCAAGTGTTGGTAGCTGACGATATTGCATTCTAAAGAGATGGCCGAACCATTTGATCTTCTGCATTTCAATATATATGGCTCAAGGTGTTGATCCCACTGTCTGTCTGATAACACAATCTCTTTCTCGGTATCGGAAAGTTAAGTTGGCAGCTCTTCTCTAGCCCGTCATCTCGTAGATATTGATTCCGCGTGTGATTTGGAGGATGTCCAAGTTTGACATTGGCAGCACAGGGTTGGTGTGAATATGTTATTTATTATCTGTCGTTGTGCGGACATAAATATATTTGAATGTTTCAGTATGGGTGATAGTGATATATAAGCTCACTTGCTTTCTGACATCTGACTCATATTTCTCAAAATCAGATGTCAACGGTTAACTAATTTTTCCTCGCGAATAATGTGTCTACAACTGTTAATTCTCTAGTGAATGTTTGTTTCCATTGATGACAAACTTTAATTTTAGTGGCGGACATTTAGTCTTGGTATTTTTGCAGTAGCCTTATGCATGTATGCGTGAGCCTGCTTTTGGTTTGTCGGAACTGCTGTCTGCTCTACTATTCACAGTGAGGAGCATTTTGTGTGGTACCACGGCAAACGTCTATTTTATGTTTTAAAATGTGGACAACGAATAAACAATCCAAGGATAAAACTGAAAATGTCAAAACTTGGAAATAATGTGGAATAGAACGAATGTGATTGCACGAGAAGAGGAGAACCAGAACTCTAGTAAAACTTCTAGTTCCACTTCTCACAGTGTGGAGTATATTGTGTGATGTTCACAGACACAGAAATGGAGCAGTATGGGGTAAATCTTTGTCGTGAAGTTGGTGCGACGACTAACGTCTATTTTATGTTAGAAAATGTGGACAACGAATAAAGAATCCAAAGATAAAACTGAAGATTTCAAAATTTGGAAATAATGTCGAATAGAAGGAATGTGATTGCAGGAGACAAGAAGCAATAAATCTCCAGTAATATTGCACCAAGTCACTTTATAAAATTAACGTGAATGGAAAGCCACGCGTGCAGGTCAATAGTATTTTCACCTACATCTATTAACAACAGATGACGGCAGGTGAGAGGCAGACATGAGTATGAGAGTGTAGACAAATAACATTTAACAATATGAAACACGTTCTCCTGGAAATCAGAGTGTGAGCGCACGACAGGAGAATAGCAAACGGGAAAATCCTCCCCCTGGAAGTGTGAGTAACGTAATCGACGCGAGGTACAGGTCGGGGGGGGGGGGGGGGGGAGTGAGTGGGATGTGTGACTGCTTCTGACGACTGCAGACCTGCTGTGACCTCGCCCAGCAGTTGGTTTTCTAGCATTGAACGTGGATGACGTATGTCCGTGTAAACAACTTATGTTTTGTTTGTTTGTAATAAGGGCGCATTGTTTCTCAGTGGCCAGAGTCTCCCCATAAGGTTCCACTTCCCCGTGTGTCGTTCAGATGACCACCCTGCTATTGACCCTGGCCAGATCAAGTGTAGATGACCACACTTTGATCTTAGCCCAAAGCTCGATAATTTGAAAGCGATTGTTGTGGTTTTGTTTTTAATGAAGGCTCAGTGTTCCACAGGGGCCAGAACCTCTCCATCAAACCCGCACGTCTCTGTGTGTCATTATGATGACCGCCTCTGCATGTGGCCCTGGCGAGAACCAGTGCAGATAATACACTGATATTAGCCAAAAGGTCGAGAAATAAAATAAAACAGCCAAAGTTTATTTGGCTTTTCAAAGGCCAGTCAAAAATATAACTTTTGCATATGCTGCTGGGAAGTAGGTAAATTTATATGTATTATTAAGGAAAAGTAATGAAGACATGTTATAAAAATGTGCTTTACATAAAGCAATGTAACTAAGTAATTTATCATTTGTGTTAAAACACTATTTATTTTTCTTTAATGTATATAAATTTAAATATTGCAAAATTTAGTGCATGTTTGATTTATAAATGAAGCTAACAAAAAATTTAAAATCTAATTGCTAAAACTGTAAGATTTAGGAATATGTTTAACTGGGGTAATGCCCCTTATAATATAAAATCGTTATGTCCCTTGGTTTATTTTAAGTTTTTTGCTTTTGTTTACGTGGCTTCCCCCGAAGTTGCAAGGAAACAATTAAAACCATAAACGTATTGGAGAAATTAAACGTAGACAGTCAAGATTATTTGGACATGTTATTAATTAGGAAATAAAAAAGAACTAGACAATTTAGTAACAACCTGCAAGATTGTGGTGGAAAGAACAAAAGGAAGGCAGAGAGATAAATATCTAGATGGATAGACCACGTGACATAATCGAGACCAGAACACAACGCTGATCCACAACTCTGGTGATGGTGTGAGACGATTAAATATGGCCGAACATGATTATCTACATGACATGATTATGACAAACAAATCTATAGAAATTAAAAGTGGCAAGGCTTAGATTTATAGTGTTCCCACTGATAACGTTATGGAAGCTGTCGCTGGAGATACGGAGTTCAAGCTGTGTGCGACGTTTGCGGCAGGCCGCTCTATGGAAAGACACCGAGACTTATGGGATAAAACAAGTTGCAATGAAGTCGGCCCTCTCTCCTTTATACCATGCATTCCTTTTTTATCCCGCACTCTCCATCGAGTTTCGGACCTTGTGAGTAAGCGACCGCCGAAGACAGAACACCTGTACAGCCATGAGGAACAGTATGAGCGAAGTCACACACTCAACGGCCAACCCGCCTAGTCGTATGTACCGGGTTGACAAAGACAGCTGAGAGCTCGAGAAGTATTGCTTTACAAATACGAGACAAGGGTTTGCATCAGCCCCAGGTCTGTACAACGTTTATTTTAATGGGCATGGCAAGGCACGTAGAGTGCCCTGGTCACCCACTGCTCCCGTATTCGTCTCCAGTCGTCTTGACTTGTCTTGCCACTGGATTCAAATGGACTCTGGCAAAACAATGTGGAAGACGAATTGCGTAACTCTTCCGCACTCTAATCCAATTCATCGCGCAAGCCAGTCTTCATCCAACCACAATGTTTATTTAGTGATAACATTTAAACAGGTAGAAAGAAGACTGGAATCACATTACAAATGTTGCATGTGCGTTGCATGACGTGGAGAACAACCACACATCATAAGTCGATTGTTTTGGGAATTTTACGTTCAGTAATTTGCCGTCTACCTGGCCAAGGCGTTAGCGACATTGTTCGTAATCCCGTATATTCACGTGGGAAAAACACCAGCTGCGAGAATCGGCAGCCGTTCCCGCCGCGCTGGTAACTTACGGTGGATATGTGAGCCGGTCATTCAGAAAGCTATGGCAAACTACTGAACGTAAAAACTTGCCTAATACATCAACAACGGCTGAAAAATGTTGTTGACTGCAACGTCCTGTAAGGGACATGCAATTAATTAATTTGCCAGTGCCTGATCCGTGGCGATGGGGTTACGGACGCAATTCGTAATCCCACCTACCGTGTTCGAAACACAGCTGCGGGTGATTTGAATACAGAACGCCTTGCGTTGGTTTCCCTACAATGGTTTGAGTGCCGGTCACTCAGAAAGCAATGACAAACTACTGAGCGTAAATTTGCTAAGACATCACGAACAGCCAAAATATGTTGGGATTGACTGCAATGCCAATTAAAGGATATGCAACTAACTTGTTTTTATTTTTTTTCCATTACTTTCTGAACTAGAAGTCAACTTCTAAGTCCAACTGACCGGTGTAAGGACTGAACCGCAGTCAGGGCACCGGAAATGTAACCGCAAGCGCGTTAACACAGTGGTCACAAACATCTCTTAACTCCATATTGGAGGAGTAGCAGGAGACAGTAAAAGATACACACGACGATTGTTGTATTAGTTTTATACCCTTTAATAACTAACAAAAGGGAAATAACTCCGCAAAATTAATGACTCGATATTTTGTAAATTCATTATACACGAATTGGTTTGACATATAAATGTCCTAGATGACTAATAAACTAGAAAAATGGACACATTTCAATGCCTTTTCTTGTCGTTGAGTGGCATACAAATTAGTTTGTTCCATAGCAGACTGATAAAAGTCCTCATTTACAATGAGACTGAAGTAGTCAAAAGGTTCTGCGAATAGATGATACAAGATTGAGTCACGAAAAATTGATATAACTTCTGACCAGTTGAATGGATTTCAAAACAGGAAGAAGAAGGGAAACAGCACTTCCTGTTTCCTAGGCCTTGATACAATCGTAGATTCATTCATTCGCATAATTATTATTCAGGAACGATTGGGGCAAGACATGTGTAAAAACGTGGATTTTGGGGGTAATAGTCGGGAAAAGGCTGAACCATAGCGGAGTTGATTGTAAACATTAGGCCATCAAAATGACTGGAAATAAACATAAAGTAAATAAAAACAATGGTTATCAACACTGACAGCATCAAGCCACTTTTGAAAATTAATGTAAATGGAAAAGTCACTTGTGCAGGTCAACAGATTTCCTTACCTATATTAATTAACAACAGACGATGAAATGCGAGAGGCAGAAATAAGTAAGAGAATGTAGACACAGTAACATGCAACAGTGTTTATATATATATATATATATATATATATATATATATATATATATATATATATATATATATATATATATATATATATATATATATATATATATATAGGTCTCAGGTCTTAGTCAGATATGACTGAGCTACCGTATAACAGTAGACGGTACTACCTGCTTTCTGTTAGCTCCGAACGTTGGGAGGCGCTTACCAAACCCGACACCCCACATTGTGCCAACGGCTTCGGGCGGAAGAGCGCAATTGGGAGGGTACAAGCCTTACCCTGGTGCGAGGAAATGCAACCTAAAGACAAATGTCATGGCAGGGCAGACCAGGCCCTAAGCCTTGGTTGGCGGCTGGTCTAGGATCGAAGCTCCGACAGGCGGACAGTTAGAGCATTGCTTTGCTGATCCGGCAGCTTCTGCAGCTGTCTTGTTCCAGGTGTAGAGGTGTTACCTTTCCTCTGGAGTGAACTAGGCAGGTCGAGAGAAGGATCATGCTGCATGGGCAACACATGATCTATATATTTTAGCCCAGGCGTTGTGCTATGGAGAGGCAATAAATCCATCCCTGGTCTCAATATACTTTTCACTTCTACTGAAATATGCCTTTCGTAATCAGGATGGTGGTATATACATTCACTCACGCTCAGATGGCGGCCTCTACAATGCTCAGAGATTGAAGGCCAAGACCAAATTAGGAGGTACTGATCAGAGAGTTGCTTTTTGCAGATGATGCTGCAGTTACGACCCACTCTGAGCAAAAATTGCAATGTCTATATATATATATATATATATATATATATATATATATATATATATATATATATATTAGGTCAGAATGGGCCGTCTCCCTGGCCGAGGTGTTAGCAGCTTTCTCCGTAACCCCGAATGCTCTCGTGGTTGACGTTACCGCATTAGAATTGGAAGCTGTTCGAGTCGCTCTAGGGACTTATGAGAGTATTAGCCGGTCGCTCAGAAAGTCGTGGCGTGCTGATGAGCGTAATCTAGCCTAGGAATCAACATGCAGCTGAAAGATGCTGATGTTGACCGCAATATCCTGAAACAGGATGGAAACGCGGGAAAAAAATGGGCGAATGGATAAGAGCGCTTTTTCTTAATCATCCAGTGTGCTGATGCTGAGGTAGAAGGTTCAACCACTACACCATGAGAGTAGGACTAAAATGTTGACTTCTTGTCCTTGACTTAAGGACATAAATTACAAGTACGTCTGAAGTCGGATTGCGAGGAACACTGGTAATAAGGAGAAACTAATCCACACACAAAATGCAGTTAATTAATACTAAAAGTAGCGTTTATGGAATACGCTTGAGTTCAAACAGAGCGACTGCAACAACAACAACAAACGCAAAAATAATAATGCAACAATACCAAACAGATTGTTATATTAAATACATTTAAATTGCCAATTAAAATTAATAGCGATCAAGTGTTATGTTTACTATATATTATGGCTTGAACTTCCGAATCAATATCCCAAAGTCTGGCGAAGGTCATCATGTCTGTGCACATCCTTGCGTCTCGTGTGCTGCACTCCTTTCTGATGTTGATATTCCTCCATGCCATGATGCCAAACCGCGCAATATCGTCTCTATTTAGACGGCCCTACGTGCCCAATTCTTAACCCTTTGAAAATAAAGTTAGTTCATTCGTCTCCCCCTGCCTCTACTCTGCTCCAGCTTTACCAAGTGACGACATACAACAGTGTTCCCTTTCTCATGACACGTCCAGAAACTTATTGTGGGATAGCCACCACCAGCGATTAAAACATGTTAAGTTAAACATGTTATAGTATGTCTACAAACTTATTGTGGGATAGCCACCACCAGAGATTAGAGCATGTTAAGTTAAACATGTTATAGTATGTCCACAAACTTATTGTGGGATAGCCACCACCAGAGATTAGAGCATGTTAAGTTAAACATGTTATAGTATGTCCACAAACCTATTGTGGGATAGCCACCACCAGCGATTAAAAAATGTTAAGTTAAACATGCTATAGTATGTCCACAAACTTATTGTGGGATAGCCACCACCAGAGATTAGAGCATGTTAAGTTTAACATGCTTTAGTATGTCCACAAACTTATTGTGGGATAGCAACCACCAGAGATTAGAGCATGTTAAGTTTAACATGCTATAGTATGTCCACAAACTTATTGTGGGATAGCCACCACCAGAGATTAGAGCATGTTAAGTTAAACATGTTATAGTATGTCCACAAACTTATTGTGGGATAGCCACCACCAGAGATTAGAGCATGTTAAGTGAAAAATGTTAGTTTCATATCCTTTACAGTATGCTGAAGTCAACACCAGCATTGTATTGCTGCTGTGATGTCTTGGCAAGTTTACGTTCAGTAGCTTGCCATTGCTATCTAAACGACCGGCACCCAAACCATTCCTTAAAATACCAACGCAACGCGTTCTGCTGCCAAATCATGCGCAGCTGTGTTTCGAACGTGGGAATGCGGTATCACGAAACGCTTCCGTAAAACCGTCGCCACGGAGCGGTCTGATTAAAGTGTGTCCAAGCTGAAAATCAGGATCTGAGCGCAGGACAGGAAAAGGAGAAACGATATGACACTCCCACGGGAAGTGTGAGGAACGTAATAGACGCGAGGCACTCGTCAAGGGGGATGTTATGGGGGGGGGGGGGGGGGTCAGGGAGAAATGTGGCTGCTTCTGACGACTGCAGACCTACTGTAAGCTCGCTCAGTGGTGGGGTTTTGTAGCAGTGAACATGGATTACGTATGTCCGTGTAAAAATACTCAATTTTTAAAATAAGGGCGCGCTGTCCCCCAGGGTCCAGAATCGCCCCATGAGGTTCCACGTCCCTGTGTGTCATTCAGATGATCGCCTCTGCATGTGGCCCTGGCGAGATCAAGTGCAGATAGCGCACTTTGATCTTAGCAAAAAGGCTGAGAAATAAAACATAGATTATTTGGCCTTTCAAGGGCGAGCTATAAATATAACAACACGTATAACATCAAGAGAGTCTAAATATAAAATGTTTGCATATCCTATACAGGACATCGCTGTCAACATCAGCATCTTTCAGCTGATTATTGATTTCATAGCAAGATTACGCTCAGTAGTTTGTCATTGCTTTCTGAACGACCGGCTCACATATCCCGTAAGTTACCGACGCGGTTAGAACCGCTACCTATTCTCGCCGTCGTCACGTTTCTCACGAGCGTATACGGGATTACAGAGAAAGTCGCTGTCTCCTTGGCTAGGGATACCGGCTAAGAGCGTCTAGTAAAGATATAGGCATTTTTCCAGAAAAGCCAGGAAAGCAGATTTTAAAATGTGCAAACGAAATGTAACTAAGTAACTTGAAATATTGGGGAGTGGCAGTAAATGTTGATTTACAAATGAAATTAACGAAAAATTTACAAAGTAATTGCCAGAACTGTAAATGTTAGACATATTTGTAGGATAGGTAATGTCCCTTAATATGTTAAGTTGTTATGGCCGAGAGGCTAGAACGCCGGATTCTCCTTAGGGAGGCCATAGTTGGAATCCTTGTAATGTTTGGAATTTTTTTTTTTGGGTCTTGTCGGGGACAAAAAGAAAACTCTAACCTGCACAGGTCGCGGCGACTGCACAAGCCAGGTGGCCTTAATTCCTCAGGCTCAAGACCCCGCCCCCACCCTGCCATTAACAGACTATACATGCAGTTAATGTTAATGACTGTTATGTACCTTGCATTAATTTGATTTGGTTTGTTCATTTTGGTAATGTGGCCACCACCGAAGTTGTTTGAATAGAATTGATTATAAATTACGAATTGTAAGATTTGCTTAAGAAGACGCTATTCGTATGCCCAAACCATTGGTATGTAATCAAAAAGAGGTGACAGTTTTTAAACACGGTAGGCAGTATACAGTACTGGGAGTAGGTGTGTTCTATAGTTCAGCTTTATTGGTGATTTTTTTTCCGCGTTTCCATCCTGTTTCAGGATATTGCGGTCAACACCAGCATCTTTCAGCTGTATGTTGATTCCTAGGCTAGATTACGCTCATCAGCACGCCACGACTTTCTGAGCGACCGGCTCCATACTCCCATAAGTCACTGGCACGACTCGAACCACTTCTAATTCTCGTGCGCTCACGTCAACCACGAGAGTATTCGGTGTTAACGAAGAAAGCTGCTAACCCCTAGGCCAGGGAGCCGGCACTGGAGAGTTTTGGCCATTATAAACCATAAGTTTAGGAAGGACAAATCTCAACTGCACCTAACAGTGGTAGAGGATGGGATAAACGCAGCAATGTGGGAAACTCAGCCCTGGCAACCGAGTGTCCACCGGGATATGTGGACACATATTGTGCTGTGCAGATCAGGGCACGCACTTGTTCTGACAAATGACTGTCGGATGAATGCTAAAGACCCCCATGTATATGTGGACGTCAAAGGGAAACCACCACATTATCTTCCCAAGATTTCATGAATAGTCACATATTAGTGGCAGTGAACGACATTAATGGCTATCTTAGGACATCCTCGTCCGGTAGGGACTGTCATGAGCAGCAGGTGACACATTACCGTCATCCAGCTACTCATTGCAAAATCATAACGACTAAATTTAAAATAGGAAATAAATTAAAAATGGTAAATAAATTGCAAATGGGGACATGGAATGTTAGAACAGTAAATGAGTTGGGATGGTTGAACAATGTGATAAGAAGAAATGGAAAGCATGAAAACGAAGAATATTCTAGGCATAGGTGAGATGAGATGGAAGGGGTCGGGCAAAATTACAACTGACAAATACACAATAATTTATTCTGGATTGGATACACGCGAGAAAGGAATAGGACTACTATTTGATTAACAATAACAGCCAAGTCAATTATTGTTTACTTGTATATTTCACATAGATTTATTATGATCAAAATGAAAGGCAAACCAATAGAAATAAATATTATACAAGTATACCCACCAACAACAAGTAGCAGTATTAAATTTCTTCTTGCATTATCTACTGGAGGAGGCTGGAGCACTTATGGAGATAGCCATGTGTAATGGAGGCGATCGTTTACAAATCAATGACGTGGAGGTATGCGGTTTGTCACGGCTCTCTTCTGGTGCCAGGAGGGTAGTGTACATGAAGATCTCCAGTTGTGATATCCTGCATACGGGCTCTCCGTGGCGAAATGGTTAAGCCACCTACGTGATGCTCCGAAGTTATGGGTTCTACTTCGGATACGTCGTATGGTTCAACCGAATCTGTGGCAAGGGGTTACATACCGCATTCACATCACAACTGCGGGAGATTTGGAAGCAGACCGCCTTGCGTTGGTTTTCATACAATAGTACGAGTTCTGGTGATACAGGACGCAATGGCAAACTTCTGAAAGTAAGTTTGCCAAGAAATCGCAACCAGCCAAAAAATGTTGGGGTTGACCGTGACGTCATTTAAAGGAAATATGCCTAACCTATTTTTATGCCTCTAATTCTCTTCTCCGTTTGTTTTCGATCTCCCTCTATGTCGTTGTCCCTGTGTGTTATTCACACAACCATCTATCGATTCTATGTTTGGTAAATTCACTAGCCGATATTCTTCTTAGCCGGTTTATTAACTCATCCGGCATTGTCTTCCTCTGTCCAGCTTTGTCTCTAATGTCTTTGGCTTCCAATGTTGTCACAAGATTCTCCTTGAAAGGTTAGTGCTATTTTTAGGACCATACTTAAACATGCAAACTACTGAACATAGCATGTCTTTTGCAGAAACTCGCTCCCATAACAACCATCCGGAAAACTCTCGATCACAATAAAGATGTCCCGCGTCCGATACACCCATCTGACGATCATCTTCTCTTTGGCCTTCCTCTTCCTCTCTTCCCGAACATATGCCACTCCATTATTGTTCTCTCCACACTTTCCTGACGTTTTATGTGACCACAATATTTCATTTTTATTTTTTTATTTTTATTTTATTTTATTTTATTTATTTATTTATTTTTTTTTTTTGGGGGGGGGGGGGGGGGGTGTGTGTTCTTATATTAAAGATTAATTCTTTTGGCATTTTTTCTAATATGTGTTTGAACGAAATATGGTACAACATAGCTATTGGCAATAATACTAATGATGGTTAATTGAGTTTTGCGGCACACAATAGGAATATAGAACTATCTGTGAAATTATGTGTATGAACATTATAGTATAAAGTGTGACATTGATGGGAGAGGTATTTTGCTTAGTCTGTAAATATTTGGGACATTTTATGTTGACAAGTGTGTGATAGTATGTGGTGAGTGTCTAGTGTGATGATTGTGAGTTGGCCAGTTTCGGATGAACCATGTGATGTGTCAATACTCGTCTAATACTACGGGTAGCTTCGGGAATCTGTCATTTGTGGTTGTGATCATTGTGTTTAGGAAGATTGCTTTGTATATTTCAGTATTCTTGTTTGTGTGTGTTTCTTTTAGCTGTTGTAATGCAGTCTTAGTGGCTCTGATTGTTGGACATGCATAGAAAAGGTGTTTTTCAGTTTCTTGAATGTTGTTTCTGCATAGTTGGCATGGTGCTATTTGCTTGGATCTCTGTACTACTCTTTCTGCGGTAGGAGTCATGTTGAACATTAGTCTATATGTTACTTCTTTGGATGTGATATGTTTGTTGTGTAAGTTAGTGAAGGTGCATCTATAGTCTTCAATGTAATATTTCTATCCTCTTTTGATTCTCGGGTGTAGTGGTGGTGCTTGTTTTTTTTTCCCACTAAATATGTGTATATCTGCTTGGTTGTCTGTTGTGTTAAATGTTCATTGCCTTGTCTTGCTTGTTTTGTAGAATTGCGGTAATGTGCCGTAATACTGCGATGTTGTTTTGTCTATTTTCTTAAGCCTGAGTAATTTAATTGCAATGTTGTATAATGTTAGTGCGTGATGTTCTGGATGATTGATGATGTGTCCTATATGGTTGATTCTTATACTTTGTATTTGTGTGTGTAGGTCTTGTAAAGCTAGCCCTTCTTGTTTCTTATCTTGTATTAATGTTATGTGTTGTTTCCTGCAAATAGTGTTGCTGAAGATGAAGTGTCTGATTGTCTGTTGTTGTTGTTTTGTTTGATTTTTTTTTTTTTTTGGGGGGGGGGGTGAGGTGGGGGGGGGGGTGTCTAACACTGTCGCTAAATATATTATTTTAAGAACGATGAATGTGTTTACAATTGTGCTTCTTCCAAATATTGTTGTTATTTTGTATGTGTACTTATGTAGTATGTCTATAATTTGTTTTGTGAGTGATTTCCATGTTTCTATTGTGTGTTTCTGGGATCGCATGGAAATATGATCCCATATAGTTTCATGTTTCCTGCGACTGTTAGATCCGGGAGGAAATCTGCTTTATTCTTCCACTTCCTCAGACCCATTATGTTAGATTTCTGTATGTTTATTTTGGCCCTACTTCCTTCACCAAACTGTCTGAAGGTGGGAAGTATGTTCGTTATGGAAGTGTTGGTTGTAGGGAAGAAAGCGGTGTCATCTGCATAAGCAATTAATGTCCGCTCCCCAAACCCTTGTATAGTTTACCTGTAATGTTAGTGTCTTGTCTAATTGCTTCTAAGAGTGGTTCTAGTGTGTGTACACATAAGATTGGTGATATTTGACAGCCTTGTCTGACAGATCTTGTGATCCTGAAACAGGCAATGAGTGAATGATTCACCAGTACATTACTTTCAGGATTTTTATACAATATTTGTATCCACTGTCTATAGTACTGTCCTATGTTACAGTGTGTTAGTGTTTTGTTTAAGTATGAGTGTGAAATTCTGAATTCAAAGGCCTTCTCCTGGTCTAAGGAAAAGAGGGAGGATTGAAAGTCTTTCTAGTGGGTGTATGTAATGAAATCTCTAATGAAGTGTGTATGTTGGTATATGTTTCTGAGCTGAATACTGCACTGTTGGTCTGGGTGTGTGAGTGATGGCAAGAAAGTTTTTATTTTAATTGCAAGTGATTTTGTTAGAATTTTGTAGTCTGTGTTTAATCATGAGATAGGGCTATAGTTTTTCAGCGGTGTTTTGTCTGTGTTGTATTTAGGTATGAGTGTTATGTATGACATGTTGCAAGTGTTTGGGAGTTCTTGTTTGTGAAAAGCTTCTTGGTAGACGTTTAGTAGAAAATTGATAGGAAGGAAGTATTGGTAGAACTCTACAGTGAGTCCATCTGGTCCTGGTGTTTTGTCTTTTCGCATTTGATTGAGTGCACGTGTTATGTCTGCTATTGTAAGCTCTCTTTCTAGTATGTCCTTATCTGTGTCAGACTGTTTCTTTGTGTATTGTAAGAACCTATTTTGTGTTTGTGTGTTGGCTGATTCTGCTGTATATAGGTCAGTGTAGTAATGTTGGAATGTTTATAATACATATGTTGCCTGTGTTTGTGTGTTTTCTTGTGTGTCTATCATTGCTCCTATTTGTCTGTTGCTTTGTATGTTTTGTTCTATTGCCAGGTGTTGTTTGCTGGGAGTTGCTTCTGATATGGTAGTGAGTTTAGTTCTAAGGAACGCAACACAAAATGTGTGTTACTGATGCTGTTATAATTGTTATTTTAGTGTTTGCAGGTGTAGTGCATTCCCGTCAGTCCGTTTTGTGAATTGCATTGCTGTTTGTATAATATTTTCTTGTTGTAGTCAGTCTTTGTATTTGATGGATGCCGATTGTTGTGTTCTATTACGTATAGTATTCTTTAGTAGATCCGAAATTTGTGTTATGTTGTCGGTGGCATACTATTAGTGTTTGTTAGAATATGGTGTGTCATGTGTTGCACATCACCTCTGTTTTTGAGTAGTGTGTTGTTGAATTTCCAATGTGGTGATCGTTTTGATGGCCTTGCATTTGTAGTGTATGTAGTTATATATGCTAGTACTGCTTTGTGATCTGAGTATTGTAATTTTGCTTGTACTGTATATGTTCTGTGTGTATTATGTGGCGTGTTGAAGGTGTGTCTATTGTATCTAGTCTGGCTGATCTATAGTAAGCCTTATTTTTGTGTGTTGTTGCAATGGTATAAGGGTATTTCTGTCTGAAAGAGTCCTTTAAATTGTGTGTATCTAAGGTATTCTGTAGTATATCCAGTTAGTGCATTACATTCCTGTCACTTCTTCTTAATTGTGTCTTGACTCTTGCTTTACCTCCCCCTACAATATTCAAATCTGAGAGTTCAAAATTGAAATCCCCTGCAAGGATAATATTTTTTCCTCTGTATATTTGTATAATTAGGGTATCTAATTCTTGGTAAAAATTTGGTTGATGATTGTAATTTGGTGATATATATATATATATATATATATATATATATATATATATATATATATATATATATATATATATATATAGTTTATGCCTGTATAGTATTCTCTACCTATATTATGGAGATCCGTCCCTGGTCATCCGTGTGTGTTCAAATAATATATCACCTTTCTGATGTCTATAGAATAGCTGTTCCTGGCCCCATTTTTGTATGCCTAAACGAAAGCATGAATGTTTGAGGCCTAGTTGTATGGTGATATGTTGTGCGAAGGCCTTGAAACATATGTTTGTTTCTTGTAGTAGTATAAGGTCTGGTTTGTGTTTGCTTATAAGTGTGATGATGTGTTGTAATTTTGTACGTATACCACAAATGTTTAAAGTAATAATAATTAAATCACTTTTTTTTTCGTATATCCTTTACAGGACATCGCTCTCAACATCAGCGTCTTTCAGCTGACTGTTGATTAATTGGCAAGATTATGCTTGGCAGTTTGTCATTGCTTTCTGAGCGGCCGACTCGCATATCCTGTAAGTAACCAACGCGGCGAGAGCCGCTACCGATTCTCGCACAGGTTACGCTCCTCACGTGGATATACGGGACTACGGAGAAAGTCACTAACACCTAGGCCAAGGAGACCGGCAATTAAATCACTAGTCATTGTATTTAAGTAAAAACAAACAAAGGAAATATAATTACTATATAGATTCGCACGCAAAGTTGTTATCCATGATGTGCACATCTAGGCGAGCAAGATTTTACTAGCAAAAGTTTATGCGAGAGGATCATTTTGATGCTCGTTCTTATCACTTGTGTCGGTGTCTGTGAAGAGAGTGTCTGGTATGCTTTATGTGTCTTCTTCGTCTAGTACTTGTTTCTCCTCTTGTTGATCTTGTTCAGTTTCCTTTGTCTTGCCTATAGTGTCTTTGACATTTTCTTTCTTTTATGGTATTAGTTTAGTTTAGTTTAGTCGATGGATCAACATCTCGTCGCACGGGTGCAACCTATAAGTGCTCCGTTCTCTTCCTGACTCAAACCTTAGTCTTGAGAAACTCAGATCAGTGAACGAACTCCACAGCACTGGCGAGGATCCTGAAATACCTTTGGTAGATTTTTAACTCGAAAATTTGCCCGGGCAGCGCTGTTAGGCTACTCTTTTACGATTTCCAACTGCCAAGGGATTTTTTACATGCGCAACAATACACACGGGCGTCCGATCTCACTACCCAGAGATCAGGGGAAATTTTATTACTAGAAGTCCACGAGAAAAAAGCCCGGTCCTCACTGGGGCTTGAACCCTGGACCTTCAGCATTCGAGGCGGACACCATTCCTCGAGACCATGCAGCCCCTCCCACCCCCCACCCTTCTTTATGGTATGTATCTTTTCGGTGATAGATCATCTGTTTCTGTGCCAACGCTGTGTTTTGATTGCAGCAGTCTTCTGGCAGCCCATTTTCTGTTCATTGGGTTGCTGACGGTTTCACAACCGTCAGAGTCTTCGTTCTCTGGATTGTTTCCTTGTGTGTATTTTCTTGTGTGTTCCTGCCTTAATGTGTGCTGATTTGACTATTAAAAGTTTGTGTCAGTCCAATCTTTTCCTGTGGAGGAGTTTCTCTTATCAGTGGCGGGAAATCTTCTTGGCTTTGTCCACAAATTGCTGCTGCTGTTGGTGTCATCTGTGGTCGTCTACTAGGACATTTATTTGCCCAGTGGTTGTCTAGGCCACACGCAGGACAATTGGTCTTTCTCCCTGGCATCGTGATCAGCACTCTGTGATTATTGTTCGTAATACCAGAAGTGTAGATCCGTATATAATGGGGGACTTCCTTTTTTGGAATGCAGAGTGCACCCGACTTGCCAGCCCCATTCTTTATCCTAAAAACCTCAGCACAAGATTTTTTTAACTCCTTGGGGGGCAATCTTGAGATATGTCCGTTCCTAGGTTTTGTAGAGAAAACTTTTTGCCGCGTAGTTTTCCATACGCGGCTTTCTGGGCCTCTGCTGACATGTAAAAGTACCACCTAGTGGGAACCTCGAACCTATGCAGGTCGACGATTCCCCCAAAAGGTACCCCTCCTGGACCAGTTATGGCACCCATAATAAGTGCAGGTGTTGCTTTAGCAGCAGCCCCAGGAACGGTAATTGAACACATTATCGTTACCAGCCGATGAAGATGCTGAACTTCATAGTTGTCTGTTAGGACTGCAAATGCAGTGATATTTGAATGCATCTTGACAATTTGTTGTTTCCGGTAATAATAATTCCAGAGATAATTCGGAATGTCTACTCAACAGAATAAAAGTACCACAACATCCGGAATGGACAATTTTATTTGGCCTGTAAAACAGGCTGGAAAAGAAATTTATTAGTATTTAAAGCATTAAAATGAATCTTATTGGCTTTTCAATCGCCTGCCAAAAACATACGTATTAACAGCGTACCTCGACTATAATAATAACAACATTTTTTTTTTTGCATATCCTTTACAGGACATCGCTGTCAACACCAGCATCTTTCAGCTGTATGTTGATTTCTTGGCAATATTACGCTCAGTAGTTTGCCATTGCTTTCTGAGCGGCCGGCTCACATAACCCGTAAGTTACCGATGCGATTCGAACCACTGCTGATTCTCACCGTCATCACGTTACCCACGAGAGCATACGAGATTACGGAGAAAAGTCGTATCCTCTAAGCCACGAAGCTGGCAATAGCAACATTATAATATATTATTATAGCAAAGCAAGAAAAGCAGATTATAATAATGTATTGTGCAAAGAGAAAACTAAATGATATAATTATTTGTGTACATAGGATATGCATATTTACATTTTAAGCATATATATATATATATATATATATATATATATATATATATATATATATATATATATATATATATATATATATATATATATATATATATATATATATATATATATATATATATTACGGTATTTGTAGATATCAGCAAAGGATGATGTCAAATGAAATTAACGAAAAATTAAGAAACATCATTCACAGAACTGTAAATATTATACACAAATTTAGTTTGAATACTGTCCCTTAACATTATAAATGTTTATGTCCCATGTCTTAATTTAGTTAATGTCTGCCCCGTTTAAATATACTCTAAAAAGGGAGGAGGGGGGAGGGGGGGGATAAACAATGGATTTACCATTATAATATTTTTTTTTCTTTTGAATAATATTTTTATTTATTAGTTAATTAGCTTTGGTAGTTGCAGTCAGATGGGTAGAAAATAGAATAAGAAACCCGGTAACGAATAAACACTGCTAGAGACTTGTTTTATAAAGAATAATGTTTAGAGGATTTAGGCGAAGACAATCACGATTTGTGAAACACGTTGTGAGAATAAATAATCACGAAAACTAAGTAACAACCTGCAAGATTACGCGGGAAAGAACATTAGGAAGGCAGAGAGAGGAATATCTGGATGGTTAGACCACGTGACATAATCGAGACCAGAACACAAATCTGTTCCACGACTCTGGTGATGGTGTGAGATGGCGAAACATGGCCAAACATGATTATTGTTACCCCATAATGATGATGACTTACATATCAATAGAATGAAAAATAGTAAGGATTAGCTTTATAGAGTTCCCACTGATAATATTAGGAGCGTCAATTTGAAATCCTTTCGTACCGCACCGCGCGTAATTGCGTACGTTAAACATGATCATGTCATAGTAATGTTATAAGTACTGACCAATGAATAAAAGAGCACGTGCTTATCGTTTCATGATGCATAAGTTCTTTTTCTGACCGTTGAGAAAATGGCAGGGTTGATTCAAAATCCGTCTAAAGAAGCTCAAAGAGCGGTGATTCAGTTTCTTTCATTTGAAGGATGTCGACCAGAGGGGAATGCAGGCAACGTACGGTAACAAATGTGTGTCGAAGACAACAGTGACAGGCTGGGCACGAATGTTTCGGAAAGAACATCAGTTGGCGACAGATTTTCGATGGCCGGGTCAAGCGCATATTGTTGCAACAAACAAAACCATCGCCAGAATTGATACATCAGTACCGATGAGCCGTTGTCGAATCATACGTTCGTTAGCGAAAGAATTTGATGTGTCTATTGGAACTATTTCAAAAGTTCGTTCGTAAGAAACTGCAATATCGGAAGGTGTGTTCACAGTGGGTACCACGGATGTTGACCGACCACCAAAAAGATGAACGCATGGGAAGGTGTTTGAACCACTTGCTGTGTTACAGAGTGGAGGGTGATGCATTTCTCTTCGGCATTGTGGCAGGCAATAAATCATTGTGTCACCACTTTGAGCCGAGCAGCAAAAGAGAGAGCATGCAATGGAAGCATGCTGGATCACCAAAAGCCAAAAATTCAGGTTTCCGATGGTAAGGTTATGCTGAGCGCATTATTTGAACATGAAAGCCTATTATTGGCCGACTGTGGGATGCAGATTTTAATCTATGAGAATATTTGCTTTAAGTGTCTAGGGGTTTTAGGTTGATTCTCTTTTCACTTCTAGGATGCAAGGTGATCAGGGAAATTTACCACAAATACAAGGAGAAAAACCCTTCAATCCTTAAAGCAATGGTATTTGTGTGTAGGTTTCCCCTCCCACTCAATCACCTAATTGTTATTTAGTGTTACAGGACATTGATTGTTTACAACATATAAACAACCACGGTTGAACAAACATCAACACAATTGATGTAGACATCAACATTTGGACATACTGTTCAGGAATAGACTCAAATCAGAGGTAACATACACACATATAATGGCCATATTTAGTTCTGGGCTTTGCATGACATGACATGGGACACAGGTATCCAATCACATGAAATATAACATAGGTGTAAAATCCCATATGACAACCCCATTGTCAAAAATAAGTGTAATCATATTCATGTACTCACCCCAAACATCCAATAATTGGTTATACCACCATTGAAACATCCTTTGGTTTTTACACAAAAAAGAATCCATGGTATGAGTTCATAAAACCACCTAATACATATATTCATGTACAAAACCAAAACAATAACCAATACTTGGCTTTAACACCGAGTTTAGTTTAGTTTGGCTTTAACATCATTGAAACCTAATGATGTAACAAAAAAAAACATTGGCATGTGTTCACAAAACAAATCAAACACTACATGCAGGACAAAATACTAGCTAATTAATTAGTTAACATCTCAACTGAGCACCTGTCTCAACAGGAGGACCATATCACAACCGGATACCTCTATCACAACCTGTCTTTATCAAAATGAAACTCTGTCAAAACAGGACAACTTGCTCTCATCTCTATGACCTTATCTTGTTCGGCTGCCCTGATCTGGTAGGAGTTTATGTTATTGTAACATGATACCATCAAGGGGGAGCAGGTGTTGATGTTTGGTTTTGTAATGACATTTGACGTTATACAAATGTGTAAAGAAGGGATTGTGCTTTTTTATGTCAGCAGGGGGCTGAATGGTGGAGTTGCTTGAAGCCCATGATGCCTAGCCTTATTGTCTTATCAACATTGGGCTAATGAAGAATTGGGAGCCTGAAACTTGATTGGCAGGAGGGTCTTAATTTCTCTCAGGACACAAGAGGAATGATGATTCTGAATAATGACCTCCACCTCATGGTCACTCACGTGACCATACAGCATCCCAACATCTTATCTAAATAATGACCCCCACCTCATGGTCACTCACTTGACCATACAGCAGCCCAACATCTTATCGTCTACCGTACAGTGTACTGTTGGATTAACATCATGAGGAATCAGACCAACGGGTGAATTAAGACATGGTGATGCTCAGATATTACCCCGAACACCAGAGTCAATCAACACCCTTAGGTGATATACCAGGATAGGTAGCCCCTAAGTTCTCATCTGCCATTTTTCTATCAGCAAAATCCCATAAGAGTGATAATCAACACTCTTAGGTGGTATACCAGGATAGGTAGCCCCTAAGTGCTCAACTGCTAATTTCTTATCAGCAAAGATCCAGAGGATGAACAGTAGTTGATGAAAGCCCCATGAGGTTGATTACAACATCTTGTTTATTGGTTATTGAATGGATAGAGAGGAGAGTTATTTTCAGTGTTTTCTGAAGGATTTGTCTGCATTACTGATGGATGTGTTTGCACTACTGAGGGATGTGTATGCCTTACTGAAGGATTTGTCTGCATTACCGATGGATGTGTTTGCACTACTGAGGGTTGTGTATGCCTTACTGAAGGATTTGTCTGCATTACTGATGGATGTGTTTGCACTACTGATGGATGTGTATGTCTTACTGAAGGATTTGTCTGCATTACTGATGGATGTGTTTGCACTACTGAGGGATGTGTATGCCCTACTGAAGGATTTGTCTGCATTACTGATGGATGTGTTTGCACTACTGAGGGATGTGTATGCCTTACTGAAGGATTTATGTCCACCAGTACCCAGAAAGTGGTGCCAGCCCAATTCATAAGTTACAACTAATTATGTAGAGAAAGCTGCACTGATATCACCGATTGTGGGATGCCCTTTTTGACATAAGACTGGTCGTGCTGAAATGCCTTGTTGACTAAAGTTGACATTCTGATATTATTAACCAGAGCTGCTGGACGGTCGTCATCTCTTTTTTATTGTATTCGATGATGTAGAGAATGACCTTCTGCCCAGTCTGAAGAGGACCTCCTGAATTGTTTGACTGACTCAAGCCTCAGCTTCACTCGGCCATACAGCCTATTTAGATCTCAGGTCATGGTTATGTCCTCTCGGGATCTCACTATGAAAGCATATAACAGGGTTGAGCCATGATAGTTGACAGTGCTGTTGACTTTCCTTAAACCAAATCATTGATGTAATGGGATAGGACACAGAAGAAAAGGATTCCCAGTACAGGTTGAGAGGACATATAAGTTAGATAGGACTCTGTTCGTATATTTGTAGATGAGAGATTGTTATCATCAAGTTGCAGATAGAATGAAGAATTATTGATTTAATAATTTATGCATTTGTTGGTTGTTAATTTTTGGGAAAATATCAGACTGTATACACTGATTTTGTCATTTACGTGTTTGTAATTGATGGAGTGGATTTAATATCCACAGACACAGTTTGTGTTTATAACTTGTAGAAGTTTTGTTCAAAAGTGGTGTTCACAATTTGTTATGTAACACTACGTTACCTTAGAATTTGATCATAGTGAGGGAGGGATCAATGCACAAAGACACATTTTGAAATGGAGTAAGAGTATTTATCCTCTAGTGTCTTTGGTAAATTTCCCTGATCATTTAGTATTCCAAAGGAGGCATTGTTTTTACAAAAGTCGTGTAGGACTTGGATACATTAGGATCTGTCTTTCACGTTGGGTGTTTCGCAGTCATTCATAGGTTTCCTAAGGAAGGATGATTAATATGGATAACACATCCGGACAACCCCTAGTCATACGACCCACATTTCGCAACTTAAAAGGGAAAAAAACACCTCATAGTTTACATTGTATTATGGTAAGGATTTTCGATCCATTATATCAAATTTGTTGCGAAGGTGATCATGTCTGTGCACAGCTTTGTGTCTGGTGTGCTGCCGCTGGTTTCTGATGTTGATATTCCTCCATGCCATGATGATAAAACATCCAGCATATCTCTTTTTATAGAATGTTAGACGATCCTGCGTGCCCAATTATTAACCTTTTGAAAATAAAGTTCATTCGTTCGTGTCCGCCTGCCTCTCCTCCGCTCCAACTTTACCGCTGTGACGACATACTGCAGTGTTCCCTTTCTCATGACACGTCCAACAACTTTACCGCTGTGACGACATACTGTAGTGTTCCCTTTCTCATGACACGTCCAACAACTTTACCGCTGTGACGACATACTGTAGTGTTGCCTTTCTCATGACACGTCCAACAACTTTACCGCTGTGACGACATACTGCAGTGTTCCCTTTCTCATGACACGTCCAACAACTGTTTGTGGAATAATGGCCACCAGCGACTAAAGCGTCTTTAAGCTGAACATCAGGATGAGAGCGCACCACTGGAGGAGGACAAACGGGAAGTCTCTCCCCCGGGAAGTGTGAGGAACGTAATCGACGCGAGGTACTCGTCGAGTGGGTGTGGGAGTGGGGTGGGGAATGTGGCTCCTTTTGACGACTGCAGCCCTGCTGTGAGCTCACCCAGAAGTGGGGTTTCTAGCAGTGAACGTGGATGACGTATGTCCGTGTAAAATAACAACAACTTTTAAAACAAAACTTAGGGCGCAATGTTCCACAGGGGCCAGAGTCGTCGTTCAGACGACCACCCCTGCTGCTGACCCTGGCCAGACCAAGTGCGGATACTACACTTTGATCTTAGCCCAAAGCTCAAATTTGACGGCGACTGTTGTTGATGTTTTAATTTTAATAAAGGCTCTGGGGTTCCCACAGGGGTCAGAGCCTCCCCATCAGGGCCTCACGTCCCTGTGTGTCATTCGGATGACGCCTCTGCATGTGGCCCTGGCGAGATCAAGTACAGATACCACACGTTGATCTAGCCAAAAGGTTTAGAAATAAAATATACCCCTGTGGCAAGAGCAGCCCCGTAAGGTTCCCACTTCCCCCAGTTTTTGTTGTGGGCCATTTAGTCGTCCCACCATATTCCATTAGAGGCCCACTGCCAGTGTTAGTGGACCGTCTCTTTACTTTGGCCAGACCAAGCGCAGATAAACCTACACTTGATCTTAGCCATAACGCCGAGAAGAGACCCACAATTTATTTAGCCTTTCAAATTTTTTTTTTATTTTGACAATTCAAAACTGTTATTGTTATTCAGTATATCTGACCCTGCTGAAGTTATGAATGTGTGGTCTTCTGTGCTGTCTCCGAAGTCAGCGTCATATTTTTAAAACATGCAGCTATTGAGCTGACGATAATTATATCCGTTTGACTAATACTTTCTAGAGATTTGGACATATTTCTCTTTGCCAGCATTTTCCAACCTTTCATGACATTTATTTTAGAAAAGTATTTAGCCTTTCAAAGGCCAGACAAAAATATAGACAACAGTACGCGCCAACCAATTCTCACTTCGTATGTATTAGTTAGGAAAAGCAATTAAAGCATATTATTAAAATGTGTTGTGGAAAAAACAATATCCCTAAGTAATATATAAGCTGTGTTAAAAGTCTGTTCACTTTTCAATAATACACTAACTCAAAATATTACGGAATAGCTGCAAAGATTGATTTATAAACGAAATTAACGAGAAATTAAGAAAATAATTCACAGAAATGTAAATGTTAGAAATATTTTTAGATTGGGTAATGTCCCTTAATATCTTATGTAGTTATGTCCCATTTCTTATGTTAATTTTCTTTGTTGTTTTTGTTTATGTGGCCTCCCCGAAATTATTTGAACATAATTGTTTGTAAATTCAGTCACCACTCAACATTTATGCTAGCCTGTTGTTATGATAATTTGACAAATCTATTAATAAAAAAAAAAAATAAGAAAATAAACAAGCGAAGTACCATTTTATGATTTCTCATCATGTGCATTGTATTTGGTTTTGATAACAATAATTAGTGTTAGTAGTACTATCAGCAGTCTTTTACCTTTTGCATGATGGGAAACACACTGACCAATAAAAAGATGACAAATGCAAAGAGACAATGATTGTTGAACTGTTACATAGATCGTGTACAATTATATGGGTGTATGTCACACGTTTTCTTGATGATAATATCACGAAGTTCTTACGATGATATGCTCATGACATTATTGTGTGATGGTCGTTGTCTAGGGAACGATACTCATGGTGTGTCAATGGAGATATCTGTCTTGCAATGTAACTCACCCCCGCAGTGCATATTCACCAGTCATGAAACAAGATTCAGTTGGCGCACATAATCCTTTATTACAGAAATAATACAGACTCACGGAACATATATATATATATCCAGAAACAATGTAATCCATAGATTCTCAATATCCTCCTCACAATTTAACCAGCACACATCAATGCCTTCTCACGGCCTGCTTCTTATCAACTCCACAAGACAGGTAATCCATCTACTATCCACGGCTGGATCTCCCAAAATACAACCCACACATTGGGTTGGAGCCACTGCTCAACTATGCAACCCACTCTGGGTTTAGGCCTGTCTTCACAACTGGGAGAACAACACAACACGGAGATCTCTAACTCCGCTTCCCCTTAGGACTACCGATCAGTTCGGCATCTACACCTTAAACTGTCTGAAGTCCCTTGACTTCACACACAAATACACTGTCTCTCCCCCCATCCCTCCTAGGGGTTTTTTCCTCTCTCCTCACTATTTTATTTCTCAGGACTGGCTGTTTTCTCATAGCCAGGTCAGTCACTTTACTGTCTCCCACTCTCATCTCCATTCTTCCTCATGCCCGGTCACTCACCTCAATGTCCATGACCCAGGCTTATGTCATCACCCCCCTCTTAAAAGAAAACTTCGTTTTCAAATATTGGGCGACTAAAGCTTACTAAACATGTGACCCAGACATATAGCCTGGGTAGCCCTAAGTATGGCTCCACCTTACTCCAGCTACCACACTACATAATACATCAAATGCTCATAGTACACTCCCATATTCGTCACACATAAATACAAACAACTTTCTATCTTGTGTACCAATGCATGAACTAATACATCACATAATAATAATACATCACATAATAATAATACATCATAGGAAAGCATTATACTTATGTAACCACAGGTCTCTTACTACTTCACGACCTCACAATACTATTTGTGTACCGACCCAATATCAGGTGGTTCTGTTCTTTCATTAACCCACCTCTGATTTTTGTCGATGCTGTGTCTCCCTTTCATGTACCCATGACTCATGGTACCTCTACAATTACAACATCTGTTTGATATCCCTAGCCCTGGGTCAGTAATGTCGCGAAAACTCTTTTGACGTGACTCAACTTTCCTATCTGCATATTGCACCGTTACACTTGAGTCTCTGTTTAGTCTGAACTCTTTATTCCATCTTGGCCCATATATCTGGCACCTTGCTTTCTGCTGCATACGCCTTATGCCTCTGTGCCCTGCACATGCACTATCCTGAGCTGTTCTAGTATATCGGTCTCTGTGTGCTAAAGGTACTGCTCCTTGCCCACGTGCAGTTCCACTATATGAAAACCTGCGAGTGAGAACATTGTTCTTCCTCTCGAAGCACCATCTACCTTTCTTTGACTGCCTATTTTCTACTCTCCTACACCCTTGGTAACATTTGTTCAGAGTAGTATCTTGTCTCTGGGATTCACTAGCACTATATTTGGGATCCATTCTCATCTGCTCCGCTGTACTATCCTTGTCCTGAGTTCCTGTGTCTACTTCAAGTGCCTCTTCTACCTCAGCTATACTCTCTAATTTAGGTTCTCTTGTGGTAACTACCTCGTTACTGCTTACACTATATTTTCGGTCCCAATAAACTACTTCCTCTTCTGTACAATCTTTAACTCCTATAACATTTCCTATGATCAAATCAGCCACTGGTGAGTCCAAAACACACGCTGTCACTCTTCCAGTGATATATGGTGTTTTTACTGTTATTATGGCTACTGGGTAGAACTCTACTGTGCCGTTGAATGTTATGCATCTAATATTTTTCCCTGTATAATCCGAGGGATCTATTAAACTTCTCCTCACTCCGATAGACGTACATCCGGAATCCCTAATTGTTAATGCTGGTCTATCATTGACAAATCCCTGATGCAACTTCAGACTTCCTCCTTCATGCACTGCTGATCCTGCTTTTACTGTATGACCACATATTAGGACTGGCTGACTGTCTTTTTCAAAAAGAGGTTTGCACCCACTACAATCTTCATTGTTCAGGGTCTCAATTACTTGCGCTGCATTTGAGTGCTCTGTTTCTCTCATCCTACATTGATGGCTGATATGCCCCTTCTTTCCACATTTGAAACAAGTAATCTCCTTCCTTGCGTTACTTGTTGGCTCACTGACTGGCTGCATGTCACACTCCGCTGCCTTGTGTCTCCAGCTCCCACAATTCCAACATCCGGCATAATTTGGACGTCTCTGGAAGTTCCCTCTTCTATATGGGTACCGTCCTACTCTACCAACATTGTTTCCTCGGAAACCCTTATCTTGAAGTTCTTGCTGCTCACCTTTCTGTGCTGAATCCACACTTTTCGCCCTTGGTCTGATGACTGGATTCTGGTCCTGTTTAGTGTACGCTGCACAGACTATTTCCTCACTCATTAGTTTCCCAATCGATACGTTAGGATGTGCAGTCATGTAGTTTTGCCCTAACTGAGACATTGTGTCTATGTCCTTTGGCTTCCGTTCCTCAAAGAAAGCCACTAAGTTAGAATTGCATGCAGATACTACCTTGTCTCTTAACATTAGATCTACTAATTTATTAAAATCCTTCCCTACTTCTGCAAGCTCCATCCATTTGTTAAATGTATTCTTTACAGTGTTAACAAAATCTGTGAAATCTTGATTTGTCTCTGGCCCTAACTGTCTAAACTTTGTCCTATATCCATGCTCAGTGAGTTGGAACTTAGTCAGCAAACGTTGACGTAAGATAGTGTAGTTGTTCCTTTCTTCTACAGGTAAATTGAACATGGTGTATAGTGCCTTGCCCGTTAGAAGCTCCCCTAGTCTAATAGCATACTGTTCTTCGGGGATGCCTAACACTTTCGCTGATGCCTGATATCTGTCAAGATAAGATTCAAGGTTGTCTCGGTCCGTAAAATATGGCAGTTTTAATCTCTGTGACGACTGCGACGGTTTTCTGCTTTCCTCACTTTGACCCTTTGAAGATAGTTCTAGTTTTCTTAACTCAATTTCAGTTTGCATCTGACACTTGATCTTCTCTTTCTCAATTTCCATTCTCATGTGTGTCTCTCTCTCTTCCTGTAGACGCTTGGCTTCCATTTCAGCCTGTCTTTGTTCTCTCTCAGCTAACTTTTCTTCCTGTAGGCGTTTTGCCTCGAGTTCTGCCTGTCTCTGTTCTCTTTCGGCTTGTCTCTGGTCTCTTTCAATCTGTTGTTGTTCTTTTTCTTCGGCATACTCTTGTAACTCTTTACCCTTCAGGCCTATTCGTTCACCTGCTTCAATATATTCCATTAAAGTAGGCATCTTGTACTTGTGGACACGTTGCTGTCTGTCAGCCAACTATAAATGTGAAGACTCTGCTGTTAGTCTTTGTGTCACTTCCCTACGTACACCAGCACTTCCTGTGTACGTAAATTTGTAGTGCTAAAATATCACTCTGTACTCACCCAGTCACTCTATAAGCACTAAGTAGTGAGGGGGGAAGTATCACCTATACTCCCTTATATCTATATATCTATGACCAATAGTTGTATAACATTTCTGGAAATATTGTTAAACATACATATAAATACATATACAAAACGAATGAATGATAACACTAAATGTTGTCTATAAAAACGTTAGACTCACAAGCCGAGTACACGGAGACGGTGATCACTCAGAAATAAACCACAGTAACAACCACAAGCTTGTGTAGGGACACCCACAGTGCGCGTAATATATAAACTGACAAAGACCACTAGACAGCAGAAATTACGAAAGATCACAATAATAACATATATCCAACCACAACAAATATCATATGTAAATATAATGAAAAGAAGAAAGAGAAGAAAAAAAATTATAGCATAAAATTATACAGAAATCTGACGTCAAACAAACTGGCACGTTATATAATTCAGGACCGTCCCTGCAGAACCAAATAAACCGACCTTTCGATTTTCTTCCCAGACATTATATATGGTGCACCTCAGAAAGTAACTTTTCGCCCTGTCTCCCGGCCTTCGAGAAACAACACAAAAATCCCCTACTCTTGACAAGCACTGGACCACATACAAATAATTGCGTAACACCCGACAACAATAAATATGACGATGGGAGCAAAAAAAATAATGTGTAACTGGTTGGCCGACAAATATGTGCCTATTAATCCGTCGCCAAAAGTTCTTATTTTGCTGTTAATAGTTTTTCACAATATGCTGGAAATGTCTGTGTTAAATTCTCCGAAATGTTTACGACGCTAGATTTCAAAGCGACTTCAGTGGTTACTTCATTTCGCGTTGTGATCACGAGTTCCAGCTGTCGGAAACGTTGACGGTAATAATAATTATCCAAAGTGTTCTTTCGATTGTCATACGAATTGACGATGATGGTAATTATCCCAAAATGTTCTGGATTGCCGATGAAAGACAAAGTTCAAAGGAAAGATTGGCCGCAAATGCCCAGTGCTATAACCCTGTACCGTCAGTTCTTTTTGGCAACTGTATGCACCCTTTGTGTGCGGTGATGACACGTTAAAATTGTTCGCTCATAACAGAATAATGATGACAGTAGTAGAACAGTTCAACAAAGACGACACATAAAGTCTGGTTTTCGTTCATAAACACGTTGTTTATACAGATCTCCTGTGGAAAATCCCAGTAACTTTCCACTGTCCGCAACCTTGACCTTGCCGGACACCTCAAGTCAGTACCTCAGTCTTCTTTGTCACAATAATCCACACGGACTGTCTGTAAAATGACCGGACACTTTTCCGTCATTCAAAAAAACACTTTCCACCCAACCTCTCAGCCCCGACACGGCTGCTCTTGTTTAACTTCGTGGAAAATCACCCTTTCCACCATTAACCCGCCCCAACTCTGGCGGTAGGGGCACTGTTACTATCCCCTTTTCACCTGTCCTCATAAACAGCGCTGACCCGAATTGTCCGTGGAAACTCACAATTTCCACCGTCCTCCCCCTTGTTAGCTGTGGCGGAATTTTTCACTTGTTGACTCGTGACCACACTGTGCGTCGCATCAGCACACACACACAAAACTCTCCCCACACACAGGATGTTGCGACGAAATTGCTCGCTGTCTTCAATCTTTGGTTCAATCCTGTCAAACACACACACACTAGGACTGACCGCACTTGTTGCAAACACCATTATGTCCCTGCGACATTTCCTCTGTGCTGTCCGTGACCAAAGACCCCTGCTACTGCAATCGACTCTCCCGGTTAGTCTGTATGGCGTGTCTTTATCACCCACAGCGGTAATGTCCTACACACACACACGCTGCCCTCGCCACTCTGGATTCAACACTGGTCTTTCATCGCCGCGTCTGCTAGTTTCAGCACTCCTGCCTGGTATCAAATTTACCTGTCACCGTAATGGACTCTCCCGGTCGATTTGTACTGCGTTATTTCTCTGACACCCCCCACTCGCTTTAGCGATATGGTTGGTTCCAATTCACCTGTAGTGGACTTGACGTGAACTGTCTGTAGCCAGTTCCCGCACGGAGAAAAACTCAGTGTTTATATGGTGGACACACTCCGCTGTCCACCCTCTCTCAGCGAGGAGCCCACAAATATCTCATAATGACAACACTGTCTATAATGCTCTTGACCGTACGTAGCCTTCCAGATACTCCTTACTAAGCGACGAGCGCCCAGATTGTCACACGTTTTCTTGATGATAATATCACGAAGTTCTTACGATGATATGCTCATGACATTATTGTGTGATGGTCGTTGTCTAGGGAACGATACTCATGGTGTGTCAATGGAGATATCTGTCTTGCAATGTAACTCACCCCCGCAGTGCATATTCACCAGTCATGAAACAAGATTCAGTTGGCGCACATAATCCTTTATTACAGAAATAATACAGACTCACGGAACATATATATATATCCAGAAACAATGTAATCCATAGATTCTCAATATCCTCCTCACAATTTAACCAGCACACATCAATGCCTTCTCACGGCCTGCTTCTTATCAACTCCACAAGACAGGTAATCCATCTACTATCCACGGCTGGATCTCCCACAATACAACCCACACATTGGGTTGGAGCCACTGCTCAACTATGCAACCCACTCTGGGTTTAGGCCTGTCTTCACAACTGGGAGAACAACACAACACGGAGATCTCTAACTCCGCTTCCCCTTAGGACTACCGATCAGTTCGGCATCTACACCTTAAACTGTCTGAAGTCCCTTGACTTCACACACAAATACACTGTCTCTCCCCCCATCCCTCCTAGGGGTTTTTTCCTCTCTCCTCACTATTTTATTTCTCAGGACTGGCTGTTTTCTCATAGCCAGGTCAGTCACTTTACTGTCTCCCACTCTCATCTCCATTCTTCCTCATGCCCGGTCACTCACCTCAATGTCCATGACCCAGGCTTATGTCAGTGTACATTGTGTACAGTAAGCAGAAAACATGGCAAACATCTGATGGCAGTGGAGATGTAGTTTCTGAGGAAAATGCAAAGAATCCCAAGGAGAAACAGGGGAAAACATCAGCAAATCCTGCAAGTAAGAAATTAAAACCATAAACTGATGTGCGAAACTAAACTTAGACAGTCAAGATTAATTGGTCTCGTTATTATACCAAACATTAAAAAAACCCAGACAATTTACTAACAACCTGCAAGATTGTTCAGGAAAGAACAGGAGGAAGGCAGAGAGATAACTATCTGGATGGTTAGACCACGTGACATAATCGAGACCAGAATACGGAGCTGATCCACGACTCTGGTGATGGCGTGAGATGGCGAAACATGGCCGAACATGATTATCTAACAAATCAACAGAAATGAAAAGTAGTAAGGCTTAGCTGTATATAGTTCCCACTAATATGGGTGTCGTCGCTGGCGCTACGGAGTTCATACTTTGTGCGTCGATTGTGGCAGGTCGCACAATGTAAAAACATTAAACCATACGGGATGAAACCTGTTGCAATTAACTCGACCCGCTCGCCTTTAATCCACGCGTTCCTTGTTTATCCCGCACTCTCCACCGAGTGTCGGACCTTGTGTGTAACCGACCGCCGAATACACAGCCACCTGTACCGCCATGTGGAGCAGTATGAGCGAAGTCGTACACGCAATGACCAACCCGTATAGTCGTGAGTGCGGGCATGACAAACGTAGGTGAGAGCCCTAGATGTATTGCTTAACAATTGTAGGACATCATCTTTTTATAGAATGTTAGACGGGCCTGCGTGCCTAATTCATAACCCTTTAAAAATAAACTTCATTCGTTCGTGTCTTCGTGCCTCTCCTCCGCTCCAGCTTTACTGCTGTGACGACATCCAACAAAATTGTCTTTCTTATAACACGTCCAAAAACTTATTGTGGATTAACCGCCACCAGCGATTAAAGCGTCTTTAAGCTGCAAGTCTGGATGTCAGCACACGACTGGAGAAGGACAAACGGGAAAACCCTCACCTAAATCAAATCAAATCAAATCAAATCAACTTTATTAGGGTCACAAATTGGGCGCGCAGGCCCGTCTTACATTTGGCCCTTCCAATCACTCGTCTTTCGTTCATCAAGAGCATTATACATTTACATAGGAAGATAAAATAAACATTGTGAAATGAATGTTGTAATTCATGGAAGTATGAGGCACGAAATCGACGCCAGGTACTCGTCAGAGGAGGTGGGAGTGAGGTGGGGGATGTGTCTCCTTCTGACGACTGCAGACCTGCTGTGAGCTCGCCCAGCTGATGGGTTTCTAGCAGTGGACTTGTTTTAAAAGAAATAAGGGCGCATGTTCCACGGGGGCCAGGGTCGCGCCATGAGGTTAAACTACCCCGTGTATCGTTCAGATGACCACTCCTGCTACTGACCCTGACCAGATCAAGTGAAGATACCACACTATGATCTTATCCCAACGCTCGATAATTTGAAGGCGATTGTTGTTGTTGTTTTGTTTTTAATAAAGACTCGGGGATTCCCATAGGAGCCAGAGCCGCCCTATCAGGTCCTTACGTCCCTGTGTGTCATTCGGATGACCACCTCTGTGTGTGGCCCTGACCAGAACCTACGCAGATACTACACTGATTTTAGCCAAAATGCCGAGAAATAACACAACTACAGTTTACTTGGCCTTCACAGGCCAGTCAAATATATAAGACAGTCCATCGAGATTTGTAACGTTATATGTATTATTCCAATTAAGGCATGACAGCGTATTATCAAAATGTGTTGTTCAAAAAACAACGTAACTAAGAAATATATCAGTTGTGTTAAAATTCTATTTAAATTTCTTTAACGTATATAACTTAAAATTTTGGGGCAAGGCAGTAAAGATTTATTTACAAATGAAACTGACAAAAAATTAACAAAGTAACTGCCAGAACTGTAAATGTTAGAAATATTGTTAGATTGGGTAATGCCCCTTAATATGTTACGTTCTTATGTCCCGTGCCTTAATTTAATTTGTTTGTTGGTTTTGTTTGCGTGGTTTCATACGAATTTGTTTGAACAGTATTTTTTATTAATTCGGTCACTACTCAACAATTAAGCTAACCTGTTGTTATGATAATTTGGACATCGTATTTATAAAAAAAAAAAAGATAAAAAAGCGAAGTGCCATTTTATGATTTTTTATCATGTGTATAGTATTTGGATTTGATTATGATAATTATGTTAGTAGTTGCAGTCTTTTGCATTTTGCATGATGGGAAACATACTGACCAATAAAAATATGACAATTGCAAAGAGAAAGTGATTGTTGAACTGCTACAAAGAGCGTGTACAATTATATGGAAGTGAATTGTGTACAGTAAGCTGTTAGTTAGTTAGTTGACATATCTTCCTCATTGCACATCCAACCATTCAGTCCATAAGTGCTCAGATCCCCTCCTCAATAAACCCCGCAGGGTGTTGCGGCTAACGACACCAGTTCTGTGTTGGTTTTTAAATCTTTTTTAGCTTCCAGCTTTGTGTTCTTTGCTATTCTCGCATTCTGACCATGGTTGTAGATTCACAGTCATCACTTGGTTCTAGCGAACGACTTACTTCTCGTACAGCATTCAGAATGTCAGCATGATCCAAGGCGCGTCAGTCTTCCACAGCAGCCATACCTGTGAGCTTCTCAGCCCGCTCATTTCCTTGTAAACCGGCACTCCCTGGCACGAAAATGAAACCTTGCCAGCCGAGACCGCTCCAGAGACAGCAACCATTATCTTCGGATCCATCTCATCTATATCTTCTTGAGCATGCTCATTGAGTCGCTAAGGAAACATGCCCAAGTGAATGTCTGTGTCTCGAGCCATGTTATTGCTTTACTTACTGCTATGACTTCCATAGTCTGGCTACTTGTGGTATCAGCAAAAGCAACAGAGTTCTCCTACATAATGTTCCCTCCGGCCTGAGCCATAAAGGCCCATGAGCTTCTCACATGTTGGACGACTGACCCATCAGTGTAAATGACAGCATCACTGTCTAGCAAATTCTCGAAAATCAAGGCTTGTACTTCCGCCTCCACAGCAGCCGGACTTTATTGTCTGAATTTTCTGTGTAGTTGGATGCAAACTGAA
Source organism: Cepaea hortensis (assembly GCA_963921405.1). Taxonomy (NCBI): domain Eukaryota; kingdom Metazoa; phylum Mollusca; class Gastropoda; order Stylommatophora; family Helicidae; genus Cepaea; species Cepaea hortensis. The sequence goes on from OY992896.1 coordinate 66,047,018, forward strand.
AAGGATGTGCAGAAATCTGTTGGCACTTGTACCCACTCCTCGCCAGGTTCTAAGTTGAATGATGTCTTCTGTTTGACCCATCCACGACTGTCCTCTTTTTAACCTGCTGCCCTTCACCTTCATAATTTCACTATGCAGTGGATGTTGTGTGTTTGTGTTAACTCTGAGGTAGGCGCGTGCTCTGCACACTTGTATTCTGTCTTAAATGGTTGGGAAATCAATAAGGCAGCGCATCGCCCTGCATGCTTTATCTCTTGTACATCCATGAATAATGCGCATAGCTTCATTCTGTATCCTTTCCATCCTTTATGTCAACTTACGGCTGAGAGTCAGGATTGCCATCGCATACTCAAAAACATACATGACCAGATCCTCGTATAGAAGACATAGATGACGCTGCTCACAGTTTACTGCCGTCATCACCCGCATCGCAGCCAAACCCCACTTGGCCTTTGTTATCACCTGGTCTATGTTCTCATTATAAGCAAGGCTTCGATCAAACCATATCCCCAGGTATTTCATTCCTGCGTACTTTCCACCGTCTCTGAATACGGCTTTGTAGTTGGGGTTGGAGTGTTGATAGTATGACTATTCAACGAGAACCAAGTCACTGTTTCCTTTGTTGTGTCGACCATTGCCTCAGCTTCAACACACCAACTACTTATGCGATTGAGTTCGGTTTGTAGTTTGTGTAAAGTGTCAACATACAAACTGTTTACTTACAGTTCTCTGCTTTAGCGTAATATAGTTTCAAACTGTTTCTGTTACTGTACATTTCGGGTTTAAGCCTGTTACTTAACATTCCGTTAGGTCTTTGATATTCTCTTTATTTCTGCTTTCCTTACACACTATCTTTTATCCAGGGTATTATTTTCCCGGAATTTCCTTTCCGCTTTGAGCTCCCCAAGTTTCCAGCGAGTGGATGTTTGGGGCGTTGCCAGCGAGTGAATGTTTATTTGCATGTGGCGAGCTGTAATATCATGTTGCTCGCACCCTTAATTTGAGGTTCGAGAATCAATCATACTTGGTGCTGGCAATCTGATAAGCATGTTTGTGGCGTGGGGTTTTGGTATCGGCGCTCGGACCCATATGTATTTCTTTAGTGTATCATGAATATTCTATGAGCGCCGGTGCTGCATAATTCACAACAGCTAACTCTCTAAGCCAATTTAACACAACTCGATCGAACAACGGAACACAATTAAAATTTACAACGTTTTTTTTTTAACTCCAGGCATTTAACAATACACGATATCATTTACACCATATATCAATTACTTGTATACGATACCTAGAGTCTACAATAACTTCACAACAATAACTACACAACCTAACCACAGATGTAGCGGCACATTTTGTGGACGTGCTACGGAGCCAAGAAACACGTCTAACTCGACGGTGGCTAAGCCCAACTGTTTCCCTCCAGGAGACATTGTCCCCTGCTCAGCAACTCGCCTCGCTATTTACATGAAAGGCATGATTCGCAATCTTCTCATCTTCACGCCGGACTGCGTGAAGCTCTAGACTGTACCGAGTGGCCCATGAGCCGACCTGGGTCTATGGCACATACACAAAAACAGGCATGACCAGACCTCGTATAGAAGATATTGATGGCACTGCCCACAGTTTGCTGCCACCATCACCAGCATTGGAAGCAAACCCCACTTGGACTTTGTTATCACCTGGTCTATGTGCTCAGTATAAGCAAGGCTTCGATCAAAACATATCCACATGTAGTTCATTGCCTGCGTTCTTCCCACAGTTTCAGAACACTTTCTGAGTGCTTATGCAATTTAGTTTTGTTTGTATATGTATATTGTTTAGGTCAGCATGGGTGAATGGATAAGAGCGCTCATACTTAAGCGTCCGATATGCTGATGCAGAAGTTCGACCCCTACACCAGACAGCTCGACTAAACTGTTGACTTCACGTCCTTGACTTGGGGACTTAAATTACAAGTACTTCTGATATCGGAGTGCGTTGACCTGATGGAGAGTGACACTGGTTAAAAGGAAAAAGCTAACCACAAGCAAAATTCAGCCCAGAATTATTAAAAGAAGCGTTTATGGACTACGCTTGAGTGTAAAGCTAGCGAAGGCAACAAGAACATCAAACCTGCAATACTATGAACCAGATTCTTGTATCAAATACATTTCAATTACCAATAAACATTAATAGTGATCAAGTGTTAAGTTTACTATATATTATGGCTTCGACTTCCGATTCAGTATACCAAAGTCTGGTGAATATGATCATGTCTGTGCACATCATTGTGTCTCGTGTGCTACCGCTCCTTTCTGATGTTGATATTCCTCCATGCCATGATGCAAAACCACCCAGTATCGTTATACTTTAGACGGGCTTGGGTGCCCAATTCTTAACCCTTTAAAAATAAAGTGTGTTCGATCGTTCATTCCCCCCTGCCTCTCCTCTGCTCCAACGTTTCCGTTGTGACTACATACTGCAGCGCTCCCTTTCTCATGACACGCCCTAACGCGTTGGATAACCGACAACAGCGATTACAGCGTCTTTAAACTGCACACCAGGGTGTGAGCGCACGACAGAAGAAAGACACACGGGTATACCCTACCCCGGGAAGTGTGAGGTACGTAATGGACGCGATGTACTCTTAGAGAGGGACGGGATGGGATAGGGGTGAGATAAATGTGGCTGCATCTCACCACTGCAAACCTGCTGTGAGCTCGCTCCGCGGTGGCTTTTGTAGCAGATGACGTATGACCGTGCATACATGACTTCCACGTCCCCATGTGTCATTCAAATTACCACCTCAGCTGCTGACCCTGGCCAAATCAAGTGCAGATAACTAAACTGTGTTCTTAGCCCATATATCGATCATTTGAAGGAAAGGGCTGTTTTGTTTTCTTTATGTGAAATAAAGGCTCGGTGGTTCAAAGCTGTCCCATCAGGTCCTCACGTCCTTGTGTGCCATTCGGATGACTAACTCTATATGTGGCCCTGATCAGATAAAGTGCAAATATTACACTTTGATATTAAGCCATAGGTTGAGAAAGAATATAGTTGAAGATTATTTGGCCTTTCAAAGGCATGCCCAAAAAAAAAAAAAAAAAAAAAAAAAAAAAAAAAAAATATATATATATATATATATATATATATATATATATATATATATATATATATATATATATATATATATATATATATATATATATATATATATTTATTTAAAAAAAAATTTGTATTGAGTGTTAAAATCGTTGCAAAGTGTATTGTCCGTGTTTTTACAGAGCGGTGTATGTGGAAGTGTAGGTAACATACGCGCAAAATTTAACAATTTATACATTGGAGCATTTCTTCATTGAAATTGTTGTAAGGAAACGTTTTAAACAACAGCAAGATGATAGTAAACCGTTAATTTTTTCCCCTGTCACATCCCTCACCTGTCGGCTCCAACCCCACCAATACCATCACTACCACTCGGTAATGATCAACTTGGCAGTATAACTTGTTTTAGCCAACTGTTGAGGGCGGCAGCAGAATCAACAAACACAGTATCAAATTGGTGGGAAAGGGGGATGTGACAGTATACGGGTTTACAAAGCAGAAAAGGTAGTGGTTGTATTTATAATGTGTGTGTTGTTACATGCGTTCTGTGTATTTAGTATTTGTGTAGGTGTATTTACGGAGCGTTGCATATGGGCGTGTATGTGACGTGTGCATGTTTTATTCATTGGACATATTTACATGCGAAGGGGGGTAAATAGGGAGAACGAAAAAACCTCCCATTTGTGTTTCCCTTGCCACACTCTCACCTATTGGACCCACCACACCAATGCCCTCATGACCACCCTCTGGTAATGATTGTAAGGGCAGGATAACTATTTGAAACAACTGGTGAGGGTATTTGCAAAGGAAAACACCAACCATGAGCGAGGGAAGGGAAGGGGGAGCGCATGGGAGATGAGGTTATATATTAATAATGATAACAATAATAATAATGCAAATAAACCAAGTAAATCAATAATAATAATGACCAAAATAAACCTACTAGGGGTAATAACAGCAATGTTAACAACAGCAATGATAATAATAGTTATGATAATGATCACATTTTCCAATCATGTGTTTCTATTGCTAAAATGGTTATCTTAGGAATGGTGTTAACATAGCATAGCAGGTACTTACAACCTACAATGATCAATAATAGTAGGAGTAAAAGGAGTTGGTTTTCTTTTTCTCCGTGCTTATTTTGTTTTGTCTTAATTGTAAGGGTTCATTAATTTTTTTTCCCTTTCCTCTTTTTTTTTTTTTTTTTTTTGTAATGTAAAAATAAACAAGCATTTGTATTAACACAAATGTTTACAATCTATTTGGTAAACAGAATTGAACCTCAGGATGGGGCAACCGAATCCACACTCTGCAGTACCCCATTTTCATGGGTGTACAGTATGATAGTGGGTGTGTGTCTATTATTTGGTATCCAGGACCAGTTTCGACCATCTTTGGGTTCACGCAACGCTTGTAGTCCAGCTTTGGTGAAATTCACTGTCCTGAGGAAGATATCGGGAGATACTCTCTAACCCTTGTTGCGTAGTATCCATTCTAGTCTATCCAGAATATCGCGTCATTCAATTTGACGACACTTCCGGAGAACGCTGGCAACGGCATTCACCGTTGTTTCTAATGGACTAACGGTCATGTCTTGTGTTGGGGAATTATTATCCTCATACTGAAGACCCAAGGTCAGTCTATTGAAGGGCAGGGAGCTACCCTGAGGATCCCGTGAATCCTATTCTACTATCAAAATGAAGTCCTGTCTACTGTCAAGTGTTTCAACGTCTGGGGATCCAGATAAGTTGTGTCTACTGTCAAGTGTTTCAACGTCTGGGGATCCAGATAAAGAGGGACAGTGGTGGCTCTCTAGATGCTAGGATAGCACATTCTGTGGCTGATATATTCCTATAGAAAATGTAATTGTTCTCTCCCGCTGTACTGATCTATTTGAGTGTCTTGTGAGATCTGTCAACTAGTGGCCAAGCCAGTTTAGTGATGAGCCTGCTGTGTCTTCCTTTTGCATAGAGCTTTAATTTAACTACCTTAAAGGGGTAGGGGCACTAGCGACACCAGATTATTATCATCATCAGGTGGCTCACCAGAGCCATGACGGGTATTTCACCACTGAGGAGGATAGAGGAATTGTAAGCTATGAAGGGATATCAACCTTGGTCGAGCTGTATCTAACTTGAGTTGTGGAAGAGGGGTACCGATATCTTCATACCTATTAGGGTAAACTGGCCCTGACACATGTACATACACACGAGGCACACACATACAATGTTTGCTTTCTAACTTCTAGTTTGATTAATAGATTACCTCTTTTGCTCAGAGGATAATAATATTATGATGCGTGTCTAATGAATATACTACCTGTTGTATAATGGGAACAGGATGTTCTGCACATGATGTTACACTTGGTTGGGCGGCCAAGAGAAGCCAAACCAATGGGGTTCAGTGCATATAAATTCCAAACTTTCCATATGCCCGAGGAGAGGAGGAGAAAAAGCGACAGACCCAAGATGACACCCTTCTTTCTTTGTCTGTCTGTAATCAATATTTCAGGAAAGGTTTACCAGCGCAGCTGGAACGTAGACCAACACCCTTGGCCAGTATAGGGGAAATATTTCTACCTGAAGTCTTGAACCTTATATCCTCTCTCTCTCTCTCTCTCTCTCGCTCGAATGGTAATGGATCGTATTTCCAGAGAGGCTATCCTTGCCATGAGTGAGGTTAATCAGGGACATTGAAGTCTAGTACCTGGCTGCTCTACACAGATCTAGCGGCGAGATGTCTGAAGTCAGACCTATGGAATTGGTCTGAGGGTGGAAACTGACCACATAATTAGTATCAGTCTGAATCTGGTTGTGATGTATTAATAACAGGTGAAATGGATATGTACACCGGGCATCTTCTTCTTGCTTACAGGAACCCTCATTATCTTCATTATCCTCGTGATTATTATTGACGCTGGTGTCTACGGACGTGCTTGAAGTGCCGTGGAGGAGAAGAGTCGTTTTCAGGCAGCTGATCTCAACTCCAGTCTGGTGGAAGAAACGGTCTTGTACAAAGAACTTTAACTGCCTATAATCAGGTGAAGAGGAGTTCCAGGCAGCCTAAGGAGAGATCAGGTGAACAATATTCTACCACCGGTATCTACATCACTCACTTACTGATGACTGACAAACTACTGGTGGAATGATGATCTGCTCCTCCAGAATCCTCGCACAAATACTCAGTGTTGTTTCTGTTTGTCTTGAACTTGAACTTCGTTTGTTTTTGTGGAGTCTGAATCTTGATTAAAGACTCGGGTTCTACCTATCTGAAAAGTGTTCTCTTATCATCAGGTGGTGATCTGTTTGTCTATAGTGATAGGAAAATAAGTCAGCGTCCGGGCACCGTCCCGGGGTCAACAAGGTAATAGTAGGCAGAAGTAAGAACCCAAAGGTCATGACAACCACTGAGATCCGGGCCAGTGTTGTCACACGACACTAAATGGTGGCCAGTGTGGGGACTAGATAGATTCTAGTCCTATCGAAGATTATTGTTCTATAAGATCTGTGCTATAGGTTCGGGTACAGTCTAGTTAGATTATTTCTTTTGTGATAATCTGCCCTGTCTGGTGCAGGTCGGTATAACCTTTTCTGTCTGAACTATTGGTTGTCAGGGAAACGGCGACTGACTATCCTGTTGACTGACTTGGACGAACACACCACTTGCAAACACCGCAACACCTTGTCATTGTCTATTGATTGGTACATTGTTGTATATACCTGGATAGAGATTGCATTTGACTTCCGCGGCATAACAGCACGAGAAATGGCCTCACCACAACTGAATCTTGAGGAGGTGAAGGCTAAAGGTCGAGAAATTGGTCTGGAAGGGGTGGAGTTACGGAAATATGTCCAAGAGGTTGAAAGAGAATTCCGACAAGACGAGAGAGAAGCCAGGAAACTTGAGGCAGAGCGCGAAGCCAGGAAACTCGAGTCAGAGCGCGAAGCCAGGAAACTTGAGGCAGAGCGCGAAGCCAAGAAATTCGAGGCCGAACAAGCGGCTAGAGACCATGAGTTCCGGATGAAGGAATTGGAAGTTAAGGCACAAGTTGCTAGGGAAACCGAGGGAGCTATGGGGGAAGCGACATTCCCTGGTACACCAACTGCCCGAAGCATCGCCTATCAAGCAATGAAATTTCCTTTACCTCCCTTCGAGGAAGACAAAGAAAGGATAGACCAGTATCTTCAAAACTTTACTGCGATCGCTACTGCAATGGGATTGGAAAGGGGAAAATGGTGTTTGAAGATCTCACAGGGACTCCGCGGTAGCGCCTACGAAATATATTCCAGACTACCTCCAGGTCTGGAGAATGATTTTTCAGAGTTGGAAAGGGCGTTACTGAAACACTTCGAGATGACCGCAGATAAATATCGGACGTTGTTCCACTCGTCCCGACAAGAGACCGGTGAATTATATTCAGCTTATGCTGTACGCCTTAAGTCGTACCTATTAAAATGGATGTCTCTGGCTGGATTCAAAAAGGACTACGAAAGTCTTGAAGAGTTGGTAGTTGTCGACCAAATGAAATCCCAAATGGCTAAGCCACTCCAAACTTTCTTGGCGGAAAATGGAGCAGAACGATTGGAGACAGTGGTTACTTTGGCAGAACGCTATGCGACAGCACACAATGACCCTGTCACTCCAGCTCCAACACCACAAAAACCTGGAAAAGTTACTACGGAACCACCGGAGGATAAAAATGCAAAGAAACAAAAAGAGGGTTCCTTTTCACATAATCCGGACAAGTCTTCTGGAAAGTCCACGGAACAACGACCTGCCAAAACCGGGTGGTCAAAAATTTACTGCAAACATTGCAGAACAACTACGCATAACACAGTGGATTGTAGGAGCAAGCCAACAGAACTCAAGTACGTAGCTTGCATAGCTAGGACTGGGAGAAAAACTAAGGAAGAGAAAGCTCCTAAAGATAACCGACCAGCTGTGGTAGAGGTTATTTAAGTTAATGGACAACCAGTGGAGTGTTTATATGACTCAGGGCTGTTTGAGGAAGCCGTCATAGCAGAACATCTTGTTAGTCCAGAGTCTCTTACAGGGGAGATGATGGAGATACAAATGGCGACAAAAGTTCAGTTGCTATATCTGTACCGAAAGCCTTAGTAGACATTAATTGTAGATATGTCCGGGGAACTATAAATGCAGCTGTCTTGAGTGATCCACTTTTTCCCCTAATTTTAAGAAATAAATTTGTGGTCCTGGGTGAACCCATCACGCCCATGGTAGCAAGGGTAAAACCACCCAGGTCCAAAGGATGTTCGTATCAGCAGCCCGGTAATAGTTCCAGCACTCTAACCCCTCAGAGGAGAGACTTTCAACGACAAGAGGCGAGCTTGCACACTTGTCATAACCAGGTGCCCAAGAATAGTGAGCCCTCTACGAGGAGGCCTTACTATAGATGGAAACACCGTAGGCCTAGGCATCACCTAGACGATAAGGCAATAGCGAGCTTAACAAAAACGCCCAATTTCAAAGGTATTTGGAAGCAAAAGAAAGATTGTACGTCAGTTCCGGAAGGGGAAGCGCACAAGAAAGAGAGGAATGGAGTTATACTAGAGGGAAGTAATTCTCCGACTAATATGTTAGGAGTTGCCTCTAACATCTCCAGTACGCCTCGAAGGAGAAAACCTAGTCGGTAGGTTAACGGTTGTCAACCAAACCGAGATAGTGAATCTCAGATATGTTTCCAGCCAAATGCTGAGCTTAGTTCTCCGATAGATATGAGGGGAAATGGTTCTTTGAAGCTAGTAACGGCGATAGGAAATACCCAACAGCTATGTTAAGGCAGAGAGGAGACCGTAGGGACAGTACACATCCTTGAGGTAGTGGTAAGAGACTGTCTATTCTTCAGGTCCAATAACGCATCCCATGTTTTCACAGGGATTGGCGTACAACAGAAGAATGATCCCATAGGGTAATATCTTCATATGGAACGGAGTAGGGGGGTTGCCCATCTGAGTGCAATTCGGAACCATAGTTCGGTGGTACCGTACTTTGATCTGTGAATCGGCCTATGTGACAAAATGGAATTGCACCTCAGGATGGAGCAACCGAATCCACACTCTGCGGTACCCCATTTTCATGGGTGTACAGTATGATCGTGTGTGTGGGTCTATTATTTGGTATCCAGGACCAGCTTCGACTATCTTTGGGGTTCACGCAACGCTTGTAGTCCAGCTTTGGTGAAATTCACTGTCCTGACAAAGATATCGGTAGATACTCTCTAACCCTTGTTGCGTAGTATCCATTCTAGTCTATCCAGAATATCGTGTCATTCGATTTGACGACACTTCCGGAGAGTGCTGGCAACGGCATTCACCGTGGTTATCTAATGGACTAACGGTCATGTCTTGTGTTGGGGAATTATTGACCTCATACTGAAGAAACAAGGCCAGTCTATTTAAGGGCAGGGAGCTACCCTGAGGATCCTGTGAATCTTATTCTGGTGTCAAAATGAAGTCGTGTCTACTGTCAAGTGTTTCAACGTCTGGGGATCCAGATAAAGACGGACAGTGGTGGCTCTCTAGATGCTAGGATAGCACATTCTGTGGCTCATTTAGTCCTACAGAAAAGGAACCCTCATTATCCTGATTATTATTATTGACGCTGGTGTCAACCGACGTGCTTGATGTGTCGTGGAGGAGAAGAGTCGTTTTCAAGCAACTGATCTCAATTCCAGTCTGGTGGAAGAAGCAGACCTATACAAAGAACTTTATATGCCGATACTCAGGTCAAGAGGAGTTCCAGGCAGCCAAAGGAGAGATCAGGTGAACGATATTCTGCCACCGGTATCTACACCATCACATACTGATGACTGAGAAATTACTGGTGGAATGATGATCTGCTCCTCCAGAATCCTCGCACAAATACTCATTGTTATTTCTGTTTGTCTTGAACTTGAACTTCGTTTGTTTTTGTGGAGTCTGAATCTTTATTAAAGACTCGTGTTCTACTTATCTGAAAAGTGTTCTCTTATCATCAGGTGGTGATCTGTTAGTCTATAGTGAAAGGAAAATAAGTCAGCGTCCGGACACCGTCCCGGGGTCAACAAGGTAATAGTAGGCAGAAGTAAGAACCCACAGGTCATGACAACCACTGAGATCCGGGCCAGTGTTGTCACACGACATAGATAGATAGACAGATTGATAGATTGATAGATAGATTGATAGATAGATTGATAGATAGATTGATAGATAGATTGACAGATAGATTGATAGATAGATTGATAGATTGATAGATAGATTGATAGATAGATTGATAGATAGATTGATAGATAGATTGATAGATAGATTGATAGATAGATTGATAGATAGATTGATAGATAGATAGACTGATAGATAGATAGAGAAGAGAGGGAGAGAGATAGATAGATAGAGAGAGAGAGAGAGAGAGAGAGAGAGAGAGACAGAGAGAGAGAGAGAGCACCAAAAAACAACTACAAAAACAACCAAGTCATGCAACAAAATGAAAAGATTCTTATATCAAATACAATTAATTTTTATTTTCATCTCTCTTACAGGACTTTGCGGTCAACATCAGCATTTTTCAGCTGCTTTTGATGCACTATGCAAGATTACGCTCAGTAGTTTGCCACTGCAATCTGAGCGATCAGCTCACATACCCCGTAAGTTACCAACGCGTAGAGAACCGCTACCGATTCTCGTGCAGGTTACGTTACTCACGAGAATATACGGGATTACGGAGAAAGACGTTACACCCTAGGCCGGGGAGATCGGCATATTTAAATTAATAGCGAGCAAGTGTTAGCTTTACTGTATATTATGGTTTGGACATACGATTCAATATCCCAAAGTGTGATCATGTCTGTGGTAGCCTTGTGTCTCGTGTGTTGCCACTCATTTCTAATGTCGTATTCCTCCATGTAACGATGCCAGCCGCCTATCATCTTCTCTCTTTAGAGGGGCCTGCGTGCCCAATATTTAATCCTTTGAGAATAAAGTTTTTTCGTACGTTCCTTCGTATCCCCCTGCCTCTCTTCTGCTCAAGTTTACCCTTGTGACGACATTCTGCAGCGTTCCTTTTCTCATGACACGTCCACAAACTTATTGGGGGATAACGACCATCAGAGAAGCGTCTCCAAGCTGGAGATCGGGGTGTGAGCGCACGACAGGATACGGACAAACGGGAAGACCCTCCCCCGGGAAGTGTGAGGGACGTAATGGACGCGAGGTACTAGTCTAGGGGATGAGGGTGGGGGGATGTGGCTGCTTTTGACGACTGCAGTCCTGCTGTGAACTCGCTCAGCAGTGTGTTTTCTAGCAGTGAACATTGATAAACGTGTGTCAGTGTATACAAACTTTTGGTTGGTTTTTTATATGAGGGCGTTCTGTTCTTCAGGGTAACGCCACATGTGGTCCTCGTCCGTGTGTATCATCCGGATGACCGCCTCTGCTGTGGACCCTGGCCAGATCAAGTGCAGATACTACACTTTGATGTTAGCCGAAATGCCGAGAAAATAAAGCCGAATATTTTGGCCTTTCAAAGGCCTGCCAAAAATATAAACTGATGCCAGCACAAATGGGATGTTAAGTTTATACATATATTATGCTAGAAAAGACAGGAAAGCATAAAAATGTATTGTGCGAGAAAGTAACTAAGTAATATAATTACTTGTGTTAATATGCTATTTATTTTTCTTTAACATACAAGTATATAATATAAAGTATTGGGAAATAGTACTAAGGTTTAATTTGGAAATGAAATTAACGAATAATTAACAAGGTAAATTGCCAGAAATGTAAACCTTAGAAATATCTTTAGATTAGGTAAAGTCCCTTAATATGTAAAGTTGTTATGTCCCATGCGTTAATTTAGTATTGTTTGTTCCTTTTGTTTCTGTCCCCCCCCCCCCCCCCAGAATTTCTTTGAACAGAAGTGTGTATACATTCGGTGGCCACTCAACAATTATGCCAGCCGGTCGATATGATAATCTGGTCATGGAGATCAAGGAATATCAAAGACAGCCCCCCCCCCCTCCCACCCCAAACAAAAAAAAATGAGAAAGTCCTGCAAGGAAAGCATAAAAACCATCAATTGATTAGAGAAATTAAACGTAGATAGTCAAGATTGAAAAGAGAAAAAGAGTGTTGAGGTGTTACATAGAACCTGTACTTTTATATGGATGTGAACCTTGGACAATGATCACTCAAGCTGAAAACATCTGATGGCTGTAGAAATGTAGTTTCTGAGGAAAATGCAAAGAATACCATGGACAGCCAGAAAGACCAATGAACAAGTCCTTCAAGAAACAAATGAAGATCGTAAACTGATTAGAGGCATTAGACGTAGAGAAGTAAATTTTTTGGGCATGTTATGAAAAGAAATGAATTGGAGAACTTGTGACAACTGGCAAGATCGAAGGGAACAGACCAAGGGGAAGACCGAGAAGTGAATACCTAGATGGTTTGGCCTCATGGCAAGGTCGAGACAGAAACACGCTGATCCACGACTCTGGTGATCGAGTGGGATGGCAAAACATGACCGTCCAAGGTTACCGGCATGGCACATGATGGATGGAGTCAATATTATTTGGGCACGTTATTAATAGAAAAAAAAAAAGAGAACTAGACAATTTAGTAACAACCTGCAAGATTGTGGTTGAAAGAACAAAAGGAGAGCAGAGAGATAAAAATATGGATGGTTAGACCACGTGACGTAATCGAGACCAAAACATAAAGATGATCCACGACTCTGGTGATGGTGTGAGACGTCGAAACATGGCCGAACATGATTATCTACATGACATGATCATAAAAACCAAATCCATAGAAATGAAAAGTGGTAAGGCTTAGCTTTCAAGTGTTCCCACTGATAACGTCATGGGAGTCGTCGCTGGAGATACGGAGATCATACTTTGTGAGACGCTTGCGGCAGGCTGCTCTATGGAAACACCGAGACATATGTTGAAAAACATGTTGCAATAAAGTCGACCCTCTCGCCTTTAAACCATGCATGCCGTCTAGTCGTGTGTACCAGGTTGACAAACGCAGATGAGAGCTGGAGAAGTATTGCTTTACAAATGTGAGATAAGGGTGTGCATTACCCCGAGGTCTATACAATGTTTATCTAGTAAGCACATTTAAACAGGTAGAAAGAAGACAGGAATCACATTAAATATGTTGCATGTCGTCGTGAACAACCCCAACATCACAGGTCGATTTTCTAGGAAATTTTACGTTCAGTAATTTGCCATTGCTGGCTCCGTGGCGAAGGCGTTAGGACGCAATTCGTAATCCCGCATACAGCGTTCGACACACGGTTGCGGGCTATTTGGAAGAAGAAACCCTAGCGTTGGTTTCCCATACAAAGATGTGAGTGCTGGTCGTTCAGAAAGATATGAGTGCTGGTCGTTCAGAAAGATATGAGTGCTGGTCGTTCAGAAAGATATGAGTGCTGGTCGTTCAGAAAGATATGAGTGCTGGTCGTTCAGAAAGATATGAGTGCTGGTCGTTCAGAAAGATATGAGTGCTGGTCGTTCAGAAAGATATGAGTGCTGGTCGTTCAGAAAGATATGAGTGCTGGTCGTTCAGAAAGATATGAGTGCTGGTCGTTCAGAAAGATATGAGTGCTGGTCGTTCAGAAAGATATGAGTGCTGGTCGTTCAGAAAGATATGAGTGCTGGTCGTTCAGAAAGATATGAGTGCTGGTCGTTCAGAAAGATATGAGTGCTGGTCGTTCAGAAAGATATGAGTGCTGGTCGTTCAGAAAGATATGAGTGCTGGTCGTTCAGAAAGATATGAGTGCTGGTCGTTCAGAAAGATATGAGTGCTGGTCGTTCAGAAAGATATGAGTGCTGGTCGTTCAGAAAGATATGAGTGCTGGTCGTTCAGAAAGATATGAGTGCTGGTCGTTCAGAAAGATATGAGTGCTGGTCGTTCAGAAAGATATGAGTGCTGGTCGTTCAGAAAGATATGAGTGCTGGTCGTTCAGAAAGATATGAGTGCTGGTCGTTCAGAAAGATATGAGTGCTGGTCGTTCAGAAAGATATGAGTGCTGGTCGTTCAGAAAGATATGAGTGCTGGTCGTTCGGAAAGATATGAGTGCTGGTCGTTCAGAAAGATATGAGTGCTGGTCGTTCAGAAAGATATGAGTGCTGGTCGTTCAGAAAGATATGAGTGCTGGTCGTTCAGAAAGATATGAGTGCTGGTCGTTCAGAAAGCAATGGCAAACTACTGATAGTAAATGTGACGTATTTGTTTTCGTTTTCCTGGAAAAGGATAAACAGGTCGCTCCTTAGAAGGATTGAGTGTAAGTTGAAATGAGAGCGGCCATTGCCTGGCTCAAATCTTGGGTAAAGCTTGTTAAATACCGACCGGAACATAGTCCTCGCTTGCCCCAAAATTATCGGTGTTTCAAGGAGAGGTGTGATTCAGGAGAGGTTTAAATAATGCCCACATTCGTTCTCTGTACCTCAGGTATGTTTATAAATTCAGTACGGATGCTATGATAATGCTTTCAGATGAAAGAGAGTGCAGCTATAAATGTTTTGTGCGTGAATGGTGAAACTGTGAAATCAGAACTTCATTTAGAAGATAGCCTGATCTGCTAGCCTTCTGCCGACATGTCCTGCCTATTCCATTGAAATTTACCATGCTTAGCGTTTCTTCTGATGGTTGTAGTTTCTGTATGATTTATGAATATTACTAGCTGACCCTGCCCGGCTTCGCCCAGACCCTGGTGGGGAGCATCTCATTTAATTCATATAAGTAGTCATATAAGTTCTCGTTCCCGTTACCGACTGACTGTCTGTCTGTCTGTCTGTCTGTCTATCTGTCTGTCTGTCTGTCTGTCTGTCTGTCTGTCTGACCCGGCATTGCCCAGCTCCTGGTGTGGAGCATCTCATTTAATTCATATAAGTAGTCATATAAGTTCCCGTTCCCGACTTTCTATCTGTCTGTCTATATGTCTGTCTATCTGTCTGCCTGACCCTGCCCGGCTTCGCCCAGTCCCTGGTGGGAAGCATCTCATTTAATTCATATAAGTAGTCATATAAGTTCCCGTTCCCGTTACCGACTGTCTGTCTGTCTGTCTGTCTGTCTGTCTGTCTGAACCGGACCGGCATCGCTCAGCTCCTGGTGTGAAGCATCTCATTTAATTTATATAAGTAGTCATATAAGTTCCTGTTCCCGACTGTCTATCTGTCTGTCTATCTGTCTGCCTGACCCTGTCGGGCTTCATTAAATTCATACAACAAAAAAAGTAACTTAAAAGAACGTTCTTCCACACACCATCCATTATTTTTAATGAAAACTCTTTCTAATCACCTGCATGACTACAGTAACTTCTTAAGAAAAAAAGATGAGTTACAATGTTATGCATTGTGCATCATTTTTATGAAAACTTTGAAAATGCCTTACAGATTGTATCATTATTTATTATAACTCATATGCCGGTACATAACTATGGACAAAGAGTTTATAAATCTTTGAAAACGATGCCACAATATGACTATAAGTTATACAGAAAAGTTATGCCCCCTGAAATAACTTTTACAGAGTTAGGTCCCCTGAGATATATGAAATTATGATGAAAAATGAAAAATGAAATAATACTGAGTAAGCAGGCGATTTCACACTAACAAAATATCACAGTTGACAGCTCTGGAATGAAAGGAAGGCGTGTAGAAAATTTCATCTCAATCGGATGGGCCGTTCGCGAACGGATAAAGGACATACATAGATACAGAGATACATAAATACGGACGCACATCCTAATTTATATATAAGATTATACTCTCAATGCACGTCTGCCTTTTGTGTGAACTGTAGGACTGTTCTCTATAGAGACACAACATTGCACATTCTTCCTTCAGATGTGGAAGGTTCTTGGGAGTTTGAATTTTACAACTCTTGTACTTAGAATGTGTGATTGGACATGTAATCTATATCATGAAGGGCGGGAGTATTTTAGTGAATGTTATGTTCTTGTGAAAGCAATAATCTCATATGAGCAGAAAGAGGGACACACCATGGGCTTTGTGAAACTGTGCACACTTGGCCAGCAATACGCAATGAGTGATGATGACCTGGCAACAGTTTACGTTCAGTGAATGCTAGAGGCGTTCTTAGAAATTGGCTAACTACCAGTCATTCCTGAAGATATGCACATATTGAGATTGCAACGTTTGGTCAGTGCGGTTTTGTGTTCGAATCTGGGTTGATGTGGATGAATATCCATTGGATGGTTCATGCCTTATTTCATGCATTGATTACATGTTTTGTGTTCGAATCTGGGTTGATGTGGATGAATATCCATTGGATGGTTCATGCCTTCTATCATGCATTGATTACATGTTTTGTGTTCTTGTGAATTTGGTTCACATGTGAAAGTGATCTATTAATTATCACCATATCGGCTGGCGCAGATGTGTGAAGTTCCCCAGAGACAGAGGGAGCGGGTGAAGGGGGATTGTGAGTAATGGAGGTAAACTGGGTCTCAATTGAGGAGAATAAAGACCAGCATTTTGTTACGGACATGGGATGATAAACTGTAATGCTGACCTTATCTCAGCATGTCTTATCTCAATATGTCTTGTGTCTTATCGTGCAGCCAGTGTCTTAAATGGGATTACATCGTCTCAGTTGGATGCATCTCTCCCCCCAGGAGGACCTTATCACAACCAAATACCTCTATCACAATCTGTCTTTGTTACAACAAGGCTCTCTGTTACCACATGGCAACTTGGTCTTATTACTATGACCTTATCTTATCTTGCTGCACTAGTCTTTCATGAGATATATAATTATGACATAATGACATTCATGGAGAACAGGAGTGATCCATGTGGCAATAATACTCACATTACTTCAGGGGTAGAATGAGCTCCATCGCCGGATAGACGGGATGAGTGACCTGATACCATTCTCCCTTCTTCTCCACTTTTCTCTTCTCTTGATGTATGTGACATTTTAATTATGATGACGATGTTTAGATGTGTTTTTGCATTCTTTTATTGACAGAGCAATGAATGCTGTTGGTTGGCCTAGAATTCAGGAAATAGCCCTACTGAAGTACTATTGGGACTAATGAAAGGGTCGGAGCTTTAAACCTCATTGTAGTGGAGTCTACAGTTACTTCATTATCTATGTTTATATCAGGAAGCCCGACATTACCGTCTGAACGGTGCATGAGGAATGCTTATATACAGAAACGGAAACCCGTCTCAAATTCCTATAACATATCCATGGGCAGCCCAACATCTTGTCATCTTAACTTTAAACGAGGAGTGCTATCATGAGTTTATCAGACCAACAAATCGAGTTTGAGGTGTGAAGTACAGATTCACTAAGCTGAACTACAAAGGACAGTCTACATCAGTGGTTCCCAAACCACGGCCCGCGGGCCACTTGTGGCCCGCCAGCTTTCAGAAAATGGCACGCGAGGCCTCGTTATTTAATATAATATATGTTAATAATTTCGAAAATGCACTCGAAGTCCCCCGTCAGCGTGCGATAATTTACTCTGCTCGTGGTTGTTATGCTCAGCTATTATCGAATGGGCCTGTTCAGTTCGCAACAAAACGTAATGAAGACACTGAGTGCCTTTAAAGTTTTAGAACATTGTTGACGAAAGTTAAGAATAGTAACAATGATATTGCACGACTTTTATAATTGTATAACGTTTTGGCCCGCTAAATAATCGAAAATAGTAGATATGGCCACTGCTTGAAAAACTTGGGAACTACTGGTCTACATCATTCTATATGAGCTGAGAAATTCACCTTGTGCATCTTACAAGAGTATTTTCCTGTGTCAGGACTGTTTGCCCTGCCTCAACACCCTTAGGCCATGGTACCAGGATATGTATCCCCTAAGTGCTCAACTGCCAGTTTTATATCTAAACCCTTAGGGGATATACCAGGATAGGTATTCCCTAAGTGACCAATAGGCAATCTTATCCCAGCAAAGCCCCAGAAGACTACTAATGGTATGTTAACACCCCAGGGTGGAGTACAACATCTTGTGCCTGATTCCACAGTATACCTGCTGGGGAAGGAAGAGATTAGTTTCACTGTGTCTTTACGGATTTATCTGCCGTACTGAAGGAGTTATCGTCACTACTGAAGGAGGTACCGTTGATATTGGGGGATTTATGTACACCAGCATATTCAAAGAGTTGGTATCAGTCCTGTCCATCGTCTACAAATAATTGGATAGAGAGAGAATTCCAGGATATAACTGAGCGTGGGATGGCCGGTTGACATTAGGACTGGTTTTACTGAAGTGTCCTGATGATATGGTTGAGGTTTCTACTGATTCTTTGAACCAGTGCTGCTAGACGGTTGTCATACACATCATTGTCTACAGTGTATTCCAGAATTCCTCGCTGCCTAGCTGAAAAAGAACTCTTACTGGTGTTTGACTGACCCTTGACCTCAGCTTCACTGGGCCATACAATTGAACATCGTTTCTGTAATGGTTGTGTTCACTCAGTATATCTCCATTTTGGGATAAATTAACAAGATTAGTGACAGTGATGCTGAAGTTATATAAACCAAACCCTTATTGAAATGAGATTTGATAGTACGGATTAGATGCTGTAGAAACTATAAATGTAGTACTGTTAGCTACATTAGTCAGACAATTTAAAGGATGTATTAATTTAATATGTTTGGGGAAATATCAAATGGTTGACACTAATGTTGTCATTCATACGTTTGTAATATTGGGTGGGATATTTGATATCCACAGGTCCAGCTGAGAAGTTCCCCAACACTACCATTTTAATTAATACATTATTAGGATTACACATGGAGTTTGTGTCGATAAATTGTTGGCGTTTGGTTCAAGATTTTTGGTTCACATTTGCTATATAATTATGTGTTATATTTGGGTTATGACCATTAGTGAGGAGGGAGTCATACACATAGACACCATGTATTAATGGAGGGAGGTTTTCCTCTGGAGGCTGTGGTAGATTTTCCTGATCATTTCGTCTATCAAGGGAAGTTCTTTCATTATAAAAATTGTGTAGATCTTATTCTTTCACGTTGGGGGGGGGGGGGGGGGGGGGGGGGGGGGTCGGAACCATTTATGGGCTTCCCAAATAAGGCTGAATAAACCCATAACCCAGAATATCCGGGATACCTCTAGACAACACATCCACTATTGTATTTTAGAAACCACACAGTAAATTAACAAAATATCATAAACAGACAAAACGTGCTGGAGTTTACAGCAACGTTATGTAAAGGATATGCAACTCACTTTTTTTTTTTAAGTTTAACATTGCTTTCTGAACGAGAAGACAACATTCAAGTCCAACTGACCGGTGTAGGGATTGAACCGCCGACAGGGCACCGGAAATGTATGCACAAGCGCATTAACTCAGCGACCACGAAGACCTCTTAACTCCATATTGGAGGAGTAGCAATAAACAGTAAAAGATACACTGACCATTGTTTTATTAACCGAACCATAGCGGAGTTAATTGTAAACATTAGGAGATCAAAATGACTGGATATAAAAATAAAGTAAATAAAATCAATGGTTATCAACACTGACAGCATCAAGCTACTTTTGAATATTAATGTGAATGGAAAGTCACTTGTACAGGTCAACAGTTATTCTTATCTATATCAATTAACAACACACGATGAGATGCGAGAGACAGAAATAAGTAAAAGAATGAAGACAAAGTAACATGCAATAATATAAATATATATATATATATATATATATATATATATATATATATATATATATATATATATATATATATATATATATATATATATATATATATATATATATATTAAGGTCAGCATGGAGGAATGGATAAGAGCTCTCGTTCTAAAATATCCGGTGTGCTGATGCTGAGGTAGGAGATTTAACCCATACACCGGACAGATGGACTAAAATATTGACATCTTGTGCTTGGCTTTGGGACTTAAATTACAAGCACCTCTGATGACAGTGTGCGTTCATCTGATGGAGAGGAGCACTGGTAATAAAAGAAAGCTAATCAACGTGAAATATTCCGTCCAGGGATATTACCCCAAGCTTTTTTTGATTACGCTTGAGTACAAAGCGAGCGACCTAAACAACAACAAACAAACACACCACAAACATGCAACAATGTGACACATAAAACATGCAACAATGTGACACATAAAACATGCAACAATGTGACACATAAAACCTGCAACAATGTGAAAAAAAAACATGCAGCAATATGACACATAAATTATGCAACAATGTGTCACATAAAACATGCAACAATATGACACATAAAACATGCAACAATGTGACACATAAAACATGCAACAGTGTGACACATGAAACATGCAACAGTGTGACACATAAAACATGCAACAATGTGACACATAAAACATGCAAGAATGTGAAACCTAAAACATGCAACAGTGTGACACATAAAACATGCAACAGTGTGACACATAAAACATGCAACAATGTGACACATAAATCATGCAACAATGTGACACATAAAACCTACAACAATGTGACACATAAAACATGCAACAATGTGACACATAAAATATGCAGCAATGTGACACATAAAACATGCAACAATGTGACACATAAAACATACAACAATGTGACACATAAAACATGCAACAATGTGACACTTAAAACATGCAACAATGTGACACATAAAACATGCAATAATGTGACACATAAAACATGCAACAATGTGACACATAAAACATGCAACAGGTAAAACATAAAACATGTAACAATGTGACACATAAAACATGCAACAATGTGACGCATAAAACATGCAGCAATATGACACATAAATCATGCAACAATGTGACACATAAAACATGCAACAATATGACACATAAAACATGCAACAATGTGACACATAAAACATGCAACAGTGTGACACATAAAACATGCAACAATGTAACACATAAATCATGCAACAATGTGACACATAAAACCTGCAGCAATATGACACATAAAACATGCAACAATGTGACACATAAAATATGCAGCAATGTGACACATAAAACATGCAACAATGTGACAAATAAAACATGCAAAAGTGTGACACATGAAACATGCAACAGTGTGACACATAAAACATGCAACAATGTGAAACATAAAACAGGCAACAGTGTGAAACCTAAAACATGCAACAGTGTGACACATAAAACATGCAACAGTGTGACTTATAAAACATGCAACAATGTAACAAATAAATCATGCAACAATGTGACACATAAAACCTGCAACAATATGACACATAAAACATGCAACAATGTGACACATAAAATATGCAGCAATGTGACACATGAAACATGCAACAATGTGACACATAAAACATACAACAATGTGACACATAAAACATGCAACAATGTGACACATAAAACATGCAACAAAGTGACACATAAAACATGCAACAATGTGACACAAAAAACATGCAGCAATATGACACATAAAACATGCAACAATGTGACACATAAAACATGCAACAATATGACACATAAAACATGCAACAATGTGACACATAAAACATGCAACAATGTGACACATAAAACATGCAACAATGTGACACATAAATCATGCAACAATGTGACACATAAATCATGCAACAATATGACACATAAAACATACAACAATGTGACACATAAAACATGCACAATGTGACACATAAAAATGCAACAGTGTGACACATAAAACATGCAACAATGTGACACATAAAACATGCAAAAATGTGACACATAAAACATGCAACAATTTGACACATAAAACATGCAACAGGTAAAACATAAAACATGCAACAATGTGACACATAAAACATGCAACAATATGACACATAAAACATGCAGCAATATGACACATAAATCATGCAACAATGTGACACATAAAACATGCAACAATATGACACATAAAACATGCAACAATGTGACACATAAAACATACAACAATGTGACACATAAAACATGCAACAATGTGACACATAAAACATGCAACAAAGTGACACATAAAACATAAAACAATGTGACACATAAAACATGCAGCAATATGACACATAAAACATGCAACAATGTGACACATAAAACATGCAACAATATGACACATAAAACATGCAACAATGTGACACATAAAACATGCAACAATGTGACACATAAAACATGCAACAATGTGACACATAAATCATGCAACAATGTGACACATAAATCATGCAACAATATGACACATAAAACATACAACAATGTGACACATAAAACATGCACAATGTGACACATAAAAATGCAACAGTGTGACACATAAAACATGCAACAATGTGACACATAAAACATGCAACAATGTGACACATAAAACATGCAACAATTTGACACATAAAACATGCAACAGGTAAAACATAAAACATGCAACAATGTGACACATAAAACATGCAACAATATGACACATAAAACATGCAGCAATATGACACATAAATCATGCAACAATGTGACACATAAAACATGCAACAATATGACACATAAAACATGCAACAATGTGACACATAAAACATGCAACAGTGTGACATATGAAACATGCAACAGTGTGACACATAAAACATGCAACAATTTGACACATAAAACATGCAACAATATGAAACCTAAAACATGCAACAGTGTGACACATAAAACATGAAACAGTGTGACACATAAAACATGCAACAATGTAACAAATAAATCATGCAATAATGTGACACATAAAACCTGCAACAATATGACACATAAAACATGCAGCAATGTGACACATAAAACATGCAACAATATGAAACCTAAAACATGCAACAGTGTGACACATAAAACATGAAACAGTGTGACACATAAAACATGCAACAATGTAACAAATAAATCATGCAATAATGTGACACATAAAACCTGCAACAATGTGACACATAAAATATGCAGCAATGTGACACATAAAACATGCAACAATGTGACACATAAAACATACAACAATGTGACACATAAAACATGCAACAGTGTGACACATAAAACATGCAACAATGTGACACATAAAATATGCAAGAATGTGAAACCGAAAACATGCAACAGTGTGACACATTAAACATGCAACAGTGTGACACATTAAACATGCAACAATTTGACACATAAATCATGCAACAATGTGACACATAAAACCTGCAACAATGTGACACATAAAACATGCAACAATGTGACACATAAAATATGCAGCAATGTGACACATAAAACATACAACAATGTGACACATAAAACATGCACAATGTGACACATAAAAATGCAACAGTGTGACACATAAAACATGCAACAATGTGACACATAAAATATGCAACAATGTGACACATAAAACATGCAACAATTTGACACATAAAACATGCAACAGGTAAAACATAAAACATGCAACAATGTGACACATAAAACATGCAACCATGTGACACATAAAACATGCAGCAATATGACACATAAATCATGCAACAATGTGACACATAAAACATGCAACAATATGACACATAAAACATGCAACAATGTGACACATAAAACATGCAACAGTGTGACATATGAAACATGCAACAGTGTGACACATAAAACATGCAACAATTTGACACATAAAACATGCAACAATATGAAACCTAAAACATGCAACAGTGTGACACATAAAACATGCAACAGTGTGACACATAAA
This sequence comes from Cepaea hortensis, assembly GCA_963921405.1. Taxonomy (NCBI): domain Eukaryota; kingdom Metazoa; phylum Mollusca; class Gastropoda; order Stylommatophora; family Helicidae; genus Cepaea; species Cepaea hortensis. The sequence goes on from OY992896.1 coordinate 66,070,771, forward strand.
ACATGCAACAATGTAACAAATAAATCATGCAATAATGTGACACATAAAACCTGCAACAATATGACACATAAAACATGCAACAATGTGACACATAAAATATGCAGCAATGTGACACATAAAACATGCAACAATGTGACACATAAAACATACAACAATGTGACACATAAAACATGCAACAATGTGACACATAAAACATGCAACAATGTGACACATAAAACATGCAACAATGTGAAACATAAAACATGCAACAATGTGACATATAAAACTTGCAACAATGTGACACATAAAATATGCAGCAATGTGACACATAAAACATGCAGCAATGTGACACATAAAACATGCAACAATGTGACACATAAAACATGCAACAGTGTGACACATAAAACATGCAACAGTGTGACACATAAAACATGCAACAATGTGACACATAAAATATGCAAGAATGTGAAACCGAAAACATGCAACAGTGTGACACATTAAACATGCAACAGTGTGACACATTAAACATGCAACAATTTGACACATAAATCATGCAACAATGTGACACATAAAACCTGCAACAATGTGACACATAAAACATGCAACAATGTGACACATAAAATATGCAGCAATGTGACACATAAAACATACAACAATTTGACACATAAAACATGCACAATGTGACATATAAAAATGCAACAGTGTGACACATAAAACATGCAACAATGTGACACATAAAACATGCAACAATGTGACACATAAAACATGCAACAATTTGACACATAAAACATGCAACAGGTAAAACATAAAACATGCAACAATGTGACACATAAAACATGCAACCATGTGACACATAAAACATGCAGCAATATGACACATAAATCATGCAACAATGTGACACATAAAACATGCAACAATATGACACATAAAACATGCAACAATGTGACACATAAAACATGCAACAGTGTGACATATGAAACATGCAACAGTGTGACACATAAAACATGCAACAATTTGACACATAAAACATGCAACAATATGAAACCTAAAACATGCAACAGTGTGACACATAAAACATGCAACAGTGTGACACATAAAACATGCAACAATGTAACAAATAAATCATGCAATAATGTGACACATAAAACCTGCAACAATATGACACATAAAACATGCAACAATGTGACACATAAAATATGCAGCAATGTGACACATAAAACATGCAACAATGTGACACATAAAACATACAACAATGTGACACATAAAACATGCAACAATGTGACACATAAAACATGCAACAATGTGACACATAAAACATGCAACAATGTGAAACATAAAACATGCAACAATGTGACATATAAAACTTGCAACAGTGTAAAACATAAAACATGCAACAATGTGACACATAAAACATGCAACAATGTGAAACAAAAAACATGTAACAATATGACACATAAATCATGCAACAATGTGACACATAAAACATGTAACAATATGAGACATAAAACATGCAACAATGTGACACATAAAACATGCAACAATGTGACACATAAAACATGCAACAGTGTGACACATAAAACATGCAACAATGTGACACATAACAGTGCTAGCTGGCTATGCCATATCTGATGTTAGCTATTGTTTGAGTGCAGTGCTTGTGTTTGATTACCCGAGTGCTATTATTGTTTGTTAACAGCACTATGTATATGATGATTTAAACGCCTTGTGTGCACATTGTAACGCTAATCATGTTCTCCTGAATAAACAGTAAAACCACGTGTACGACTGATACTTGTCTTGAGTGCATGTGAAGAGTTTCAGAATGCCTATGTATGCGAGACGCTGACAATAATCAGTGTTAATAGTAGCAGTCTTTTACCTGTTGCATGTTGGAAAACATACTGACAAATAACAAGATGTCAACTGCAATGAGAAAAAGATTGTTGAACTGCAACATACATGATGTACACTTATATGGATGTGGTCGTGTACAGTAAGCAGAAAAGCTGGAAAACATCTGATAGCAATGGAGATGTAGTTTCTGAGGAAAATGCAAAGAATTCCATGGGCAGACAGAAAAGCCAATGACCAAGTCCTAAAAGAAAGGAATGAAACTCGTTAACTGATTAGAAGAACAACATAGAATGTAAAAGATATTTGTTCCCGTTATGAGAAGAAATAACTCGGTAACAACTGGCAAGATCGAGGGGAAGAGAACAAGGAGAAGGCAGAGAAGTAAATACCTGGATGGCGAGGCCCTGTGGTATAGTCACATGAACATTACATGAACACTGAGCTGATCCACTACTCTGTTGATCGTGTGAGATGGCGAATCATGCCCGCTCACAATTATCGGCACGGTACGAGATGAATGAATCCACGCGTACAATTATGTCCAGTGATACTAAAAGTAGTGTTTATGTAACACGCTTGAGTTCAAAGATTGCGAGCGTATCAGCAACCTGATGTTGATATTCCTCTGTGCCATGATGTCAGACCGCACAGCGTCGTTTCTCTTTAGTCCAGCCTGCCTGCTCAATTCTCAACCCTTCGAAAATAAAGTTTGTTTATTCATTCGTTCCACTCCCCGTTCCTCTCTTCTGCTCCAACTTTACCGTTGTGACGACATACTGCAGTGCTCCCTTTCTCATGACACGTCCACAAGATTATTGTGGGATAACCGCCACCAGCGAATAAAGCTTCTGCCAGCCGGAAATCAGGATGTGAGCTCGCGGCAGAGACGGACACAAGGGAGCACCCTCCCCCTGGAAGTGTGAGGAACCTAATGGACGCAGGGTGCTCGTCGAGGGGAGGATAGGGGTAAGGATGTGGCGGCATCTGACGACTGCAGACCTGCTGTGAACTTGCTCAGCAGTGGGTTTTAAACATGGATTACATATGTCCGTGTATAAATACTTATGTTTTATATATATCACGTCCCTGTGTGTCACTCGGATGACCATCTCTGCATGTGGCCCTGACATAATACTACACTTTGATCATACTCGAAGAATGTTTGGCCTTTCAACGGCCTGCCAAAAATATTACAATAGTATATTATCCAGGAGTGACATTACTAAAGTTCTTATATATCATTATAGAAAAGAAAGGAATGTAGATTACAAAAATGTATTGTGCAAAAATGTAAATAAATAGTATAATTACTTTTGTCAATTCGCTATTTATCTTTCTTTGAAATGTATAAATTAAAATATTAGGGAACAGCAATGAAGGTTGATTAATAAATAAAAGTAACGAAAAATTAACAAAATAATTGCCAGAACTATAAATGTTAGAAATAATTTTTAGATTAGGTTATGTCCCTTAATATGATAAGTCGTTATGTCCCATGCCTTAATTTAATTGTGTTTGCTCCGTTTGTTAAATGTGGTCTCTCCCGAAGTTGTTGAACAGAATTGTTTATAAATTCGATGACCACTCAACAATTATGATAGCATGTTATTATGATAATCTGGAACAGTTCTAATTATAAAGAACCCCCCCCCCCCCCCCCCCCCCCAAAAAAAAAAAAAAAAACAACAATAAACACGCTAAGTACCATATTATGATTTCTTATCAGGTGTAGGCCCTACACTATTTTGTTTCGATTATGATAATTAGAGTAAGTATCTGCAGTCAGATTGGTAGAAATATAAAGAAAATGGAATATTGTATTTTATAAACACTGCAAAAGACATATGTTTAAAAAAATCACGTACAAGGATATAATCCTATGAAGGCAACAAAAATAAAATCTAATGATGGCTAAATTTATAACCAAACAATGTCTAGAAAATCATGTCTCGTCAATTCATAAAGTGAATCGGTACAGCTCCCACAGAACTGGCATAACATCTGACGGGATGTGCATTAAAGACATTAGATCAATCATCGCTATGGCAAAGATGCCATTTGCTTTAGGCAAGACATACTGACAAACAACATGATGTCAATTGCAACGCGAACAAAAGTGTAAAGTGCGAATTTTTTTTTTTTTTTTTTAGCATATCCTTTTTACAGGACTTAGCTGTCAACACCAGCATCTTTCAGCTGTATGTTGATCTCTTGGCAAGATTACGCTCAGTAGTTTGCCATTGCTTTCTGAGCGGCCGGCTCAGTATCCCGCAAGTCACGAGCGGGGGTCGAACCGCCTCAGCTCTCGCTCCGCTACGAGACTCTGCGTGATAAATGGGATTACAGAGAGAAAGTGTTGTAACCCCACAGCCAGAGAATATATAATTATATAATCTTACACTGAGAAGAGATATTAGACGTAGACAGTCTACCTAATGAGAAGAAATAAATTGGAGAACATGAGAACTTGTGGACAACAGGCAAGATCGAGAGGAAGAAAACTAGGGAAAGGCTGAGAAGTAAATACCTGGATGGCTTGGCCACTTGGTATGTTCGAGAGAAGAACACTGAGTTGATCCACGACTCTGGGATCGAGTAAAATGGCGAAATATGACCGCTTACGCTTATCGGCATGCACATGAATAAATGAATGATTATATGGAGGTGAATCATGTACAGTTATATGGATGTGAATCGTGTACCGTGAGCAGAGAAGCTGGCAAACATTCAATGGCAGTGGAGATGTAGTTTCAGAAGAAAATGCAAATGAATCCACATCCAGACAGAAAAAGAATCAATGAGCAAGTCCTACAAGAAATAAATGAAAACATTAAACTGATTAGAGAAAATTGACGTTGACAGTCAAGATTTTTGTGACACTTTATGAGAGGAAATAAATAAACCAGAAATGTTAGTAACAGTTGGAAAGACTAAAGGGACAGGAATAATAGCAAGCTAGAGAGATCAATTACCTGGATGGCTAGACAACATGGCATAATCGAGACAAGAACACATTGTTTATCACGACTGGCGATGGTGTGAGATGGAGAAACCGGATCCCCATTCTTATAGGTATGGCACATGCTGATGACCAACAAATAAACACAAATTGTATAGTGTTAAGGCTTAGGTTTATAGCTTCGATACGGAGACTTAAATGTCCTTGCTTATCTGGGCAATGTTCTGAGTGCTGTTTTCTTTGCGTATCAAAACAATGGTCAGGGATCAATCCCTATCATTCATTAGGTTAGAAACCTAACCTTTAAACCCCACATTCAAGCGCTCACTAAACAAACAGCGAAAAAAGTCTACCATCTCGCCAAAATTAAAAATTTCCTTGATGAAGACACAAGGAAAATATTCTATACGTCTCACATACAGACACATTTTGACTACTTCTCTACAATCTGGGACGGTTGTTCTAATTCAAGCACCAAGCGACTTTACTCACTCCAGAAACGGGCCATGGGTTTAATTTATAGCAAACATTTAACTGACAATCCTAGCCTGCATAAACGCCTTCAGTTACTACCACTCCGCAAACGTCTGCTTTTCAATAAGGCCAAACTAATTCACAAAATCCTACATCTAAATGCCCCAAATTACCTTTGGCCATTGTTTGAATATAATGCTAGACACAGTAAACGATTAAATATATTACACATTCGGAAGCCTAGGATAGACTTATACATAACAAGCTTAACGTACTCTGCAGCTCAGCTGTGGAACAATCTTCCACATGAAATAAAAGACATCACCAATCTATATACATATAATCGCAAATTATTTGAACACTATCTCAGTACGGATTACCTTCCCCCTTAATAATAGAAGTAATAATAATAATAAAACCCTAGTATAACAGCCAGTCCCCTTTTGGTAGGCCAGTATATTCCACATAGCTAATAACAAGTGTCACACCAGTTATTACTATTACTGAGTCGTGTAGTATTGATTTTTAATTTTTCCACATGCCTTTATAATGCATATCTTTTATATTGTTGCTGTTTTCAGTTAGCCTTGAATGATGTGTGAATGGTATAATATATGAAAGAGAGTGATAAAAAGGCAGAATGTTAGACGGCCTGCGTGCCCAATTCTTAACCCTTTCAAAATAAAGTTTTGTTGTTGTTGTTGTTGTTGTTGTTGTTGTTGTTGTTGTTGTTGTTGTTGTTGTTGTTGTTGTTGTTGTTGTTGTTGTTGTTGTATTCTCTTCTTTTTCTTTTCTTTTTTTTTTCTTCTAATTTTTGTTTTGTTTAAGTATATGTTTGATGACAGATGTTTGATAACAATGAAAAACTGTGATCAAGCAGCTGCGATTCATATGACCAAACCAATGTTGTTTAAAAAACAGTCGTGATATTCAGTTCAAATAACAGTGGTACACATTTTAAATTACGATGGGAATATGTGTGTTGTAATTTCAGCTTGAAGGATTCGTTGATGTGCTTTTTGTGTGAGTTCTGACACTTGAAGAGATGCAAAGAATAAACTGTGCAAACTTGTGTTTATGTCTCAGTATTCAAAAACATATACAGGTAAAATACGTGAGGCAGGTAAATTGTGTGGAGGGGACATGATGAAATACATGTTCAGTAAAGGACCTGATACTTGATCATCATCATCTTTCACTTTTGCCGAGAAGCGTCATGGGGAGAAATAGTTGACTTTCCAGCGTCCGATGGGTGGCACTGTATAGTGTCATTCCGTTTTCAGTCTATGTTTCTTCTCTGGCGTCCTCTTGTTCTCGTATCAGATCTTCTGTGGTGTAGCTCTAGTGCTGGTAACTGATGGTATTACATTCTAACGAGATGGCCGATCCATTTGATCTTCTGCTTTTCAATATATGTTGATCCCACTGTCTGTCTGATAACACTATTTCTGTCTCGGTAACGGAAAGTTAAGCTGGTAGCTCTTCTCTAGCCCCTCATCTCGCAGATGTTGATTTGGATGATGTCCAAGTTTGACGTTTGTAGCATTGGGTTGGTGTGAATATGCTACTAATTATCTGTCGTTTCGTGGACATAAGTATAGTCAGACGTTTCAGGATGGGTGGTAAGTGATATATTAGCTCACTTGTTTTTTGACATCTGACTTAGATTTCTCCAATTCAAATGTTAATAGCAAGATTGCCGTTCTAGAAGTTTTACATCCAGATCTAGATGGTTATGCCGGCGTCTAGATGTCGTTTTCTGACGTTTAGATGTTAGATGTAATTCTAGATGTTTTTCATTTGGAGTAGATATTTTGTAGATTTGACTTTTCTTTCAGTGTGATTTAATTATTACTGTCTAAAATATTTATTACCCATTTTTTATTTGGCCTGGACTCGCGTAAATTATGGTAACTGTCATTATTTAAATTTTGAATTGACTCGGGTCAACGCTCAACAATCTGACAGACCCCCAATATTGATTAAATGCGCGCATAAATCATAGTAACATTATTTAAACTGTAAGCTCACTGTGTTGCGAATTATTGCTGTGAAGCCGACTTTGTGATTCTTGTTCATGTGATTTTTTTAAAGTTATGGCTCACCTTCATATGTGTCTTCCACTTTGAACAAATCTTTCAACATGCCAAAAGTAAAGCAATATGAACACAAATTTCGGAAAGAGTGGCTGCAGGATGACATAATTAAAGACTGGGTGATGGCAGTTCATGGAGATGCGACTAAGGCTCGTTGTAAGTACTACAAGTGCGAAATGAAAGCGAAAATACGAGACTTGAAGAATCATGCAGAGACTAACAAACATAAAAATGCAGTGCCATTTAGGAAGACAACACCGTTGACGTCTGTTTTCAGAACTACACAGATTAATGAATCATCAAAAGTTGAAGGATCTGTCGCAATGTTTTCAGAACTACACAGATTAATGAATCATCAAAAGTTGAAGGATCTGTCGCAATGTTTTCAGAACTACACAGATTAATGAATCATCAAAAGTTGAAGGATCTGTCGCAATGTTTTTAAGTTGTCATTTTGCAATTGGGAACTGTGACCATTTGACTGATGTGTTTAAAAACACTATTTCTGACAATAAAGTTATACATGACGTAAAAATGCATAGCAGCAAGTGTACAGATATTATAAGAAGAACTTTTGTTTTCTCACTTTGAAGAAGATGTGATCAGTGATATTTCTACAAATAAATATAGATTATTATTAGACGAATCGAATGACATTTCGGTTCTGAAAGTGCATGGTGTATGTCTTATATATTATAGCAACAGTAAAGACAAAGTAGTTTCTACATTTCTTGGACTAGTTCACTTGGAAAAGTGTGATGCAGAAAGTATAGTTCAGGCACTGAAGAAACTTTTGGTCAGTAAAATGTAAACTGGAAGAATTTGGCTGCAATTGGTACCAATAATGCCTCGGCATTATATAATGCCTCGGTTGGTATCAACCTTGGCGTTTATGCAAAATTGAAGGAAGCTATCCCATCTTTAATCCTCATACAATCTGCGTGTCATTCTTTGCAGCTAGCATTATCACATGCCTCATCAGACTGTTTACCAAGGAGTTTGGAATTCCTAATTGCTGACACACATAACTGGTTCTCCAAATCATCTGTCAGACAACAGCAATACAATAATTTACATAAAGCATTAAATGATAGTTCCTCACCACTGAAGATTCTGTCATATTGCAAAATTAGATGGTTACCAATTCAACCAGCTGTTGAACTAATTGTGAACCAATGGTTGGAGTTGAAGACACACTTCGAAATAACAAGGCAAAGTGAAAAGTGCTACATAGCTGAAATACTATATGGAATGTACAGTGATGAAAAAAAAATTGGCATTCCTTCTCCTTTTACAACCCATTCTAAGTGAAGTGCAAAAAGTTAATAAACTGTTTGAATCTAAAACTGTTGATAAAGTTACATTACTTGACGATCTCACTTTGCTGTTTCACTCTGTTGGTAAAAGACTTATATTGCCAACTTCTAAAGCTGATTGTTTTTCACTTGCACTATAAAGAGCTATTTGCCTCCTAAGCCATACATGGGATACCAAATCGAATAAACAATTGATGGTTTAAAAACAAAAGGACTGTTAACAGAAAATGAAGAGAACAACTTAAGAAAGCGTTGTCAAGATTTTCTTATCTCATTATTCAAGCAATTGAAGCAGAGAATTCCTGAAAATTTAAATGTATTGAAAAATATTTCACTCTTGTCTTTTAACAACATACTCCAACCAGTAAAGGACACCTAAATATTATTATGAAATTTTTAGGGACTACTAATAATAATATGGCGGAAGCAGAATATCAATTAACCAAAATAAATTTGGTTGACTGGACAAACAAAACTGAAACTGAAGCTTTTTGGAGTGAAGTAAGACAATTTAAAGATGCCTCGGGTAACAGTTCATTCTGTAGCTCTTTCAATGTGCTATGTCTGCCATGATACTACTCCATTTAAATGATGATGTGGAAACAGTTTTAAGTACTATGAATTATATAAAATGTAAACTAAGAAATAGAATGAAACTTGACCTCTTAAATGCTATCTTGATATTAAGATTTGGCCTAATGAGTGTAGGAAAAGGCTGATCAACATATCGGCTCCCTGATCGTGTATTTAAAGAAACTAGAACAGCTGAAGCATACCTGAGTCATTTTGAATCTGAATCTTCGTCGTCATCATCCAAGCTATGTTATCCTGTGAATCTTGTGAGTCAGACATCAGTGAAGATGAGGACATGATTCTATAGGGTAAGTCACATCCATATCTGTGTAATTTCTTTTTTCACAATCTAGATGTTTTTTCTAGATGTTTACCAACACATTCAAGATGTTTCTAGATGTACTTTGGTCCTTTTCTAGATGTTCTTTGGTCCTTTTCTAGATGTTTTCTGTGAAAGAAAATGGCAACATTGGTCATTAGTTGAATGAATAATGTGCGTGCAATTGTTGGTTCACTAGTGACTGTTGTTTCCATCGTTTATAAATTTTAATTCTGGTGGCGATCTGATGTGTTGGCACTCTGGCATTGGCCGTTTGCATGTATGTATGCGTGTGCGTGTTTTTGGTTTGTCGGAACTGCTGTCTGATTATGGCAAAGTAGATTAAAAACAGGGAGAAAGATATCCCTATTCGAAGAGACCAAATACTATAGAAAACCTGAAATGGCTAATAAGGCTCCGTAGGGGTGAAGACAGGTCATAGAGTGTGGTTTATATAGATATCAGAAAAGTATTCCTGTAGAGGGTCAGGAGAGCCAGTATAGTCACCGCAGTCAAGAGAGGAGGAAGTACACCCTGGATAGCTTGATGCGGGTAGTCTCACCACCACCTTTTGCTCTTCTCTATAGTTGATGCCAAATTATATAACAGTATTACATTTAATATCACAAAACATTACATTAATCAACACGAAAAGAGAAGAATACTCATTGTTGTTCATTATGACAATATAATGGTATAGCATGGGGTAGAGGAGGTATTATGTTCGTGTTGGCATAACAGAAATTGCACACATCAAACAGAAAAAAAAAACATCATTGCATGAATAAAAACATAACACGACAACTAATTATCCCCTGGGATGACTAATAAAAAGTCCCTGAGTCCTCGTAAATCACACTACTAATATAGTCCCTTGAGGCGCCATTAAGTCTATTCTAACTGTTCATGGGGTCTCTGTACACACATGACTTGCAATGTTCATTGATGCACAATTGAGTTTAATATGAATATCTGAGGGATCCTCCCAAAATATCTGGAGAATCATCACAAAATATCTGGCAAATGTCTATGAGATCTGGATTTTACAATGTGACTACTAATGTTTAACTATTTCTTGTGTTGGCCCTTCCATAACAAAAATGTGCTGGTTTTCTCCACAGAGAATTGTCTATACGTCAAAATGGATTGCATAGGTCCGAGTAACATAATATGAATCTTATTGGCCTTTTACCGACCTGCCCAAAATATAGCATTTTTAAACCAGAAGCATGACTTATAGGAATAACAAAATTATATCTATTGTTATGGCAAGCTCGAAAAGTAGATTACATAAATGTATTGTGCAAAGAGAAAACTGTGTATAATAATTATATTTGACATATTATATGCATATTTATATTTTTGCATATACAACTTAAGGAATTTGTAAATGACAGCAATTGACGATTTAAAACGAAATTTAGAAAAAAAATATAGAAACATAGTTCACATAATAAAAATATGTTTATATGGAATAAAGTCCAGTATCATGGTAAATTATTATGACCCATGTCTTAATTTAGTATATGTGTATTCCGTTTGTGTATGTGATCTCCTCCGAGGGTGTTATATATTCGGTGACCACTGAACAATTATGCTAGCCTTTTGTTATGATATTCTGGTTGTGCTCTAAAAAACAAAACAAACTAAAAACAAAACACAAAAAAATACTGAAATAAACATGGGAATGCCATTATAATTTGTGTTCTCATTTGAATAAAGATTTTTATTATTTAATTAATGTTAGTAGTAGCAGTAAGATGGGTAGAAAATATAAAGGGAAAGAAATATTGCCCCGAATAAACGCTGATAGAGACATAGTTTATTAAACAAAAAATTATGTTTAGTGTTTGTACAAGTATAATCCAATGAATGTAACGGCAATAACATCTATAATGCTAAATTTCTTTCGTGATGTCTTTCGTAATCAGGATGGTGGTATATACATTCACTCACACTCAGATGGCGGCTTTTACAATGCTCAGAGATTGCAGGTCACGACCTAAATTAGGACGGTACTAATCAGAGAGTTTCTTTTTGCAGACGATGCCGCAGTTACGACCCACTCTGAGGAAGAATTACAATGTCTACTATCTGCATTCTCCAATGCTTGTTCTGAATTTGGTTTAACAATTAGCAAAAAGAAGAGACAGATTATATCACAAGGTGCACATGGGGTACCATCAATTTTTATTGACGACGCCGATCTAGAGATGGTAGACCCCTTTTACATATCTAGGATCAGTGGTAAATAGCATATTATCCCTAGATCAGGAAATCAACATCCGGATTGGTAAGGCAGCAAAACAATGAACAGGTTAAGAAAAAGAATATGGGAGAACAGGAAGCGTATTACCAAAACATAAGTCCTTGTCTATCAAGCCTGTGTCCTTAGTACTCTTCTTTGTGGCAGTGAAGCCATGACAACTTACTTACACCAAGAGAAACGTTTAAACAGCTTTCATATGCGGTGTCTACGAAGAATACTTGGTATTAAGTGGCAAGACAAAATCACAAATACCGAAGTATTGGAAAGATGAGGCTGTGTGACGATTTATTCCATGCTCAGTCTTCGTAGACTTAGATAGGGCATGTTAGGAGGAAGGATGATGATAGAATACCAAAGGACATCTTTTTTTTTTTGGTGAATTACAAATGGGTAAGCGATCAAAGGGTCGGCCTCTACAACGATACAAAGATGTGTGTAAGCGGGACATGATTGATACAGGCATTGATAATGCACATTGGGAGCACGTCGCCGCTTAACGTGTTGCAAGGAATGCAAACATCAGAAATGGAATAAAGACAAAGGAGAAAATTATTTCAGATAAGTGACACACCGAGCGTGCGAGACGTAAGATGGTGCATGATGGTGGAAATAACCACGTGTTCACATGCACCCACTGTGGACGAACATTTACTGCGCGAATTGGCCTTAACAGTCATATTCGCTACCGTCATGGGTAATAGTTATTACGCCTTTTTGAAGCACAAACTATCGTCTGTCAAGACGGCAAGGTGCCAATGAGCTAAATTTCTTTCAAATAAATGCCTGAAAGAGCATGCTTCGTCAATTCATAGAGTTATCGGCACAAATATCGCGCCTCAATCCATAGAACGAAAACTATTTTAAAACAAATAGTTTATTAGATTTATTATGTAAGTAAACGATTGATTTACTTATCCTCCTTTGATAGGGGGCGATCATTGAAGTTCATCACCTTGATGGCCAACTGTTGGACACGCTCAACAATGTCTCTCCTCTTCTTACTGGAGACACTCAGGCTGATCTCAGCTGAGAATATGCGGTACTGCAGCAGAAGCACTTCTAGTTCCTAGACATTGTTAACGAGGCATTTCTTGAAGCCATCGGAGCAGACGAGCTGGCCCTACTTCCAGGTACCGCAACCAAAGTTTGATAGCATTGTACTGTCACTAGAAGTTCCTCCTGACTGTTGGTAACATTTTATGGCTCGTAAACGGACTGCCAAAAATATAATATCTTAAATCTGATATGGGCATAAACACAATTATATGATGGTATAGTAATATTCTGTATATCATTACGAAGAAGCAAGAAAAGAAGATTATAAATATGCATTATGCAGAGAGAAAACTAAATAATACAATTACTTGCGACAACACGCTAGGCTCATTATCTTTTACATACATTAGGTAAAGTATTTGTAAATGGCAACATAAGTAAATTTGCAAATGAAGATATCTATATACTGATACATAATTTCCAAATCTGTAAATGTGGAAATATGTTTAGAATAAGTAATGTCCCTTAATAGGTTTTGTCAATATTTCCCTTGCCTTGATTTAATTTTGCTTGTTCCATATGTACATGTGGTCTCTCCCGACGTTGTTTGAAGAGAATTGTTAATAAATTCGGTGACCACTCAACAATTATGCTATCGTGTTGTTATGATAATCTTGGCATGCGCTACATTTCTTTTAACAATTAAGAAAATAAATAAGCGAAGCATATTTTTTTTTTTTTTATTTCTTACCATGTGCATAATATTTTGTTTTGATTATGATAATTAGAGTTAGTAATAGCGGTCAGATCGGTAGAAAATATAAACAAAATGGAATAGTGTACCTACTAAACACTGCTAGAGACATACTTTTAAAACTCAGAAAGAAACTGCAGTAAAATCTATAATGCCAAATTTCTAACCTAAACAACTTCACAGAAAATCATGTTTCGTCAATTCATAGAGTGGATCGGTACAACTATCTCTCGTTAATTCATAGAGTCAATAGGTACAATTATCTCGGAACTGTCATAACATCTGATGGGAGGTGTATTAAAGACATTAGATCAAGCATGATGATGGCAAAGATGCCTGATGGAAGACAAACTGACCAATAAAAAGATGTCAACTGCACCGAGACAAAGCATGTTGACTGTTACAAAGATCGTATACAATTATATGGATGTGTATCGTGTACAGTAAGCAGAAAATATGGCAAACCTCTTACTGCAGTTGAGACATAGTTTCTGAAGAAAAGAAAAAAAAAGATGCAAAGAACATAATGGAAAGACAGAAAAAACAATTAGAAAGTCCTACAAGGACTGTTATTCTTGTTCTTCTGTTTTCCTGTTTGTCTCTCAGAACCACGACTCAAATAGAGTTCTGGATTGATTTCTGGTACATTCCTCATAATCCCTGCGCCATCACTATCAGGTGACATATGTAGACAAGCGATATGGTGCCCCTTCTCACACGATCACCGGAGTCTGGGATCAGGGTTGTGTTCCTTTTGCCTCTGTGAGTCAGGGCACCAGCATTGGAGTGAGTTCTGGTTTGTTCCTCACAATCACTGGTATGTACTGTATTATGGTTTGGAATTCCGATCCAATATCTCAAAGTCTGCCGAAGATGATCATGTCTGTGCACAGCCTTGTGTCTCGTGTGTTGCCACTCCTTTCCGATGTTGATAATCCTCCATGCCATGACGCCATACCACACAGCTTACGCTCTCCTTTGACGGCCTTGCGTGACCACTTCCTAATCCTTTGAAAATAAAGCTTTTTCGTTCGTTCGTTCGTTCGTCCTGCCTTTCTTCTGCTCCAGCTTTACAGTTGTGGCGACATACTGCAGTGTTCCCTTTCTCTGACACGTCCACAAACTTATTGTGGGATAACCGCCATCAGCGATTAAAGCGTCTCCAAGCTGGAGATCAGGATGTGAACGCACGGCAGGAGACGGACACACGGGAAGTCCCTCCCCCGGGAAGTGTGAGGAACCTAATGGACACGAGGTACTCGTCGAGTGGGTGGGAGGAGGAGAAACGTGGCTGCTTCTGGCGACTGCAGACCTGCCGTGAGCTCGATCAGCAGTGTATTTCCTAGCAGTGAACATTGATTACGTTTGCCGTGTTTAAAAAACTGTTTTTACACAAGGGCGTTCTGTTCCCAAGTGCTAGACACCTCATGAGTTTTCTCGTCCCTGTGTGTCATTCGGATGACCACCTCTGCTGCTGACCCTAGCCAGATGAATTGCAGATACTATACTTTGAAATTAGTCAAATTGCCGAGAAAAGATATGAAAAAAAGCCTAAGATTATTCGGCCTTTCAAAGGCCTGCCAAAATATGAAAATTAATTAAACAAATCCGTTTCGATGGGATTTTAAAGTAATGCTAAATTATAGCAACGAAAGCAGATTATAAAAATGCATTGTGACAAAAAGAAAGTACTATAATTACTTGTCTTAATAAGCCGTTTATTTTTTCTTAACTCAAAATATTAGAAAATTGCAGTAAAGGTTGATTTATAAATTAAATTAATAAAAAGTTAAAAAGTAAGTCGTGAGAAATGTAAATATTAGACATATCTTCACATTAGGTAAGCACCCTTAATATGTTAAGTTGTTATGCCCCATACTTCAATTTAATGTTACTTGTTCCTTGTGTCTACGCGGCTTCTTCAGAGATTGTTTGAACATAATTATCTATAAATTCGGTCACCAATCAAAAAAGACACAGGTTATGGTCGTCACTAGGAAGAACGAAATACCACAATGTAATATACAAGTAAATGGGAATATTCTTGAACAAGTGAATCGGTACAATTATCTCAAAACAGTAATAACATCTAATGGGAGATGCCTTGAAGAGATTTGAACAAAAATCGCCATGGCGAAAGTAGCCTTTAGCAAGATGAAAAACATTCTGACCAATAAAATTATGTCAATTTAAACGAGAAAAAGATTGTTGAGGTGCTACATAGAGCCTGTTCTTTCGTATGGATGTGAAACTTGGACAATGAGCAGTCAAGCTGAAAAACATCTGGTGGCTGCAGAAATGTGGTTTCTGAGGAGAATGGAAAGAATACAATGGACAGACAGAACAACCAATGACCAATTGCTACAAGAGACCAATGACTGATTAGAGAAATAAGACGTAGACAGTGAAAATATTTTTGACATGTTATGAGAAGAAATGAAGAACTTGGTGATAACTGGTAAGATCAAAGGGAACACACCAAGGGAAAGACCAAGAAGTAAATACCTGGATGGCTTGGCCACATGGCATGGTCGAGACAGGAACGCTGAGCTGATCCACGACTCTGGTGATGGAGTGAAACTCCGAGTCATTACCGCCCACGCTTTCCGGCATGGCACATGAGTGATTGAATAAAGCAGTATCAATCGCAACGAGTAAAAAACTGTTGAAGTGCTATTTATATCCTGTAACGTTATATAAATGTGAATCGTGGATATAAAGTTGACAACCATCTGATAGTAGTGAAGATGTGGTTTCTGAGGGAAATGCAAAGAATACAATGGAAAGTCAGAAATACCAATGAGTAAGAGATGAAGTTGTCTTGACAACAGGGGTGGGCGAGAAAGGGGCGCAAATGCGCAATTCTTTTGAGAACGAAGCAAAGGATGGCTATCGCACGGGCGTTTGTTAGAAACCCAAAGATCCTCCTGTTAGACGAGGCCATGTCTGCATTGGATACATAGAGTGAGAAGGTCAGTCTGTGGCCTTCATCTTCTATCCTTGCAGTAGAGGCACATTGCTGTCGTGTTATCCAGTATTAGCATATTGACACACAGTATCCAATAACCTGCACAACGTCTCTCTCATCACGGCCCGTCGCAGAGATTCACCATCTGTTGCCAGTTCTCGTCCTCATGTATTTCCATGCCCAAGGCGTCCCCAATGTCCCGTGTTCAATATCGTGTTGGTCAACCCCTGGCTCTTCTCTCAGGAACTATGCCTTCTAACCCGGTTCTGACCAAACGTGACACTTAACATGGCCACAATATGTCAGCTTCCGAGACATCACGCTATTAATGAGCCAGTTTTATTCCGTGGTTAAGTTATGTAGAAATAAAGGTATTAATAAATATACAATTTTCTTTATTTAACAAGTAACAATCTTCTTCTTCTTCAGCATTTCGAGCCATTGAGGTTCTTTGTTGCAGATACAAGCCGTCTCCATTCGTCTCTCTGGTTGACTTTCTCTTGCCAGTCGTTGATTTCAAGTGCTTGTAGGTCTGTGTTGTTTGTCCATCAAGAATGATGATGACCATTCATTTCATCCAGTGGGGTTGAAGGTATGGAGCCGTGAGTTCTAAGATGGCTGATAAGGCCTATTTTGGCTCGACATGTTCTTTGACATTGTGGGCAAAGAATGCTTGAAGTCTTTGGAGGAGGATTTCCTGCAGTGGTTTTTCTGTCCTGCCTTTTCTTCACAGCTCTTGCAGTCCTGGTTGCCTCACATATGACTGCACCTTTGCGTAATGATGCACGCCATGAATTTCGGTCTCTGGCTGCAGCCTCCCAGGTGTCATGATGAATTCCAAAAGCATTCAGTGAAATTTTCAGAGTGTCTTTAAAGCGTTTCCTCTGGCCACCTTGGGAGCGTTTACCACAACGCAGTTCGCTGTATAAAATTCGTTTAGGGAGCCTGTGATCTGGCATGCGAGTCAAGTGACCAGCCCAACGAATCTGATTCTTCATCAGTACAGTGTGGATACTGGGCATGGATGCTCCTTCTAGGACTTCAGTGTCTGGAATCTTGTCTTGCCATTTACATGTAAGTCTGTATATATATTATCTCTCCACCGTCTTCTGGGTCTACCTCGGGGTCTACGGTCATTTATTTCTTGGGTGTTAGCGAGTTAACAAGTAACAATATATTCGGGAAAAAGTCTCTTTTGTTCTTGTGCTATTTGTATTTTTTATTAGATTTACTAAATCAGTTTCTGTTATTTCTTCTTCTTCTGTTTTCCTGTTTGTCTCTCAGAACCAGGACAAAAAGTTTTGGATTGAGTCCTGGTACATTCCTCATAATCCCTGTGTCATCACCATCATGTGCCATATGTAGATAAGCGACAAGGTTCGCCTTCTCACATGGTCACCAGAGTCTGGGATCAGTGTTGTGTTCCTTTTGCCTCTAAGAGTCAGGGCACCAGCATTGGATTGAGTTCTGGTTTGTTCCTCATAATCCCTGATATTTACTGTATTATGGTTTGGACTTCCGATCCAATATCTCAAAGTCTGGCGAAGTTGATCATGTCTGCGCCCAGCCTTGCGTCTCGTGTGCTGCCACTCCTTTCCGATGTTGATAATTCTCCATGCCATGATGCTAAACCTCACAGCTTACTCTCTCCTTTGACGGCCTTGCGTGTCCACTTCTTAACCCATTGAAAATAAAGCTTGTTCGTTCGTTCGTTCGTTCGCCCTGCCTTTCTTCTGCTCCAGCTTTACCGTTGTGACAACATACTGCAGTGTTCCCTTTCTCTGACACGTCCACAAACGTATTGTGGGATAACCGCCATCATCGATTAAAGCGTCTCCAAGCTGGAGATCAGGATGTGAACGCACGACAGGAGACGGACACACGGGAAGATCCTCCCCCGGGAAGTGTGAGGGGAGTAATAGACGCGAGGTACTCGTCGAGGGGGTGGGAGGAGGAGAAATGTGGCTACTTCTGACGACTGCAGACCTGATGTGAGCTCGATCAGCAGTGTATTTTCTAGCAGTGAACATTGATTACGTTAGCCATGTTTACAAACTTTTTTTTTTTTTTACATAAGGGCGTTCTGTTCTCCAATGCTAGACACCTCGTGATGTTCCTCGTCACTGTGTGTCAATCGGATGACCGTCTCAGCTGCTGAACAGATGAAGAGCAGAAACTACACTTTGACATTAGCCAGATTGCCGAGAAAAGGAAAATAAAGTTTCAGATTATTTGGCCTTTCAAAGGCCTGCCAAAAATATGAACATTGGAAATAAATTCATGCATCTACAAATAGATGCTAAAGTTATACATGTATTATTCTAGGAAAGCCAGGAAAGCAGATTATAAAAATGTATGTGACAAAAATAAAGTGCTATAATTACTTGTCTTAATAAGCCGTTTATGTTTTCTTAACTCGACATATTAAAAAATTGCAGTAAAGGTTGATTTATAAAGTAAATTAACAAAAAGTTAAAAAGTAAATCGCGAAAAATTTAAATATTAGACATATCTTCACATTAGGTAATCTCCCTTAATATGTTAAGTTGTTATGCCCCATACCTCAATTTAATGTTACTTGTTCCTCGTGTCTACGTGGCTTCTTCAGAGCTTGTTTGAACATAATTATCTATAAATTCGGTCACCAATTAAACAATTATGCTAGCCTGTTGTTATGATAATCTGAACATGCTCTAAATAAATAATTAATAAAATAAACAAGCGAAGTACCATTTTATGATTTCATGTGCCCAGTATTTGGTTTTCATTATAATAATTGGCGTAAAAAGTGGCAGTCTTTTACATTTTGCATGATCGGAAACATACTGACCAATAAAGAGATATCAACTGCAACTAGAAAAAGATTGTTGAACTACTACATATATCGTGTACAATTATATGGATGTGAATCGAGTACAGTATTAAGAAAAGCTGGCAAACATCTGTTGGCAGTGGAGATGTAATTTCTGAGGAAAATGCAAAGAATGCCATAACGAGACAAAAAACAACAATGAGAAAGTCCTGCAAGGATAAAATGAAAACCATACAATGATTAGAGAAATTAAACATAGACAGACACGATTATTTAGGGCACGTTTTTAATGAAGGAAAAAAATACACGACAATTTAGTAACACCCTACAAGATTGTGGCGGAAAGAACAAATTCCAATTGCAATTCCAATTTTCAGAACACAAATTCCAAATTCGACCTCGTTCAACCTGCTTCTTCAGCTGTGGTTATTGTTGAGGTCCGTGGTTTTTGTGGGTCCATTCACCCTAATTCTTGTCTTGTGCGCTCTTACGAGTGAGTCCTGCCTCGGACTGGTTATGTTGGTTTGTGTCTGTGACGCCAGCTGGGGGTCGGTCGGCGGCTGTCCTTTGTTCCTGTCTCTTCTGGTGGTGTCTGTTGTTAGTGAAGGCTTGACTCGTTGCAGTCCTTAAAATGACTTTTTATTTGGTATTTTTGCCTCCTTTTTTGTGTGTATTTTCTGTAGGAGCTTTTGGATGTTTTAATTTTCCTCCTTGCGCCCTTTTTCACTTTCGATTTTGAGTTTCTGTTGTCTTTCGATTTTGAGTTTCTGTTGCCTTTCGATTTCTTCCTCTGCCGTCAGCCATGGGATCATCTCTCCGTCTTCTATATAGTACGTGTAGCCAGGTTCATCCTCAAAGTCAGTAATTCTATCTGGGTATTCTACCTGTCTCCTGAGTTTCTTGGGCTTCTTCTTTTCTATTTCATCCCAGCACCTTTTGAATTCCTGGTGCCTGCGTTCCTCCAATTTTATCGATTCTAGGCACTCCTCCAGGCTGAGTCCGGGTGGGTATTCTGTGCCGCTTTCAGAGATCTGGTGGGATATTTCCTTCTTGGATTTCTTTGGCGTCGTGGTTGGGCTGTGGGCCGTAGCTTGCGGTTCCAGCCCGGTATTATGCTGGGTTTCATCTTGCGGCTTGTCTGCGTTCTCTTGCATAGCTTCTGTTGGTTTATTTCGGGTGACTTCCATTTCAGGAAAGAACAAAATGAAGACAGAGAGATAAATATCTGGATGGTTAGACCACGTGACATAATCGAGACCAGATCACACAGGAGATCTAGGACCCTGGTGATGGTGTGAGACGGCAAAACATGGCCGAACATGATTACCTACATGACACATGATGATGACTAACAAATCAACAGAAATGAAAATTCGTGTTAAAAGAGCCGCTTAAAAGTTGGCAGGGTCGACTTCATTGCACCGGGTTTTATCCAATATGGCTCAGTCTCTTTCTGCAGCGCGGAAAGCGTCGCACAAAGCACGAACTCCGTAGCTCTAGCGACGACCCACAAGTGTCTCCGAAAATTTTGACTCATGAACCGAAGGACGCGGCCTGGAATCGAACCCACAACCTTCAGAGCCCGAGTCAAACGGCTTGATCACTTCGCCACGGAGACTCCCAGAAATGAAATACAGTAAGTCCTGGCTTTATAGAGTTCCCACTGTTAACGTCATGGGAGTCGTCGCTGGAGCTACGGTGTTCGTGCTTTGTGCGACGTTTGCAGCAGGCCGCTCCATGGAAAGACACCGAGACATATGGGATAAAACCTGGTGCAATTAAATCGGCACTCTAGCCTCTAAACAATGCGTTCCTATTTCATCCCGCACTCTGCATCGAGTTTCGGACCTTGTGTATAACCCATTGGAGCAGCAGTATGAGAGATGTCGTATACTCAACGGCCAACCCGTCTAGTCGTGTGTACCAGGTTGACAAAAGCAGATGAGAGCTCGAGAAGTATTGCTTTACAAATGTGAGACAAGTGTGTGCATTACCCCGAGGACTATACAATGTTTATTTAGTAAGCACATTTAAACAGGTAGAGAGAAGACTGGAATCACATTAAATATGTTGCATGTCGTCGCGAACAACCCCCATCACAGGTGGATTTTCTAGGGAATTTTAACTTCAGTAATTTGCCATTGCAAGCTCCGTGGCGAGGGCGTTACGACGCAATTCGTAATCCCGCATACCGCGTTCGAAACACAGCTGCGGGCGATTTGGAAGTAGACCACCTAGCGTTGGTTCCCATACAAAGATATGAGTGCTGGTCGTTTAGAAAGGAATGGCAAACTACTGAAAGTAAGTTGACAAGACATCACAAAATGACAAAAAGTGTTGGGGTTGACTGTAACGTCATGTAAAGGACATGCAATTATTTTTTTTTAAAGATTACCATTGCTTTCTGAACGAGAAGTCAACATTCATGTGCAATTAACCAACGTACGGATTGAACCTCCGACATGGCACTGGACATTTAAGCTCAAGCGCATTAACCTAGCTGCCACGAAGACCTTTTAACTCCATATTGGAGGAGTAGCAATAAACAGTAAAACAGTAAAAGATACACGGATGATTGTCTTATTAATCGAACCATAGCCGGTTTAATTGTAAACATTAGGTGATCAAAAAGACTGGATATAAAAATAAAGTAAATAAAAACAATGGTTATCAACACTGACAGCATCAAGCCACTTTTGAATATTAATGTGAATGGAAAGCCACTTATGCCGATCAACAGTTTTTCTTACTTATATCAATTAACAACAGACGATGACAGGTGAGGGGTTGAAATAAGTAAGAGAATTTAGGCAATGAAGCATGCTACAATATATACATGTCAATGTATGTGTGTGTATGTATATGTATATATATCAGCATGGGCAAATGGATAAGAGGGCTCGTTCTTAAAAACCCGGTGTGATGATGCCGAGGTAGGAGGTTCAATACCTACACCGAATATTTGGACTAAAATATTGACTTCTCTTCCTTGACTTTGGGACTTAAATTACAAGCACCTCTGAGGACAGAGTGCGTTCACATGATGACCGGGGGGGGGGGGGGCACTGGTAATAAATGAAAGCTAATCTACGTGAAAAATTCCGTCCAGTGATATTAAACCAAGCGTTTATTGATTACCCTTGAGTTCAAAGCCAGCGAACGCAACAACAACAACAAAACAAGCATAAAACATGCAACAATGTGACACATAAAACATGCAACAATGTGACACATAAAACATGCAACAATATGACACATAAAACATACAACAATGTGACACATAAAACATGCAACAGTATGACACATAAAACATACAACAATGTGACACATAAAACATGCAACAATGTGACACATAAAACACGCAACAATGTGACACATAAAACATTCAACAATGTGACACATAAAACATGCAACAATGTGACACATAAAACATGCAACAATGTGAAACAGATTCTTATTTCAAATGCATTTAATTTTCCATTTAAAATTAATAGCTATAAAGTGTTATTTTTACTATGTATAATGGTTTGTACTTCCGATCAAATATCCCAAAGTCAGGCAAATATGATCATGTCTGTGCACAGCCTTGTGTCTCGTGTGCTGCTAATCCTTTCTGTTGTAGATATTTCTCCACGCCATGATGCCAAATCGCCCAGCATCGTCTTTCTTTAGACAGATCTGCGTGCTCAATTTTTAACACTTTGAAAATAAAGTTTGTTCGTTCGTCCGTCCGTCTTCCCCTGGCACCCTCCTGCTCAATGTTACCGTTGTGATGTCGTACTGCAGTGTTCCCTTTCTCATGACACGTCCACAAACTTATTGTGGGATAACCGCCATCAGCGACACTGGATTTAGGAGGCCTGGTGTTCCCTACCAGTGAGAAGTCCTGATCGTTCGGGTCCCATCGATTGACGGACGTCGGTCGTGTCGATTGGGCAATCTTGAGCATAGCCTACGATGGGTAGCGTTGTGATGTTCTGTTGTGATAATTTGGTGTGTCCAGTGTGTGCCGCGTGGTTACACACCCGCTTCACACGCGTGATCCGGGACTGTTTCCGGATCCGCTCAGGGATATGCACTACTGACGAGCTCAAACAAGGGCTAAACTCGAGTATAGTGCTTCCATATTGACATGGATAGGCCTTAGGTTCATACCAGAATGCGATCGGCGTTGCCAGTAGTGGGTTGTGCTCAATATTTAAATTTCGAATCCCGAAACAACCACATAATCGATTAAAGGATCGCCAAGCGTGAGTGAGCCCACGGCAAGAAAAGAAACAACGGGAGGGCTCTCCTCCGGGAAGTGTGAGGAACGTAATGGACGCGAGGTGCTCGTCTATGGGCATGTGTGTGTGTGTATGTGTGGGGGGGGGGGGGAAATCCGCTTTATTATTCCACTTTTCCAGACCAATTAATTTGGTCAAAAAATGCTGGGGTTGTCTGCAACGCCCATTAAAGAATATGCAACTAACTTTTTTTTCCCCGTTATTTTGTGAACTAGAAGTCAACTTCTAAGTCTAACTGACCGGTGTGAGGTCTGAACAGCAGTCAGGGCACCGGAAATGTAAGCGCAAGCGCATTAACCTGTGGTCACGAAGACCTCTTAACTCCATATTGGAGGAGTAGCAGGAGACAGTAAAAGATACACACGACAATTGTTGTATTAGTTTTATTAACTGAACCATAGCGGCATTGACTGTAAACATTAGGCGATCAAAATGACTGGATATAAACATAAAGTAAATAAAAACAATGGTTATCAACACTGATAGCATCAAGCTACTTTTGAAAATTTATGTAAATTGAAAGTCACTTGTGCAGGTCAACAGTTTTTCTTACCTATATCAATTAACAACAGACGATGACATGCGAGAGGCAGAAATAAGTAAGAGAATGTGGACAGAGTAACATGCAACAGTACATACACACACACACACACACACACTCACACACATATATATATATATATATATATATATATATATATATCTATATATATATATATATATATATATATATATATATATATATATATATATATATATATATACATATATATATATATAGGTCAGAATGGGCCATTCTCCTTGGCCGAGGCGTTAGCAGCTTTCTCCGTAACCCCGAATACTCTCGTGGTTGACGTGACCGCACTAGAATTGAAAGCGGTTCGAGTCGCGCTAGTGACTTATGAAAGTATGAGCCGGTCGCTCAGAAAGCCGTGGAGAATAATTTAGCCTAGGAATCAACATACAGCTGAAAGATGCTGATGTTAACCGCAAAATGGGCGAAAGGATAAGAGCACTCGTTCTTAAACATCCAGTGTGCTGATGCTGAGGTAGAAGGTTCAACTACTACACCTTGAGAGTAGGGCTAATATGTTGAGATCGTGTCCTTGACTTAAGGACATAAATTACAAGTACATCTGAAGCCGGATTGCGAGGGACACTGGTAATAAGGAGAAGCTAATCCGCACACAAAATGCAGTTAATTAATACTAAACATAGTGTTTATGGAATACGCTTGAGTTCAAACCGAGCGACTGCAACAACAACAACAAACGCACACAAAAAAATAATGCAACAATACCAAACAGATTGTTATATTAAATATATTTAAATTACCAATAGATCAGATATTTTTCTTACAACAAATAGCCGAGAAAAACTGGGAATATAAAAGAGATCTCCATAACATGTTTGTGGATTTTAAAAAAGGCTTATGATAGTGTCCATATGAATAGTCTATGGAATGCTATGCAGGAAGTTGAAGTACCGAGGAAGTTAATCAAGATGATCTGACTATGCATGGAAGATACTTATAATATAGTAACATATAAAGGCAGGAAATCAGACCCTTTTCAAATAACATCTGGCTTGAAACAGGGTGATGCACTATTGCCGCTGCTCTTCAATCTGGCTCTAGAGAAAGTTGTAAGGAAGGTAAAGGAGGAATGTGCTATTGGAGGAACATCCAGACTGCTTGGTTATGCAGATGATATAGATATTATAGGGCAAAGTGAACAAAAGACATTGGAAATATTGACTCACTTAAAGGACAAAGTTCAACAAATGGGGCTGGTTATCAACCAAGATAACACAGAATATATGGTAATTTCAAGAGAAGGAACGGCTTAAAACGCTGGCCACAAACAAATAGATAATATGACCATTAAAAGAACGGAAACATACAAATACCTGGGTACAATCTTTAACTACTCCAACATAATAAGCGAAGAAATACAAGAAGGAATCAACTCTGGAAATAAGATATACTGTGCACTACAACATCTACTAAAATCAAATGCACTATCTCGTAATACCAAGCTCACAATTTACAAACACTGATCAGACCAGTTGTGTTGTATGGCTCTGAAACCTGGAGTACAACTAAAGGAGACGAAGCCTTGTTACAAACCTTTGAGAATAAAGTCTTAAGACGCATCTTTCGGCCCATTGGGTATACACAAAGTGGAGAGTGGAAAAGAAGAAACAACAAAGACATTTATGATCTGTTTAAGTCCCCGCTAATCACTGGTATCATGAAAGCTAATAGACTGCAATGGCTGGAGCATATATAAAGAATGGAAGATAATAGGGAAACAAAACTCGCTTACACTCAGGAAATAAATGACCGTAGACCTCGAGGTAGACCAATAAGACGGTGGAGGGATATTATACATACAGACCTACAAGCACTTGGAATCAGCGACTGGCAAGAGAAGGTCAACCAGAGAGACGAATGGAGACGGCTCGTATCTGCAGCAAAGAACCGCAATGGCTCGGAATGCTGAAGAAGAAGAAGAAGAAATTACCAATTAAAATTAATGGCGATCAAGTGTTATGTTTACTGTTTATTGTGGCTTAGACTTCCGATTCAATATCCCAAAGTTTGGCGAAGATGCTCATGTATATGCGCAGCATTGTGTCTCGTGTGCTGCACTCCTTTCTGATGTTGATATTCCTCCATTCCATGAAGCCTAATCGCACACTATCGTCTCTATTTAGACGGCCCTACGTGCCCAATTTTTAACCCTTTGAAAATAAAGTTAGTTCATTCGTCTCCCCCGCGCCTCTCCTCTGCTTCAACTTCCCCGTTGTGACGACATTCAGCAGTGTTCCCTTTCTCACGACACACCCACAATCTTATTGTGGGATAGCCACCACCAGCGATTAAAGCATGTTAAGTTAAATATGTTAGTTGCATATCCTTTACAGTATGTTGCAGTCAACACTAGCATTTTGTGCTGTTGTGATGTCTTGGTCCTCTAAAAGTACTGGAGAGTTTTGGTCATAGACCACAACTTTATGAAGGGAAAATCCCAACTGCACCTCCCCGCGGTAGAGGATGGAAACACACTACGGTGTGGCTAACACAGCTCTGGGGACCGAGTATCCACAGGAATAAGTGGACAACTCCGCAGCTGAGCAGAGCAGAGCACTCACTTGTCCTTACAGTCGGAAATGGCTGTCAAAGGCAGAGGTAAAAAGACCACCATGTGAATGTGGAAGGCAAGGGGAAACCACCACATTATCTTCCCAAGACTTCATGGCAAAACATATATCAAAGTTAGTAGTGAAGGACGTTAATGGCTGTCTTAGGGCATCCTCGTCCGGTAGGGACAGTCATGAGCCACAGGTGACACCAGACCGTCATCCAGCTACTGATGGCAAAATCTTAACTAAAATAACTAAATTTAGAGTAGGAACATGGAATGTTAGGACATTAAATGAGCTAGGAAAGTTGACCAATGTTCTAAGAGAGATGGATAGCATGAAAATGAATATACTAGGCATTGGTGAGATGAGATGGAAGGGATCGGGCAAAATTATAGCTGACAATCACACAATAATTTGTTCTGGAGGGGATACTCATGAAAAAGGTGTAGGAATAATATTAGACGAAAAAACAGCCAAGTCAATTAATGGATACTGGTGTATTTCAGATAGAGTTATTATGGTAAAAATCAAAGCCAAACCAATAGACATAAATATTATACAAGTATATGCACCAACAGCAAGCAGTAGTGAGGAAGAAATACAACACTTTTACGACGAAATAGAAATGGCGATGGCTCAAATTGGATCACAAGAAATAAAGATAATACGTGGTGATTTTAATGCAAAAATAGGAAAGGGAAAAATGGAGGATGTAGTGGGGAATTATGGTTTAGGTACAAGAAATGAAAGAGGGGAAAAGCTAATAGAATGGGCAAATATCAATGATATGATAATTGGAAACACATGGTTTAAGCACCATAAAAGACGACTGTACACATGGATAAGCCCTGATAAGAAAATACGCAACCAAATTGACTACATACTAATTAATAAAAGATTTAGAAATGCTTTAATTAATGTAAAGACAATGCCTGGTGCTGACTGTAATAGTGATCATGTACCACTATGTGGACAAATAAAAGTAAGATTAAAGAGAGGGAAAAAAATGGTTAAGAACATGAGACTTAATAAAGAGGTTCTGAAAATAGATAAAGAAATGCAAGAACAATACAGAGTGACTGTGAAAAATAGGTACAATGCAATAACTAAAATACAGAGTATAGATGAACAATGGGAAATGTTAAGGGACTCCATTCATCAAACTAGCAAAGAAGTATTAACGGAGAGAGGCAAAATAGCTAAGAAAAAATGGATGAATGAAGATATCTTAAAATTGATGGACAAAAGAAAACAGAGTAAAAATGACAAACAAGAATACGCTAAGATAAATAAAGAAATAAAAGATAAATGTGGGAAGGCTAAAGAAAGTTGGTTAAACGAGCAATGCAAAAAAAAATTGAATTAAATTCCATTAAAGATACAAAAAATATGCACAGACAAATCAGTGAGCTTACAGGAAGAAAAATAAGAATAAATACGGGGTGTTTGAAATCAAAAACAGGAAAGATAATATTAGAGGAAGATGCTATAATGAAGAGGTGGAATGAGAATATAAGAGAATTATATGTAGGAGAAAGGGAAGAATTAACAGAAGATAGTAACTTAGAAGGTCCACCTATTCTGAAAGAAGAAGTCGCTGACGCTATGAAACGTATGAAGAAAGGAAAAACAGCTGGGCCAGATGAAATCACAATAGAAGAATTAGAAGTATTGGGAGAATTTGGAGTAGATATATTAACCAAAATGTTGAATGATATTTACAGCAGTGGATATTTACCCAGTGATATGCTGAAATCTGTATTTATAGCTATACCAAAAAGACCAGGAGCAATTGATTGTGAAGATTTTCGTACAATTAACCTTATAAACCATATCACTAAGCTTCTACTCAGAATCATAATGAGAAGAACCAAAAAGAAAATAAAAATGGAAATTAGTGAAGAACAGTATGGATTTGTAGAAGGAAAGGACACAAACAATGCAATTTATACATTACGGACACTAATAGAAAGGTCAATAGAGAAACAGAGAGACATATATTTGTGCTTCATAGATTATACTAAGGCATTTGATAAAGTAAAACATGATGAACTGATTAAAATGTTGGAAGATATCAACATTGATGGAAAAGATTTAAGAATAATAAAGAATGTTTACTGGAACCAAGTAGCAGCAATTGAAATGGGAAATAAAGAGGGTAGTTACGAACAGATAAAACTAGGAGTACGACAGGGGTGTGTCTTGTCACCAGATCTGTTCTCCCTGTATAGCGAAGTAATAATGAGAGAGATCAAAGAGATGCCAGGAATACTAGTTGGAGGTTATAATATAAATAATATACGCTATGCAGATGACACAGTATTGGTGGCGGATAATTCAACAGACCTACAACAATTATTAGACGTTGTAGTAACAGAGAGTGCAAGGAAAGGACTCTCCTTGAATATCAAGAAAACAGTAACAATGGTAATATCAAAGAAAATGGTGACACCAAAATGTGACATAGAAATAGAAGGGAAAATCCTTAACCAAGTTGATAATTTTAGATACCTAGGGGCATTTATAACATCAGATGGAAGATGTACAACAGAGATTAGGAGCAGAATAGGGCAGGCAAAAGCCGCATTTCAGAAAATGTAGAGTATCTTATGCAATAAGTCACTATCACTGAATGTAAGAAAGAGAGTGCTGAAATGCTATGTGGAACCAGTTTTGCTGTATGGCAGTGAATCTTGGAATGTAAATGAACAAATTAAGAAGAAATTAGAAGCAACAGAGATGTGGTTCCTGAGACGAATGTTGCGAATTCCTTGGACTGCCAGAGTAACTAATGACGACTGCCTGAAACAGGCTAATGAAACTAGAACATTATATACAACAATAAGACAGAGACAAACAGCTTTCTTCGGTCATGTGATGAGAAGAGAGGCATTGGAGAACATCGTAACAACTGGAAAGATCGAGGGGAAGAGAGGCAGAGGTAGACCAAGAGAAGTGATGCTGGATGGATTGAGACGGTGGCATGGAGGAATATCAGCAGCAGTGTTGATCCAGAAAACCAAAGACCGAGATCTGTGGAGAGCCATGAACGCCTACGCCAGCCGACACGGCACTTGATGATGATGATGATGTGATGTCTTGGCAAGTTTACGTTCAGTAGCTTGCCCTTGCTTTCTAAACTACAGGCACCCATACCATTTCTTAGAATACCAACGCAAAGCGGTCTGCAGCTGTGTTTCGAACATGGGAATGTGGGATCACTAACCGCTTACGTAAAACCTTCGCCACGGAGCGGGGTGATTAATGTCCAATCTGGAAATCAGGATCTGAGAGCAAGACTGGAACAGGACAAATAGGATGACACTCCCACGGGAAGTGTGAGGAACGTAATGGACGCCAGGCACTCGTCGACGGGGATGTTATGGGGGTGGAAAGGGTGGGGGGGGTGGGGGGGGGGGTCAGGGAGAAATGTGGCTGCTTCTGACAAATGCAGACCTGGTATAAGGTCGCTCAGCGGTAGGTTTTGTGGCAGTGAACATGGATTACATATGTCAGTGTAAAAATACTCAAAAATGTTAAAATAATGGCGCGCTGTCCCCCCGAGGCCAGAGTCGCCCCATGAGGTTCCACGTCCCTATGTGTCATTTGGATGACCGACTCTGCATGTGGCCCAGCGAGATCAAGTGCAGATAGTACACTCTGATCTTAGCCAAAAGGCTGAGAAATAAAACAGCCAAAGATTATTTGGACTTTCAAAGGCCATCTATAAATATAACACTACGTATATTATTCCCGAAAAGCCAGGAAAGCACATTTAAAAATGTGCAAACAAAATGTAACTAAGTAATATATTGGTTATGTTATTACGCTGTTTATTTTTCTTTAACAAATATAACTTGAAATATTGGGGAATAGCAGTAAATGTTTATTTACAAATGAAATTATCGAAAAATTTACAAAGTAATTGCCAGAACTGTAAATGTTAGAAATATTTGTAGGATAGGTAATGTCCCTTACTTTTGCATTGAAGTCTCCTATTATGATGTTTATTTCTGAATTTTTACATTTCTTTAAGGCAATCTCTATGCCATTATAAAATTGCTCTACACTATCTCACTGGATTCTCCTGTTGGGGCATATACTTGAATAATATTTATGCTAAAAGGTCTGCCACTTAATATAACTAGTAGAACTCTGTCCGACACGGCCCAATATCCGTGAACAGATTTTGATGTTTTCCGGTCAAAATAATAGCCACTCCCCTTTGTCGGTCCTCACCTCCATAATAAATTATTTTAAAATCTGCATCTATCTTGATGCAAGCTCCTGTCCATCTCGTTTC
Organism: Cepaea hortensis; assembly: GCA_963921405.1. Taxonomy (NCBI): domain Eukaryota; kingdom Metazoa; phylum Mollusca; class Gastropoda; order Stylommatophora; family Helicidae; genus Cepaea; species Cepaea hortensis. The sequence continues at coordinate 66,101,879 of OY992896.1, forward strand.
GCACATCCCTAGAATTTTAATTTTTTCTCTTTCAATTTCTTGTTTTATGTTCTCTAATTTTTCGTCGTCGTTTAACGTCCTAACGTTCCATGTTGCTACTTTTAACGTCTCTGTCCTTGTCTTGCGATGATCAGTCTCTAGGTGAATCATAATGTACTAGGCACTTTTAAAGAGGTAGTTTGCCGTTGCTTTCCTCTATGGCAGTAACCGTACTGGTCATTTGACTGCAGCCATTGACTCGAGAGAGTACAATTATCTCGGAATAGTCATAACATCTGATGGGGGATGCCTTGAAGAGATTAGAACAAGAATCGCCGTTGCGAAAGTAGCCTTTAGCAAGATGAAAAACATTCTGACCAATAAAAAGATGTCAATTGAAACGAGAAAAAGAGTGTTGAGGGGATACATAGAGCCTGATCTTTTGTATGGATGTGAAACTTGGACAATGTGCAGTCAAGCTGAAAAAACATCTCATGGCTGCCGAAATGTGGTTTCTGAGGAGAATGCAAAGAATACCATGGACAGACAGAAAAACCAATGACCAAGTACTAAAGGAGACAAATGAAAATCGTAAAATGATTAGAGATATTAGACCTAGACAGTCAAAATGTGTTGGACATGTTACGAGAAGAAATGGATTGGAGAACTTACTGACAACTGGCAAGATCGAAGGGAACAGACCAAGAGGAAGACCGAGAGGAAAATACCTTGATGGTTTGGCCACATGGCATGGACGAGACAGGAACACTGAGCTGATCCACGATGCTGGTGATCGAGTGAAATGGCGAGTCATGACCGCCCACGCTTTCCGGCATGGCACATGATTGATTGATTGAATGTCCCTAAATATGTTAAGTCGTTATATCTCTTGAGGAGAGGCTGGCCGAGTGGCTAGAAAGTCGGATTTCGTGTGAGACCACGGTTCGAATCCTGGGTAAGGTATGGTTGTTGTTTTTGTTTTTTGGTCTTGTCGGGGGCAAAACGAAAACTCTAACCTGCACAGTGTCAACAGCCTACTTGCGACAGGTGATTCAGGACTCCCTACTTTTGCACGACACGAATCAATAACTCGTGTGGTTTACAAAAGGATACATTTTTATTTAGAGCTATTTACACACAAGCTCTGCGAGCGGAATACTTCATGGATAATTAACAACATGGTATGTTTCACAGATGCATGTAAGAGGTGAACACAATGATACTATTAACTAATTGGAATCTAAAGCCTAGCCAACACTATTGCTGATAAACTATATAAGGTTCCTAGCGAACACGTCTGCTCTCAATCAGTCCTTGTCCCAGTCTGTCGCACGCTGGTAGTTGCGTGTTGAACCACGGACATTCAGTCCTGCGTGCGCTGGCGAGTTTGCGTGCGTAGAGTCCCAGCACGCTTGGTTAGTTAACTCAAGTAACTGGTATTCTCCAGTTACTTGTTGAGAAGCGAGTTCCCTATACTCTTGGGAAACCCTCGCTCATCAGCACTCAATAACCTATTAGTTGACACGAGTGTGTCCTGTTGTCAAGCTAAATATAGTGCATGTGTCTCTCCTGTCTGGTGTTCTCTGTATAGCTCCGTCTTAACTCTCTAAACTCCTGTATGGATCTTTAACACACTCCTCTCCTCTGTGTGTAGTGTTACAAACGTTTAACTCCTGTATGTAACACGTATTGGTCACCAAAAAAATTGGCTGTCCAATTTTGTCAAAGATCTCATCAGTTTACGTATCTCTTCTGGGGATAGAACAAATTCTCTTCTCTGCCTTTTCACACTGTTATATTGATTCACTCGGCTAATTGAGTAGTGCATCACATTATTATAGTTGGATATACCTCTATTATATTATTGGGAATTGTATTGATCCGGAACCGTTGTCTTCCGACTTATGTCCTGGCTTCCGTCATTTGACCCTATGTCTTTTGACTTCTGCCCGTTGACTTATGTCTCGACCTGTCCTCAAATTGCCCAACATGACAACCCGCTACAAGTTATCTCTGTTACGAGAACAACACATGAGCATAAATGTTCATGTTCCCCTCTAATATCAGTACCAACTCGTATGCTCTATGTTCTACTCTTCACCTTTAAACTTCCGTTTGTGATGAAATATTTTCAATGTTACCTTCAGGTTTTTTTAAAGAAGTTATCGTGTCCCCTGTTTCGAGTTACCGTTCTTTGAAATAAATAGTGACTGCAACCTTTATGTGTTTGTTTTCCTGTTTGTTTGCGTGTTATTCATTAAACTACAATGTAATTAACTTACTAACATGTGTATGTGTTTCTATTCTACATGTATGTATGACTTCGAGCGCCGTAAATCGGATTATTGTGGCTACAAATGTCGGTTAATTTTATTTATGACCACAATTTCGTTTTAAGATGCTCCAAGTACTTTCTCTATTTACTACTACTATTTCTAACGTATAGCAGTTACACACTCAAACTGAACAACACCTTGGTTACACAGATTGACACAGACAAGTCATAATACGACGATTTGCGCGGAGAAAAAAAATTCCGCTAAATCTCTCTCTCTCTCTCTCTCTCTCTCTCTCTCTCTCTCTCTCTCTCTCTCTCTCTCTCTCTCTCTCATTCAATGTTTACTTTGTCTTCATTCACTCCTCTCCTATTATACATGTTTCGTTCATTACTTTCATACCATACTTATGTTAAACATTCATCCGTCTTTAAAATATGGTTCACAATATACAGAAATGAACATTGCATATTTACAATAAATACTTGGCTGAATCGTACAAGTGTTCACGCCACATGACTGTGCTATGTCTTTGCACGCGTTATATCTATACAAAATATTATACACGTTTATGATGATGATTTGTTACCCATCATATGAAACTAACTACTCTAACTAAGTTATAGTGATTTCGTGTGCTGTCCTAAATTAACCTAAGGGAAATAACCTAATTAATTAACTACATTTAAGCAAAGTGGGTTATTTACCTTATAGTACTATTGGTAAATGAAATGATAATAATTTTGCAATGATTGGGTTAGTTTATAAATGATATTTTAAGGAAATTAATATATAAATGATTATGTTTACATCGTGATGTGATAAAGTAATGTCTAATCATTGCATTTCTAACTTTAGTATTTATCTAAATGAGGTTTTTAAGTAAATGTTAGTGACTTGTACCTATAAACTAACACAAATAATGTCATATATTTAATTGAACATTTGCATTACAATTATAAATATATACAAACAGGTTATGCGCACTGTTTTTAAAACAAACAATGTACTATACATATCACAATTATATATAACTACACTAACGTCCTCCTGTACGGTGTAATGTTCGAGCACTGTTCCTTGTAGACTAGTGTAATAACATAGTTCAATTCACCACAGTCTTATATGCTCTCCTTTCAGGATAGTGGTATATATAAAGTTCCCTACTAGTTTCTGTAGGTTCACGTCTAACACTTTTAATGTACTTATTGCTTATTTACGTGTTAGCGCTGTAGCAATATCACTGCTGTGCCTGTTCATTTACTCATAATGGCACTGTTTCTCTTGCACATTTTAGTCGACTGGCGATATTAACGCACTTCAAAGTGTAAGGTTTTATCACACACGGCACTGATTTCATTCATAACTACAGTGTCACTGTTTCTGGTGATAAATCTTCGCCCTTCTCCTGTACTTCAGGTACCTCTATATTTGAAGGTCTACTTAAAATGTCTGCCAAAGAGTTCAATGATCCCTTCAAATGTTGGATTGTAAAGGCATAGTTTGCCAATATTAAGGACCATCTGTAGATCCTGTTGTTTTGAGGGATACCAGACTGCATTACTGCAAGGGGAGAGTTGTCGGATTGGATTACAAACTCTGTACCTGCCAGAAACCTATGCAGTTTTCTCACACAATAGATTACGCTGAGACCCTCCAATTCAGATGCTGAGTATCTCGATTCAGCAGGGCTGATCTTACGGCTTACGAACATCACAGGGTGGAACCTCCCGTCGTAAAACTGGCCCAATATACCAGATATGGCAATCACACTTGCGTCTATGCGGAGAAAATAGGTAAGATTTTGATTGGGTAAACGTAAAATACGTGGTACACTGAATAAATATTTCAACTTTGACAATGAGCCAATTAACTTTGCATCTTTTACATCTAATTTAGCCGAAGCTTTCAAAATATTTGAAAAAAAACACTGGTGATTTCCGCCAGATTGGGAATAAATTTACTATAATAGTTTACACGACCAAGTAGACTTCGGACCTGTTTCTTGGTCGTTGGCATAGTTAAATTAAGAATCTTTGTGACTATTTTCTCGTCTGTTTTGAGTTGGCCTCTGCAGAAGGTATGGCCTAGGAAGTCAATTTCCTCCATGCCCAGCTCTACCTTAAAAGGTTTGACGGTAAGACCGAATAATCGTAGCCTGTCGAAGACATGTCGAAGTTTCAGTAGGTGTGACGTCCAGTCTTCCGTATGAACACATATGTCATCTATATATGTAGAAGTATTGGTCACCCCGTGGAGAAGATCCCTAGTAAGACGTACGAAAGTGGCAGGAGAATTACGAAGGCCAAAAGGGAGAAAGCGCCACTCATATAGCCCTAGAGGTGTAGAAAAAGCTACCAAAGGAATTGAATTTTCTTCCATCGGAACTTGCCAGTAACCTCGAGTGAGGTCGAGTTTAGAAAATATACGAGATGTAGACATATCCATGATCAAATCTTCGCATGCTGGGATTGATTCAGCATCGATCATTGTCACTCTGTTTAAACGTCGAAAATCGACACAGAGGCGAATAGTTGAATCCTTTTTAGTGACAAGAACGATAGGAAAGGAATATTCTGACTGTGATCTTTGAATTATTCCATTCGACTCAAGAGATAGTATTTCCTTGTCGAGATTTGCCCTATAATTCAGAGGGATGGAATAAGGTCGACATTTGATAGGGGTGTTATCAGTCAGAATGATGGAATGCTGTATTCTGTCTGTCTTTCCTGGGATGTCGGAGAAAACGTCCCTGTATTCTGTCACTAGATCTATCATTTGTCGTCGTTGCTCGTCCGTAAGTTTGGTTTCTATTCGTATGCTGTCGATGGTCCCAGTCGTGTCTACCGTAGGGACTGGTAATTCTAATCCGTCGTCATCTGTCTGGTTAAGTACTGTTGTGGTATTAACTGCGTGTGTTGTTACCTGGCTAAGTGTGTTTGCGATGTCGCTGTCGTGTGTCGCCCTACCTAGTGTAGTTGCGTTATGTACGTCTGTCGTCCGATTGACTGGTGTGGGTGCGTTTTGTTCGTCTGTCGGTAGTTCCTGTCGTGAGAAATATGGTTTCAGCATGTTGATATGAAACCCACTTTTGTGGGCGTGGGTTCAGATCCCACTTCTGACACCAAATGGGTCCTGCCTGTCAACAACCTACTTGCGACAGGTGATTCAGGACTCCCTACTTTTGCACGACACGAATCAATAACTCGTGTGGTTTACAAAAGGATACATTTTTATTTAGAGCTATTTACACACAAGCTCTGCGAGCGGAATACTTCATGGATAATTAACAACATGGTATGTTTCACAGATGCATGTAAGAGGTGAACACAATGATACTATTAACTAATTGGAATCTAAAGCCTAGCCAACACTATTGCTGATAAACTATATAAGGTTCCTAGCGAACACGTCTGCTCTCAATCAGTCCTTGTCCCAGTCTGTCGCACGCTGGTAGTTGCGGGTTGAACCACGGACATTCAGTCCTGCGTGCGCTGGCGAGTTTGCGTGCGTAGAGTCCCAGCACGCTTGGTTAGTTAACTCAAGTAACTGGTATTCTCCAGTTACTTGTCGAGAAGTGAGTTCCCTATACTCTTGGGAAACCCTCACTCATCAGCACTCAATAACCTATTAGTTGACACGAGTGTGTCCTGTTGTCAAGCTAAATATAGTGCCTGTGTCTCTCATGTCTGGTGTTCTCTGTATAGCTCCGTCTTAACTCTCTAAACTCCTGTATGGATCTTTGACAACAGTTCGCGGGGACTGCACAAGCCAGGTGGCCTTATACCCTCAGGGTCAAGACCCCCTGCCATACACCGCAAGTTGGTATATTGGCAGTTAATTTTAATGATTGTTTTGTCCATTGCCTTAATTTAATTGGTTTCTTCATTTTGTTTATGTGGCCACCCCCGAAGTTGTTTGTACATAATTGTTTATAAATTACGAATGGTAAGATTTGCTGAAGAAGACGCTATTCGTATGCCCAAACCATTGGCATATAATCAAAAAGATATGACAGTTGATTTTAAACCATGGTAGACAGTATACACTACAGGGAGTATTTGAGTTCTGTATTCCTGCTTTGCTTGGGAGTTTTGGCCATCATAGACCATACCATTAGGAAGGGAAAATTCAAGCTGCACATCCCAATGGTAGAGGATGGGAAACACGTAACAGTGTGGGAAACTCAGCCCTGGGGATCGAGTGTCCACCGGGATATGTGGACACATCTGCTGCTGAGCAGATCAGGGCACGCACATGTTCTGACAAATGGCCGTCAATGGCAGAGGTAAAAGACCTCCATGTGGATGTGGACGTCAAACGGAAACCACCACATTATCTTCCCAAGATTCCATGAATAGTCACATATCAGAGGCAGTGAAAGACATTAATGGCTATATTAGGACATCCTCGTCCGGTAGGGACAGTCATGAGCCTCAGGTGACACCAGACCGTCATTCAGCTAATCATGGCAAAATCATAACAAATAAATTTAAAATGGGAAATACAATTGAAATAGGATCATGGAATGTTAGGACATTAGTTGTGTAAGTTGAACAATGTGAAAAAGAGAAATTGAAAGCATGAAAATGAAGAATATTCTAGTATAGGTGAGATGAGATGGAAGGAATCGTTCAAAATTATAACCGACAAATACACAATAATCTATTCTGGAGGGGATACACACGAGAAAGGAGTAGGACTACCATTTGATTTTTAATAAGTCAAATTAATGGTTACTGGTGTATTTCAGATTGTGTTATTATGGTAAAAATGAAAGGCAAATCAATATATTTATCCTTGCATTATCTACGGGAGAAGGCTGGGGCACTTATGTAGATAGCCTTGTGTAATGAAATCATCTTTTACAAATCAAAGACGTGGAGGTATGCTGCGGGCACGGCTCTCTTCTGGAGCCAGGAGGGTAGTGTAGTACATGAAGATCTCCAGTGACGATATCCTGCATACAGGGCTCTCTTCTGGTGCCAGGAGGGTAGTGTCGTACATGAAGATCTTCAGTGGCGATATCCTGCACACAGTGGTCTCCGTGGCGCAATGGTTCAGCCACCTACGTCACGCCCCGGAAGTTGTGTGTTCGACTTCGGTTACGTCTTTTGGTTCAGCCAGTTCTGTGGCCAAGGGTTGCGCAAGCAATTCGTATTCTCGCATACCGCGTTCAAAACACAGCTGCGAGCGATTTGGAAGCAGACTGCCTTACGTTGGTTTTCATACAATGGTATGAGTGCTGGTCGTTCAGGAAGCAATGGCAAACTTCTGAACGTAAGCTTGTCAATAAATCACAAACAGCCAAACAATGCTGGGGTTGACCGTGACGTCATGTGAAGGAAATGTGACTAACCTGCTTTTATGCCTCTAATCCTCTTCTCCGTTTTGTTTTCCATCTCCATCTATGTCGTTGTCCCTGTGGGTTATTCACACAACCATCTATCGACTCTATGTTTGATAAACTCAATAGACGATATTATTCTCAGCCGGTTTATCAACTCCGCCAGCATTGTCTTCCTCTGTCCAGCTCTGTCTCTAATATCCTTATTCTCCAATGTTGTGACAAGGTTCTCCGTGAAAGATTAGGGCTATTTTTAGGACCAAACCTGAACACGTCTTTACCTGGCAACTAGGTCACGGCAATTATCATCATCGTGTAGCATGTTTCCTGCAGAACCTCGCTCTCACCACATCCCGTCGCAGAGATTCACCATCTGTCGCCAGTTCCCCTTCCTCATTTATTTCCATGCCCAAGGCGTCCCCAATGTCCCGTGTTCAATGTCGTGTTGGTCAACCCCTGGCTCTTCTCTCAGGAACTGTGCCTTCTATCCCGATTCTGACCAGACCACGTGACACGTAACATAGCCACAATATTTCAGCTTCCGAGACATCACGTTATTAATGAGACAGTTTTATTCCGTGATTAAGTTATGTAGAAATAAAGGAATTAATAAATATGCAATTCTCTTTATTTAACAAGTAATAATATAGTCGGTAAAAGTCCGTTTTGTTCTTGTGTTATTTGTTTTTAAATTAGATTTACTAAATCAGTTTCTGTAATTTATTCTTATTCTGTTTTCCTGGTTGTCTCTCTGAACCAGGACACGAAGAGAGTTCTGGATTGATTTCTGGTACATTTCCATAATCCCTGTGCCATCACCATCGTGTGACATATGTAGATAAACGAAATGGTTCGACTTCTCAAACGATTATCAGAGTCTGGGATCAATGATGTGTTCCTTTTGCCTCTCAGAGTCAGGGCACAATCATTGGATTGAGTTTTGGTTTGTTTCTCATAATCCCTGATACTTACTATATGGAACTTCCGATCCAATATCCCACAGTCTGGCGAAGGTTAACATGTCTGCGCACAGCCTTGTGTCTCAAACATGGGCAGAGATGTGTCAAAGAGTAAGCACAGACAAGTCACTGAAATTGTTCTGGCGACTACATAAAAGCATGAGTGGTGTAGTTAAGAATAAGAGCATTTCTGACTTCCAAGGTGCTGACCTCATCTGGCAGAGGACTGACGAAGACAAGGGCAAAGCCCTCTTTGAACGCTATCTAGAGCAGAGCAACCAGACAGATATGGGAGGCCGAAATCTGGCCAAGGAGGTCACCTCAGACAGATGCAAAGCCCAGAACACTTCGGATGAAGACACAGTGACAGTGAAAGAAATCAAGGCTGTACTTCGACGATAAAAACACAGCGCTCCAGGGCCTGGTGGCATAAGATACGACGACATCAATAGGTGTACCGACAATGAGCTAGAGAAACTAGCAGACATGTACAACGACAGTATAGAGAGTGCTAGAATCAAGGAGGGGTGGTTACACAGATATCTGATTCCCTTGTCGAAGCCTGACAAAGACCACAAAAGAATTCAGGGATATCGAATTATAACCATGCAGAATACAAATGGCAAACTGCTGGAGAAGGTAATTGCCAGGAAAATATCAAGCCAGCTAGAGAGGCAAGGGTTTTCCCACCTACCCTGCGTGGGTACCGTCCAAAAAGGGAAACCTGGACCAATGCAGCAGTCTTTGCCCATGATGTCTATGAAGGTTTCCACTCAGGCATTGAAACCTTTGCTGCAGCGATTGATCTTGAACACGCATACAACAGAGTACTATTCTTCTTCTTCTTCTTCTTCTTCTTCTTCTTCAGCTTTCCGAGCCATTGAGGTTCTTTGCTGCAAATACAATCCGTCTCCATTCTTCTCTCTGATGGACCTTCTCTTGCCAGTCGTTGATTCCAAGTGCTTGTAGGTCTGTACATGTATTATCTCTCCACCGTCTTCTTGGTCTACCTCGGGGTCTACGGTCATTTATTTCCTGTGTGTAAGCGAGTTTTGTTTCCCTATTATCTTCCATTCTTTCTATATGTCCCAGCCATTGTAGTCTATTAGCTTTCATGATACCAGTGAGTACCATTGGATTTTTTAATTCTTCAGCTTCTTGAACTAAAAGTAAGTCCATCCCTCCTTAGTTGGATCGCTGCAGCCCTGTTCCACCGGAAAGTAGTTTTTAGATGTGGCATTTGGACTTCGTAACCAACAATATATCCTGGCCTACCACAGGGATCACCATTATCTCCGGTACTGTTCAACGCCTACACAGTGAGAATCACCAGTGAGCAGATCACTGGACCTGGCAGGACATTGTCATATGCCGATGATGTTTTAGTGTATCGTCAGGGTAAGGATAGAGAGCAGGTTGCTGTGGAACTACAAACCGAACTCAAACGCATAAGTACTTGGTGTGATGAAGCTGGGGCAATGGTCATCCCAACAAAGGCAACAGTGACTTGGTTCTCGTTGAATAATCATATTGTCAACACTCCAACACCAACTGTAATGCTGTGTTCAGAGACGGTGGAAAGAACGCAGGCAATGAATTACCTAGGGATACGGTTTGATCGAAGCCTTGCGTATAATGAGCACATAGACCAGGTGATAACAAAGGCCAAGCGGGGTTTGGCTGCGATGCGGGTGATGGCGGCAGCAAACTGTGAGCAGCGCCATCTATGTCTTCTGTACGAGGGGCTGGTCATGTCTGTTTTGGAGTATGCAATGGCAATCTTGACTCTCAGCCATAAGCAGATAGAAAGGATGGAAAGGATACAGAATGAAGCTATGCGCATTATTCTTGGATGTACAAGAGATACAGCATGCAGGGCGATGCGCTACCTTCTTGATTTTCCAACCATTGAAGAGAGAATACAAGCTTGCAGGGCACGCGCCTACCTCATAGTTAACGCAAACACACAACATCCACTGCACAGTGAAATTATAAAGGCGAAGGGCAGCAGGTTAAAAAGAGGACGGTCGTGGATGGGTCAAGCCGAAGACATTCTTCAACAGGTGTGTTCACTTGAGGACTTAGAACCTGGCGAGGTGTGGGTGCAAGTGCCAACAGACTTCTGCACATCCTTTTCAGTTTGCATCCAGCTAGATAGAAAATGCAGACAAGAAAATCCGGCTGCTGTTGAGGCTGAAGTACAAGCGTTGATTTTCGAGAATTCGCTAGACGGTGACGCGGTCATCTACACTGATGGGTCGGTCGTCCGACATGTGAGAAGCTCATGGGCCTTTACAGCTCGGGCCGGAGGAATAATTGTGAAGGAGGGCTCTGGTGCTTTCACTGAAACCACAAGTAGCCTGACTATGGAAGTCATGGCAGTAAGTAAAGCAATAACATGGCTCGAGACACAGACATTCACTAGGGCATGTTTCTCTGGCGACTCAATGAACATGATCAAGAGGATAGAGGAGGGGTCGATCCGAAGAGAATGGTTGCTGCCTCTGGAGCGGTCTCGGCTGACAAAGATTAGTTTCATCTTCGTGCCAAGGCATGCGGGAGTACAAGGAAATGAGCGGGCTGACAAGCTCGCAGGTGAGACTGTGGAGGGCGGACGCGCCATGGACCAGGCTGACATTCTGAATGCTCTACGAGAAGTAAGACTCTTGCGTGAACCAAGTGATGACTGGGAATCTACAACTATGGCCAGACTGCGAGAACAGCAAATTAAAAGAGGGGTGGCCAAACAAGAACACTACGCAGGAAGCCAAAGAAGATTGATAAACCAACACAGAACTGGTGTCGTTAGCCGCTACACGCTGCGGGATTTGCTGAGGAGGGGATCCGAGCACTTATGGACTGAATGGTTCGATGTGCAATGAGAATGATCTGTCGACTAACTAACTAACTAGCCTTGTGTCTCGTGTGCTGCCACTTCTTACAGATGTTGATATTCCTCCATCCTATGATGCGGAACCGCCCAGCATCTTCTCTGATTAAACGGGCCTTTGTGTCCACTTCTTATCCCCTTGAAAATAAAGCTTGTTCGTTCTTTCGTTCGTTCGTCCGCTTGCCTTTCTTCTGCTCCAACTTTACCGTTGTCGCGACATACTGCAGTGTTCCCTTTCTCTGACACGTTCACAAACGTATTGTGGGATAACCGCCATTAGCTATTAAAGCATCTCCAAGCTGGAGATCAGGACGTTAACGCACGCCAGGAGACGGACACACGGGAATTCCCTCCCCCGGGAAGTGTGAGGGACCTAATGGACACAAGGTACTCGTCGAGGGTGTGTGGGGGGGGGGGAGAAATGTGGCTGCTTCTGGCGGCTGCAGACCTGTTGTGAGCTCGTTCAGCAGTGTGTTTTCTAGCAGTGGACATTGATTAACGTTTGCCAGTGTATAAAAACCCTGACCTGCCGGTCTCCCTGGATTTAACGTCTTTCTCCGTAATCCCGTATATTCTCATGAGTAACATAACCTGCGCGAGAATCGGTAGCGGTTCACGCCGCGTTAGTAACTTAGGGGTATGTGAGCCAGTCGCTCAGAAAGCAATGGCAAACTACTGAGCGTAATCTTGCCTAGTACATCAACAGCAGCAGAAAAATGCTGATGTTGACTGCAACGTCCTGTAAGGGATATGCAAGAAAAAGAAAGAGCGTTCTGTTCTCCAGGAGTAGATGCCCCATGAGGGTCCCGTCCTGACCCCTGTGTGTCATTCCGATGACCGCATCTGTTGCTGACCCTGGCCAGATGAAGTGCAGATACTACACTTTCAATTAGCCAAATTTTTTTTTTTTTTCCACTGCGTTTCCATCCTGTTACAGGATATTGCGGTCAACACCAGCATCTTTCAGCTGTATGTTGATTCCTAGGCTAGATTACGCTCATCAGCACGCCACGACTTTCTGAGCGACCGGCTCCATACTCTCATATGTCACTTATGCGATTCGAACCACTGCTAATTCTCGTCGCGTCACGTGACGAGAGTATTCGGGGTTAGCGGAGAAAGCTGCTAACCCCTCGGCCACGGAGCCGGCTAATTAGCCAAAATGCCGAGGGAAAAAATATAATCCAAAGATTATTTGGCCTTTCAAAGGCCTGCCAAAAATACAAGAAGGATATTGCATCAATATACTTACGATGAGAAGCTTGTTTAGTATAGATTATTTCAGAAAAGCCAGGAAAGCAGATTATAAAAGTGTATAGTGCAAAAAGTAACTAAATAATGTACTTATTTGAGTTAATATGCTGTTTAATTTTCTTTACTATATATAAAACAATGTATTGGGGAATAGAATTAAGGCACGATGTGCAAATGAAATTAACAAAGTAATTGTCAGAAATGTAAATGTTATAAATATCTTTAGATTCGGTAATGTCCCTTAGTACGTTAAGTTGTTGTATCCCGTTCTTTAATTTAATTTTGTTTGTTCCTTTTGTTGACGTGGTTTCTTCAGAAGTTGTTTGAACAGAATTGTGTATACATTCGGTGACCACTCAACGATTATGCTAGCCGGTTGTTATGATAATCACGACATGGAGATGACAGTTCTAAGAACAATGCAACGGATACCAAGGACAGACAACAACAAAAAGAAAACTACGAGAAAGTCCTGCAAGGAAAACATAAAAACCATAAACTGATCAGAGAAATTAAACGTAGATAGTCAAGATTATTTTGTCACGTTATTAATAGGGAATAAAAAACAAGACAATTTAGTAACAACCTGCAAGATTGTGGTGGAAAGAACAAAAGGGACGCATAGAGATAAATATCTGGATGGTTAGACCACATGATACAATCGAGACCAGAACACAAAGCTGGTCCACGACTCTGGTGATGGTGTGAGACGTCAAAACATGGCCGAACATGATTATCTACATGACATGATCATAAACAACAAATCTATAGAAATGAAAAGTGGTAAGTCTTAGCTTTCAAGTGTTCCCACTGGTAACGCCACGGAAGTCGTCGCTGGAGTACGGAGTTCATGCTTTGTGTGACGTTTGTGGCAGGCAGTTCTATGGAAAGACAACGAGACATATGGGATAAAACCTGTGGCAATGAAGTCCACCCTCTCGCCTTTAAACCATGCGTTCCTTTTTTATCACGCTCTGTGCACCGAGTTTCAGGCTTTGTGTATAACCCACGGCCGAATACAGAACCACCTGTACCGCCATGAGGAGCAGCAGTATGAGAGAAGTCGTACACTCAACGGCCAACCCGTCTAGTCGTGTGTACCAGGTTGACGAAAGCTGATGAGAGATCGAGAAGTATCGCTTTACAAATGTGAGACAAGTGTGTGCATTACCCCGAGGTCTGCACAATGTTTATTTAGTAAGCACATTTAAACAGGGAGAAAGAAGACTGGAATCACATTAAATATATTGCATGTCGTCGAGAACAACCCCACATCACAGGTCGATTTTCTAGGAAATTATACGTTCAGTAATTTGCCATTACTGGCCACATACAAATAGATAATATGACCATTAAAAGAACGGAAACATACAAATACCTGGGTACAATCTTCAACTGCTCCAACATCATAAGGGAAGTAATACAAAATATAATAAATTCTGGGAATAAGATATACTATGCACTACAACATCTACTAAAATCAAATGCGTTATCTCGTAACACCAAAATCACAATATACAAAAGACTGATCAGACCAGTTGTGCTGTATGGCTCTGAAACTTGGAATACAACTAAAGGAGACGAAGCATTGTTACAAATCTTTGAGAAAACAGTTTTAAGACGCATCTTTGGACCCATTAGGGATACACAAAGTGGAGAGTGGAAACGAAGAAGTAACAAAGACATTTATGATCTGTTTAAGTCCCCGCTAATCACTGGTATCATGAAGGCTAATAGACTACAATGGCTGGGGCATATAGAAAGAATGGAAGATAATAGGGAAACAAAACTCGCTTACACTCAGGAAATAAATGACCGTAGACCCCGAGGTAGACCAAGAAGACGGTGGAGAGATAATATATATATACAGACCTACAAGCACTTGGAACCAACGACTGGCAAGAGAAGGTCAACCAGAGAGACGAAGGGAGACGGATTGTATCTGCAGCAAAAAACCTAAATGGCTCGGAATGCTGAAGAAGAATTTGCTATTGGAAACTCCGAGGAGTTAGTTAGTTAGTTAGTCGCAGTCCCAACTTCACAGCAACGGGTCGTCCCCATTATGCTCCGTTCCTGTGCCAGTGAATATCACACAAAATGCTCCCCACTGCCCAATGTGAAAAGTGGAAAAGACAGGAGTCTCGAAAATAACAGCCCGCACAAATACACTGTGCATAATGCCGCCACCAGAATGTCAACACAATAGTCCCCCACAAAATACCCAGTTCATTTCTGATGGAATCGGCAGTCATTTTCCCATCTGGATGTTTCCTAGATGTTCACCCACACAGTCCACGAAATACAGTTCATCGTCGATGGTAGTGGCAGTCAACCAGAAGCCCAGCAGCCACGCATTTCTGCATAAGGCAAAAACCGGTCAACTCTGGGACATAGCCATCTGCCATCGCTCCGAACATGCAGTCACGTTCCAAAAAACCTCGGGCAGATTCAAAAGCATATCACACGAAACTCACAGCTCACAGTGTCGCGCCACGCACTCACTCAGTAGCAGGGCGACGAAACCATCAAGCCTCCTTAGTCGCCTCTTACGACATGCATGGTAGGCTACAGTGTTGCTATTCTTTGCTTCCCTTATGGGCCCCAGCAACACACGGGAGAGCTCCGAGGAGATGGCGTTACAACGCAATTCGTGATCCCGCATTCCGCGTTAGAAACACAGCTGCGGGCGACTTGGAAGCAGACCGCCTAGTGTTGGTTTCCCATACAAATATATGAGTGCTGGTCGTTCAGAAAGTAATGGCAAACTACTGAAAGTAAATTAATAAGACATCACAAACAGACAAAAAGTGATGGGGTTGACTGCAACGTCATGTAAAGGATATGCAACTATTTTATTTTAAGTTTACCATTGCTTTCTGAACTAGAAGTTAACTTTCAAGTCCAACTGATCAGCGTAGGGATTGAACCGCCGTCAGGGCACTGGAAATTTAAGCGCATTAATCTAGCTGCCACTAAGACCTCTTAATTCCATATTGGAGGAGTAGCAATAAACAGTAAAAGATACACTGACACACGATACTCCTGATACACACTGACTCAAGATACATTTGAATATAGCCTACGATGGGTGACGGTGTGGTATTCTGTTATGATAATTTGGCTGTGTCCAGTGTGTGCCGCGTGGTTATACACCCGCTTCACACGCGTGAACCGGGGCTTGTTTCCGGATCCGGTCAGGGATATGCACTACTGACGAGCTCAAACGAGAGCGAAACTCGAGTATAGTGCTTTCATATTGACGCGGATAGGCCTTAGGTTCATGCCAGAATGCGATCAGCGTTGCCAGTGGTGGGTTGTGCTCAATATGTAAAAGATACACTGACCATTGTTTTATTAACCGAACCATAGCGGAGTTCATTGTAAACATTAGGCGATCAAAATGACTGGATATGAAAATAAAGTAAATAAAAACAACGGTTATCAACACTGACAGCATCAAGCCACTATGCAAATTAATGTAAATGGAAAGCCATTTGTTCAGGTCAACAGTTTTTCTTACCTATTCTTCTTCTTCTTTCGTTCGCTTGAAATATGTCTATAACTGAAGTGCTGTCTCTTGTATGTATTGAACTGTCTTTTTCAGTTCACACAGCGGTCCATAGAGTTTATCTTCCACTGTCGTCTCTCTAGGCCAGAAGGTTTGCCTAGATATGTTATATTTTGGGCAGTCTTGGAGTATGTGCTCTGCTGTCTGCGACGCCAATCCACATGTACACATGGCTGTTTCACCAATCTTGAATTTTGTATACATGTGGTTGCGTAATCTATTGTGCCCTGTTCTGAGGTGCAGAATAATGACTTGTTCTGGTCTATCCATAACGTGGTAGTCATCTTGAGCAGGTTTTGGTGGCTTTTTGACTGATTTGATCATTCTTTTCTGTTGGTGGTATGTTACAGGCACATCAGGCTGTTCTTCTTTGGCTCCTTCCTTAGCCAATTGATCAGCTCTGTCGTTCCCGGGTACTCCACAGTGGAATGGTATCCACTGTATGGTGACCTTATGCTGACTGCTAAGTTCAGAAAGTAGTGTCCTTAGTACTGGCAATTTCCCAGACAGGAGCGCCTCGAGTACTGATTTTGCATCTGTCAATAGCACCACAGGTTGTGTACCATTGCTGGTATTTAGTAATTTCTCTGTTGCTATCTTGATTGCCTCAATTTCAGCATCGTAGTTATGGCAGTACTTTCCTGTCGGTACTCTAGCTGTGTCCCTGGTATTATTTGGGTATTCTATGTACACTCCCGCTCCTCCATTTCGAACAGCATTTTGTGCTGACCCATCTGTGTAGACTCGGATCCAGAGGTCCTGTGGGTATTCTTCATCAAGGAAGCTGAGAGTGGCTGTTCTGCGCTGCACACTGTTCTGATCTCCCTTGTCAAATATTCCTCTCACTTTTGTCTGGATTTTTAATGATAGTCTATGCTCATCTTTCCATGGAGTTCGCTCTGGAATAGTTGTTAGGGGGATACCAACTGTGGGCAGATCGGTGGTTTCTCTGCAGAGTCGTTTGGCCTGGTGGATAAAGCTACTTCTTTTCAACCGCCCCATAGCTAGGTTTTCAAATCTGTTCTTCATAGGGTGGCCTAGCAAGCTGAGGAACTTTTCTGCTTGTATTAGCGTTTTCGTATCTCTGCGCTCACTCAGTGCTTGTGTCCTCCCCATCTTCTCCATTTCCACTATAGGGGTTGATCTCATCCCTCCTGTGGTGACTCTAAGTGCTTGATTTTGCACTTTGTCCAGCTCTTGTAGTGTGGTTTTTGCTGCCGAACACCATGCAGTTGACCCGTATTCCAGGTTTGGTCGTATGCTCTGTTGATAAACTTTGCTAAGTATTTTCCCACTGGCTCCCCATGTGGTTCCACTTAGCTTTCTCAGGATGACTATTTTCCTTCTGGCTTTTGCTACTGCTTTGTTGATGTGCTTTCTCCATGTCAGCCTGCCATCAAATGTTACTCCAAGGTATGTTGGTTCTTTATCTTCTCGTAGGGGTGTTCCATTTATCTGGATGGTCCCTGCCTTTTGTTTTGGAGAGAGGGTAAATAGGGTGGTGCTGCACTTGTCAGTGTTTATGCTGACACACCATCTATTTGCCCATGCAACAAATGTATCTACAGCTCTTTGTAGTAATCTGGTGGCCACTGATGCATGTTCATTTGTGCTCCATAGAACCAGGTCATCGGCATACATTGCTGCTTTAATTCCATGCCGTAGATTAGCAACGAGATCATTGATGAAGATTAGAAAGATTGTGGGGGACAATACTCCGCCCTGGGGAACTCCGTGATGCAGTAGTACTTTCTTGCTCTTTAGTCCGTCTATGTGTACTCGGGCTCTTCTGTTGTGCAAGTATGCTTTCACCCATTTGTACATTCTTCCATTGACTTTGCAGTTTCTCAGTTTATTCATCAGACCTTCTTTCCAGACTTTGTCAAAGGCTTTCTTCAAATCTATCCATGCCGCAAGCACCAGCTTCTTCTCTTGGAATGCATCCTCAATTTCTTGAGAGAGGTAGGTTGTCTGATCTTCCGTAGAGTAGCACTGCCTAAAGCCAGCCTGCTGTAGCACAAGGATGTTTTTACTTTCAATGTACCACTGCAGTCTGTGATTGATGATGCGCTCCAGTGTTTTGCAGAGACAGCTGGTGAGGCTAATTGGTCTGTAGCTAGAGGCAATGGAACTATCTTTCCCTGATTTTAGGAGGGGTATCATGATTGCTTCTCTCCAGGCTTGTGGAACACTGCCTAAGGTCCAACTGTTATTGAAGATGTGCAACAGCTTTGCTTTGGCCTCTGTTCCTAGGTTCCTGATCATTTCATTGGAGATACCATCAGCTCCTGGTGACTTTCTCATTTTCAGTTTTGATATAGCTAGCTCCAGTTCGCTGATTGTGATGGGTGCCTCCAGAACCTGATGTACTATTTCCTTCTGTCCTGTATGTTGCCGTTTCTCTTGAATCTCTTGTTGTTTCTCTGGACTGATTTTGATATTGTTATCTTGTGCGAATGAGTCCGCAAAATGGTCAGCTGCTTGCTTTCTTGTTAAGATGTTTCCATCTTTATGTAGTGCAATTTTTGAGTTTCTCCCTGTGCCCTCATCGTTAAGTTGTTTTATTAGCTTCCACAATTTCCTTGTGTCTCTTTCAAAGTTCAGAGACTCTGTTTTCTCCTGCCAGCTTTTCCTCCTAGCCTGCAGCTTGGCCCTTTGAAATTTGGCTTTTGCATGCTGGAATTTATTGTGGTGCTCTTGGCTGGGTGTGGCTTCTGCTTGCTTTCTACATACTTCCACATCATTATGCAACTGTTCCAGTTCACTACTCCAGTAGGGTTTATATTGTTTACGGGCTCCTCTTGGTACTGTTTCTCGCGCTGCCTGTAGTATGCATTTCCCAAACTCTTCAACTACTTTATTTATGTCTTTCTCAGTGTTCAGGTTTCTAACCAGTATGCTGGTTCGATGCTTGTACACTGCCCAGTCTGATTTCTTGTAGTTCCACCTCGAGAGGGTGCTGCTTTCACTTACAAGCTCATTTTCTACAGTTAGAAAGACTGGTCGATGGTCACTGCCACCTAGTTGTTTCCCATCAATTCGTGTAATGTTCCACTCCAGGTCTGGTGAATGAAAAGCCAGGTCAGGTGTAGTTGTAGAGTGCCATGATCTCGAGTAGAAAGTATGTGGGTCGGACGGCTTGTTAACCAAGATGAATCTATTCTCATCCTGCCAGTCTTCCAGTCTCTCTCCTCTCTGGTCCATGTGATCATAGCCCCAACTCTGCGAGTGGCTGTTGAAATCGCCGCACACAATCATTGTTTCTGTTAATGGTAGTGTGTCCAGTGCCTGTGGACGGTCACAAGGACAGTAGTAATTGATCAGATGTAGGTCTGTATAGCCTGTTTTAAGTTTAAGTGTCTGATACTCAGCCCCTTCCATATAGACTTCGATTTGGGAAGCAGTGATGTTATTTTTTACAAGGGTAAGTATCCCACCTTTTCGCCTGTCCTTTCGGTCAGATCGGTAACACTGGTAGCCTCTGATTTTGAAGGCTATATTTTCGTTGAGGTGAGTTTCTTGCAAGCAACATATGCTTACTTTTTCTTTGTCCAGGATGTTTTCTAATTCTACTTTTTTGTTGCTGACTCCCTCCGCATTCCAGTGCATTATTTTAAGCCTTAGTTTAGTATGGCCAGCTGTTCTATTCTCATGTCCCCTGGCTCCACAGGACATCTGAGAAGGACCTCCAGTAGTTGGGGTTGGACCCTTTCGAGACATAGGGCCCGGCACTGCACCTGCCTGGGGGTCCAAAGCAGGGCGAGCACCATAACGTTTAGCAGCAGTCGACATATTCCATTTTGCGTAATTGCGTGGCATCCTGATTTCTGTGGTGCGCCTCCTGGCTGGTTGCCTCCGTCTTCAGCACCTTTCCTTTGCTAGAGCAGACTGTGGTCTCACTCGAGTTTAGATGTGTACACTCGCACACACGTGTCTGCACATGCATGTATGTGTATACACATCTAGAGCACACTGGTTATTTTCCGGCGCCAGATACTCGCCGTCGCCCCTTCTCCTGTTAGTTAAAACAGTTCCGCCACGTGAAGGCCAGGAGTTGGACTTTTGCTGCAGAGGTTATGTATTCACGAGCCATTGGGGTATTTAAGCAATGTTGGGCGCTCACCCCAACACTGCGCCCCGGCTACATACAGCAATTTGGAACCTTTCTTACCTATATTAACTAACAACAGACGATGAGATCTGAGAGGTTGAAATAAGTAAGAGAATATAGACAAAGTAGCATGCAGCAATATATGAGGGGAAGTCAATAAGTAAGTCACAAATGGCTGTAGAAAAATAACTAAATATGATCACAACTTGAAACGAGTTTATTTGTATACATACATTGTCCCTTTATTTCTCAAAATAATTACCCCCAACATTGATGCAATTATCCCATTGTTTTATTATCCCCCCAAACCGGCTGCTTAGACCTGCGTGCTTTTTTTTTTTTTTAAACCACGTTTTCACTTCACATTCAACTGTGGCGTCATTCGCGAAATGTCTCTCGCCAAGCTGGGTTTTCAGGGCACCAAAAAGGTGGAAATCGCTAGGGGCTAAGTCGGGGCTATAACGTGGATGTTCCAGAACTTCCCACTTTAGTTGGTTAATTTTCTCCTGAGTTAATAGAGCCGTATGTGGTCTGGCATTGTCATGAAGAAGCAACACTCCTCTAGTCAGCAGTCCTGGACATTTTCTTCGAATTGCATCATGAAGCATCGATATAACTTCACAGTACGATTCAGAATTCACATTGTCACATTTCTTCTTGAAATTGGTTAAAAGTACTCCTTGACAATCCCAGAACATTGTCAGCATAACCTTCCCTGCTGATGGCATAATCTTGAATTTTTGGCCAAACCACGAAGAAGGTTGTTTCCATTGCATTGAAGCACGCTTTGATTCTGGCTGGTAGTGATGCACCCATGATTCGTCCCCAGTAACAATCCTGTTAAGCATGTCTTCTCCTTCATCTTCGTATAGACAGAGATGGTGCAAAGACAGGCCAGATCGGTCCATTTTGTGTTCCTCCTTTAATTGTCTGTGTACCCACTTCGAGCACACTTCTTAAATTTCAATCGATCCTGCATTGTACTGTATGCTAAACCATGTGAACACCCTATTGCAGATGCTACAGAGTTTATCGTTACTCGCCTGTCACCTCTAATCATCCCCTCCACCCGCTGCACGGATGCTTCTGTTGCAATCTCAACAGGACGACCAGACCGGATTTCATCAACAATTTTAGAGCGTCCTTGAGAAAATATTTTACCCAGATATGCACCTCTTACGGTACAAACATATGTCATCATAAACAAGAAGCACTTCCTTATGAATGCTTATTGCAAGCAGTCCTTTTGCTCACAAAAAACGCACAACAGCACATTGTTCTTTGGTTGTACACTCCGTAAATACAGTCGCCATTTTGTTTATGTGCTGATATGCGCATGAGACACCTAGCGCCACGTGACGAACGGGAATATAAAGTTCAATGATGCTTTACACCTAATGACACCTGTAGAAAACACCAACGACATTTACCTGCCATAACACAGAACCGTGTAACTTACTTATTGACTCACCCTCGTATATGTATATGTATATACACACACACGCATATATATATATATATATATATATATATATATATATATATATATATATATATATATATATATATATATATATATATATATATATATATATATATATATATATATATATATATATATATATATATATATATAAGCTTGGGCACATGGATAAGCGCTAGCGTTTTACACATCCGGTGTGATGATACTGGGGTAGGAGGTTCAACACATACACCGAACATTTGGACTAAAATGTTGACTTCTCGTCCTAGGCTTTGGAACTTAAATTACAAGCACCTCTGATGACAGAGTGAGTTCACCTGATGGAGAGGGGTACTGGTAATAAATAAAAGCTAATCAACTTGACAAATTCCGTTCAGTGATATTTACCCTAGAGTTTATTGATTACTCTTGGGTTCAAAGCGAGCGACCTCAGCAACAACAAACAAACAGACAACAAACATGCAACAATGTGACACATAAAACATGCAACAATGTGACACATAAAACATGCAACAATGTGACACATAAAACATGCAACAATGTGACACATAAAACATGCAACAATGTGACACATAAAAATGCAACAATAAGACACATAAAACATGCAACAATGTGACACATAAAACATGCAACAATGTGGCACATAAAACATGCAACAATGGGACACATTTAACATGCAACAATGTGATACACAAAACATGTAACAATGTGACACATAAAACATGCAACAATGTGACACATAAAACATGCAACTATATGATACATAAAACATGCAACAATGTGACACATAAAACATGCAACAATGTGACACATAAAACTTGCAACAATGTGACACATAAAACATGCAACTATGTGATACATAAAACATGCAACAATGTGACACATAAAACATGCAACAATGTGACACATAAATCATGCAACAATGTGACACATAAAACATGCAACAATGTGACACATAAAATATGTAACAATGTGAGACATAAAACATGCAACAATGTGACACATAAAACATGCAACAATGTGACACATAAAACATGCAACAATGCGACACGTCAAACATGCAACAATGTGGCACATAAAACATGCAACAATGTGACACATTTAACATGTAACAATGTGACACATAAAAAATGCAACAATATGACACATAAAACATGCATCAATGTGACACATAAAACATGCAACTATGTGACACATAAAACATGCAACTATGTGACACATAAAACATGCAACTATGTGCCACATAAAACATGCAACAATGTGACACCTAAAACATGCAACAATGTGACACATAAAACATGCAACAATGTGACACATAAAACATGCAACAATGTGACACATAAAACATGCAACAATGTGACACATAAAACATGCAACAATGTGACACATAAAACATGCAACAATGTGACACATAAAACATGCAACAATGTGACACATAAAACATGCAACAATGTGACACATAAAACATGCAACTATGTGACACATAAAACAAGCAACAATGTGACAGATAAAACATGCAACAATGTGACAGATAAAACACGCAACAATGTGATACACAAAACATGTAACAATGTGACACATAAAACATGCAACAATGTGACACATAAAACATGCAACTATATGATACATAAAACATGCAACAATGTGACACATAAAACATGCAACAATGTGACACATAAAACTTGCAACAATGTGACACATAAAACATGCAACTATGTGATACATAAAACATGCAACAATGTGACACATAAAACATGCAACAATGTGACACATAAATCATGCAACAATGCGACACATAAAACATGCAACAATGTGACACATAAAATATGCAACAATGTGACACATAAAACATGCAACAATGTGACACATAAAACATGCAACAATGTGACACATAAAACATGCAACAATGTGACACATAAAACATGCAACAATGTGACACATAAAACATGCAACAATGTGACACATAAAACATGCAACAATGTGACACATAAAACATGCAACAATGTGACACATAAAACATGCAACAATGTGACACATAAAACATGCAACAATGTGACACATAAAACACGCAACAATGTGACACATAAAACATGCAACTATATGACACATAAAACATGCAACAATGTGACAGATAAAACATGCAACAATGTGACAGATAAAACATGCAACAATGTGATACACAAAACATGTAACAATGAGACACATAAAACATGCAACAATGTGACACATAAAACATGCAACTATATGATACATAAAACATGCAACAATGTGACACATAAAACATGCAACAATGTGACACATAAAACTTGCAACAATGTGACACATAAAACATGCAACTATGTGATACATAAAACATGCAACAATGTGACACATAAAACATGCAACAATGTGACACATAAATCATGCAACAATGTGACACATAAAACATGCAACAATGTGACACATAAAATATGCAACAATGTGACACATAAAACATGCAACAATGTGACACATAAAACATGCAACAATGTAACACATAAAACATGCAACAATGCGACACGTCAAACATGCAACAATGTGGCACATAAAACATGCAACAATGTGACACATTCAACATGCAACAATGTGACACATAAAACATGCAACAATGTGACACATAAAACATGCATCAATGTGACACATAAAACATGCAACTATGTGATACATAAAACATGCAACAATGTGACACATAAAACATGCAACAATGTGACACATAAAACATGCAACTATGTGCCACATAAAACATGCAACAATGTGACACATAAAACATGCAACAATGTGACACATAAAACATGCAACAATGTGACACATAAAACATGCAACAATGTGACACATAAAACATGCAACAATGTGACACATAAAACATGCAACAATGTGACACATAAAACATGCAACAATGTGACACATAAAACATGCAACAATATGACACATAAAACATGCAACAATGTCTCCCACAGCCTCTCTTTAGCTTTGACTTTTCCCGTTACGACGAAATACTGCAGCGTTTCCTTTCTCATGACACGCCAACACACTTAATGTGGGATGACAGCCACCAGCGATTACAGCTGGAAATCATTAAGTGAGCGCACTGCAGGAGATGGACACCCGGGAAGTTACCTCCCTATACAAGTGTGAGGAACGTAATGGACGTGAGGTGCTTGTTGTGGGGTAAATGAGGCGGCTCCTGATGTCTGCATATCTGATGTGAGCTCGCCCAGCGGTGGATTGTCTGGCAGTGAACACGGATTACGTATGTCCGTGTATCAAAACTTAATGTTTTGTTTGTATTAAGGGCGTGCTGTGACGGTTTATTCAATGCTCAGTCTTCGTAGACTTAGATGGATAGGACATCTTAGGAGGATGGTTGATGGTAGAATACCAAAGGATATCTGTTTTGGTGAATTACAGATGGGTAAGAGATCTCAGGGTCGGCCTCTACTACGATACAAAGATGTGTGTAAGAGGGACATGATTGATACGGGCATTGATGATGTACATTGGGAGCAAGTCGCCGCTGAAAGTGTTGCATGGAGGGCAAACATCAGAAATGGAATAAAGGCAAAGAAGAAAATTATTGTAGATAAGTCACACACCGATCTTGTGAGACGTAAGATGGTGCATGATGGTGGAAATGACCACATGTTCACATGCACCCACTGTGGACGGACATTTACTGTGCGAATTGGCCTTATCAGTCACATTCGCTACCGCCATAGGTAAAAGTTATTATGCCTGTTTACATCACAAACTATCGTCTGTGAAGACGGCAAGGTGCCAATGATGTGCGGGTATAGGTACCGCTTGATGTTTCAGTATGTGTGATAGTGACATATCAGCTCACTTGCTTTTTGATATCTGACATAGATTTCTCGAAATCAGATGTCAGATATTAGCAGGTTTTGCATTGAGAATAATGTATGTAGAACTGTTAGTTCTCCAGTGACTGTTTGTTTCCATCGACAACAAATTTTAATTATAGTGGCGGACTGTTGTGTTGGCATTCTCGCATTAGCCGTATGCATATATGCGTGTGCGTGCCTTTGGTTGTCGGAACTGCTGTCTGTTCCACTTCTTACAGTGAGGAGTATTTTGTGTGATGTTCACATACACAGAAATGGAGCAGTATGGGGTGACCCTTTGTCGTGAAGTTGGTGCGATGACTAACGTCTAATTGTGGGTTTTCTAGCAGTGAACTTGGATGACGTATGTCTGTGAGAAAAAGAAAAAAAAACTCCTTTTTTAAAAATAAGGGCGCATTGTTCCACGAGCCAGAGTCGCCCCATGGGGTTCCATTTTCCACGTGTTCAGATGACCACCCCTGCTACTGACCCTGGCCAGATCCAGTGAAGACACTACACTTTGATCTTAGCCCAAAGCTCGATAATTTGAAGGCGATTGTTGTTGTTTTAATTTTAATAAAGGCTCACAGGGGCTAGGGCCTCCCCATCAGGTCCTCACGTCCCTGTGTGTTATTCGGATGACCGCCTCTGTATGTGCCACTGGCGAGATCAAGATCAGTTACTATACTTGGATATTATTCTTTGACATCAGCCAAAAGGTTGAGAAATAAAACATCCAGTTTATTTGGCCTTTCAAAGGCCAGTCAAAAATATAACAACAAACAGCTTATCGAGGAAGCTACTACACTTATACGTATTTAGTATGAATTGACATGAAAGCATATTAAAAATATTAGTTATGCAAAAAACAAAACAACTGCAATGTAATTAAGTAATATATTAGTTGTGTTAAGAGGCTATTTAGTTCTTTTTAAAGTTACATAATCTGAAATAGTGGGGAATGCCATTTAAGGTTGATTTATAAATTAAATTATCGAAACCTTAACAATGTAATGACCAGAACTGTAAATGTTAGAAGTATATTTAGATGAGGTAATTTCCCTTAGTATGTTAAGTCATTATGTCCCAAACCTTAATTTATTTTTGTTTGTTGCGTTTGTTTATGGTTTCTTCAGAAGTTGTTTGAACAGTATTGTTTATTAATTCGATCAAACTCAACAATTATTCTAGCCTGTTGTTATGATAATCTGGACATGCCAAATATAGAAAATAAACAAGGGAAGTGTCATTTTATTATTTCTTATCATGTGCATAGATTTTAGTTTTAATTATGATAATTAGTATTAGTAGTAGCAGTCCTTGTGCATGATTGGAAACATACTAACCAATAAAGATATGCAACTTGTAAGGAGAATAGACTGTTGAACTGCTACATAGATCGTGTAAAGTTATATGGATGTGAAACGTGTAGAGTAAGCAGAAAAGGTGGCAAACGTCTCATAGCAGTGGAGATGTAGTTTTTGAGGAAAATGCAAAGAATAGCAGGGTAAGCAGAAAAAAAAAGAATGAGCTAGTCCTGCAAGGAAGAAATTAAAATCATAAACTAATGAGAGAAATTTAACGTAGACAATCAAGGAAAAAATGTAACGTAGACAGTCAAGATTATTTGGACATTTTATTAATTAAAAAAACAGCCTGCAAGATTGTGGTGGAAAGAACAAAAGGAAGGCAGAGAGAGAACTATCTGGATGGTTAGACCACGTGAGTGACATTATTGAGACCAGAACACAAATCAGATCCACGACTCTTGTGATTGTGTGGGATTGCGAAAGATAGTCGAACATGATTATCTACATGACACGTGATAATGGCAAACTAATCTAATCTACATAAATGAAAAGTAGTAAGGTTTAGCTTTATAGAGTGCCCACTGATAACGTCATGAGAGTTGTCGCTGGACCTACGGAGTTCATCATTTGTGCGACGGATGCGACAGATCGTGCTATGGAAAGACAACCAGTCCAATAGGATGAAACCTGTTGCAATGAACTCGACCTCTCGCCTTTAAACCATGCGTTCTTGTTTATCCCGCACTCTCCACTACGGTTCGGACGTTGTGTGTAACAGGCCGCCGAATATACAGAACCCCTGTACCGCCATGAGGAGCAGTATGAGCGAAGTCGTACACTCAACGACCAACCCGTCTAGTCGTGAGTGCCGACTTGACAAACGCAGTTGAGAGCCCGAGAATTATTGCTTTACAGTTGAGGGACATCATCTCATCTGTACAGTGTTTATTTAGTGATCACATTTAAACAGGTAGAAAGAATACTTGAATCAAATTAAATATGTTACACGTGCCTTGCATGACGTCGCGATCAACCCCAAATCACAGGTCTATTTATTAGAGAATTTTACATTCAATAGTTTGCCATTGCGTTCTGAACGAGAAGTCAAATGTTAAGTCCAACTGACCGGTGTAGGGATTGAACCGCCGACAGGGCACCGGAAATTTAAGCACAAGCGCATTAACCTAGCAGCCACGAAGACATCTTAACTCCATTCTGGAGGAGTAGCAATAAACAGTAAAAGATACACAGACGATTGTTTTATTAATCGAACCATAGCGGAGTTAATTGCAAATCTTAGGAGATCAAAATCACTGGATATAAACATAAACTAAAGTAAAACAGCCGGTCTCTCTGGCTGAGGGGTTACAACACTTTCTCCGTAATCCCGTTTATCACGCAGAGTCTTGTAGCGGGCGAGAACTGGGAGCGGTTCGACCCCCGCTGGTGACTTGCGGGATACTGAGCTGGCCGCTCAGAAAGCAATGGCAAACTACTGAGCGTAATCTTGCCAAGAAATCAACAGACAGCTGAAAGATGCTGCTGTTGACAGCGATGTCCTGTAAAGGATATGCAAAAAAAATAAAAATAAAAGTAAAACAATGGTTATCAACAGGCATGGCCATAGGAATCCCATGGGAAAGATCCCATGGGACGGGATGGGATAGGACTGTACACATTTGTATGTCCAATGGGACAGTAGCCAAGTCACAGTAACTTGATCTACCCTTATTTTTTTTTTTTTTTAACCTTTTTAAAACTGTTTATCCTTCTTTGTTTTTCTTTATATATTTGTATCTATTCTTTATCTTGTGTTGGGACACCGGATAAATAAATAAATGCATTGAGGATGAAGTCACCATGTTTAAAAAATTACGGCACCCAACTTCACAACAATTAAATTATGTGAAAAATGAACATAGGTTTCCATTGCTAAAAGCAAGTGCGAAAATTGTTTTGGCCATACTATTGTCATCATCATCAGCAGCAGAGCGCTTATTTAGTGCAGCTGGATTATTGTTGAGTAAGTAAAGAAAGAAAACAGATGTTACCAACTCTGGTTATTATCTCTGTGTATATCAGATTAGCATGTAAGATGTAAATTGTGGAAATGGTTCAGGGATTAACTGAATTATTATAAACAGTCGATCAGCAGGAAATTGATAATGTGCTGAATGCGCAATGTGATTCAGAAACAGAATGAGAGTGTCAGAATGACACTGAATTTGTCATATTTAGATTAAACGTTTTTTTGTGTGGTAAAGTTAATACATTCTGTTGTTCTACATGTCTCTGTGTACATGTAGTCTTATTTAGTAGACACTAAACCTAAACTTTTATAAATTTCATAATTTTATTCGAACCGTATTCCATATTAATATTATAATGGGAATCCCATGGGATGGGACGGGATGGGACAGGCATTAATTACCATGGGATGGTATGGCATGGGACAGCAAAATGTGCCCCATGGACAAGCCTGGTTAGCAGCATTGAAAGGATCAAGACACTTTTGAACATTAATACGAATGGAAAGTCACTTGTGGGGGTCAACACTGTTTCTGATCTATATCAATTAACAGCAGACGATGGAATGTGAGAGACTGAAATAAACAAGAGAATGTACACAAAATAACATGCTTGGCCATGGGAATTTTATCCCATTTTGAAGGTCCCATGGGATGGGATGGGATGAGACAGACATAAATTACCATGGGATGGGATGGGACTGAAAAATATGTCCCATGGACAAGCTTATATTTATATCTAGTCTGCAACTAACTTTTTTTTAAACAAACCCTCGGGGCAATGCACACTCTTGTCTCACATTTGTAGCCGGTCTCCCTGGCCAAGGTGTTAACGACATTGTTCGTAATCGCATATATCCATGTGGGGAAAACAGCTGCGCGAGATTCGGTAGCGGATCGCACTGCGCTGGTAGCTTACGGGGTATGTGAGCCAGTCGTTCAGAAAGCAATGGCAAACTACTGAAAGTAAAACTTGCCTAGTAAATCAACAGCAGCTGAGAAATGCTGGTGTTGACTGCAACATCATGTAAGAGACATACAACATGAATATATATGTATATAATAATAGCGCTCGTTCTTAAACATCCGGTGTACTGATGCTGAGGTAAGGGGTTCAACGCCTAAACCGGACAGTTAGACTAAATTGTTGACTTCTGGCCTTGGCTTGAGGACATAAATTACAAGTACATCTGATGTCGGAGTGGGTTCGCCCGATGGAGAGGGACACTGATAATATTAGAAAGCTAATCCATGTCCAAAACTCAGCCCTGTGATACTAAAAGTAGCGTTTATAGAGTACGCTTGAGTTCAAAGTGAGCGAGAGAAACAACAACAATAAACACACACAAAAAACATTCAACAATATGAAACAGATTCTTATATCAAATACATTTAAATTACCAATAAACATTAATAGCGATCAAGTGTTCATCATCATAATCATCATCATCTTCCACTTCTTCCGGCAAGCGTAGTGGGGAGGAATAATTTACCTTCCAGCGCCGGCACTGGATAGTGTCATTCCGTGTGGTTGTACAATGTCTTTGATGTCGGCAATCAATTTTCTTCTTGGACGTCCTCGTGGTCTCGTCGCAAATGATCTTTGGTGTAAGGCCAGTGATGGTAGTTGTTGGTGTTGCATTCTAACGACATGGTCAAACCACTTGATCTTCTGTCTTTCAATAAATGTGGCACAAGGTGTTGATCCCACAGTCTGTCTGATAGTAGCACTTCTTACTTCGTCTCGGATTGTTAGGTTGGCAGCTCTCCTCAGGCATCTGTCATGAAATCACTGTGGATTAACCAGATAATGATAATACAGACAGTCTGATTCACGGCATGTTTTCAAGGCCAGAATTGTTTTTAACCAGTACAGAAAAACAAGTCGGATCCAAGTAGAATTGCCCAACTCAGGGGATGAAACAGTACCGTCGGTCATTGAGAATTCTCCGACATCAAACGAATTGGCGGCTTGTTATTGAAACCCAAATTGAGAGCATGCAGGAATACACTAGCTGTGTTGGTTGTCATAACAAAGAAAGACAACTCTTGCATTGATTAAACCAAGGGGACATAAGATTTCTGGAAATAGTTAGTGCCCTTGGGGACACCTGCATGACATCAAAGACTTCACTGGAACACTCCCAGATCTTGACAAAAACGAGACTTGTGTACATTAGTGTAGACCAAAAAGTTGACTAGGATTGACGTGTTGTGTTACCGCAGTTAGGAAATTCGGAGAGCATCTATTGTGTTAGATTTAAGTAACATTAAATAACATATGTCTTAATGTCAAGTTATAGATGCCATCCAGGAGTAATGCGGGTTTGCATAAGGTACCAAATATAGTCTATTTAGGCCTAATTAATATAGGCAGTAGCCTTGTTAAAACTAGAGTGTGATGATTAGCTCTGTAAGTTGAAAACTAGCTAGAGTAGTGAAGTGATGATTAGCTCTGCTAGGGTGAATAGGGTAGCGGGGTGATATTTGGAGAGATTTAAGATGGGTTGGGAGATGGGGAAAGTGTCCAATTGGGGGGGGGGAATATTTCAGTGGTTTGCCCACTGCAGTTTTCCATCCATCATGTGCCATGCCGGTAAGCGTGGGCGGTCATGTTCTGCCATCTCACTCGATCAACAGAGTCGTGGATCAGTTCCGTGTTTCTGTCTCGACCATGCCACAAGGCCAAGCCATCCAGATACTTGTTTCTAGGTCTTCCCCTTGGTCTGTTCCCCTCGACTTTACCAGTTGTCACCAAGTTCTCCAAATCATTTCTTCTCATAACATGCCCAAAAAATTGTGACTGTCTACGTCTAATGTTTCTGATCAGTTTACGATCTTCATTTGTTTCTTGAAGGACTTCTTCATTGGTCTTTCTGGCTGTCCATCGTATTCTTTGCATTTTCCTCAGAAACCACATTTCTACAGCCATCAGATGTTTTTCAGCCTGGCTGCTCATTGTCCAAGCTTCACATCCATATAAAAGTACTGGTTCTATGTAGCATCTCAACACTCTTTTTCTCGTTTCAGTTGACATCTTTTTATTGGTCAGTATGTTTTTCATCTTGCTAAAGGCTACTTTTGCCATGGCGATCCTTGTTCTAATCTCTTCAAGGCATCTCCCATCAGATGTTATTACTGTTCCGAGATAATTGTACCTATTCACTTGTTGAAGAATATTCCCATTTACTTGTATATTACACTGTGGTATTTCGTTCTTCCTAGTGACGACCATAATCTGTGTCTTTTTACAATTTAATTCTAACCCTTGTTGTTCACTGTGTGTAACAACCGCATCTACTAAATTTTGCAGGTCCTGTTCATTGTCTGCAATCAATCAAAATCAATCAAAACTGCGGTTTTGCACTCTGTTTATTGGTCTTTCCTTGTCATAGCCTTATTCGGACCTAGGTGAGTAGCTAATCTGCTCTATGACAGAGTTTAGTTAGCTGAAAAATAACAGAGCAAGGCAATAGGCTTACACTCAGCCGGTAGGATCAGTGACTAGTACTATCACCAGATGTGTTATTTCTCTAACAGGTTCCCTGAGAGTTACGAGGAAGTTCAACAGTGGTTTTGAAGAAGTTCAACTCCAATTGGGAAGAACAACAGTTGAACAGTCAAATGCTTTCTTACGGAAAATGAATAACGTCCGAGAAGAAAGGTGGTATAATGTTTACGCTGGACTCATGATCAGGAGGGTCCACCATAACATGGCTCAGAAGAGCAAACCAATATAACGATTCCTGTGTGTTAAGGTTCACCTAGGATGGGTGATGATTGTTGATACATCACACATCATACAAACATTATTAACTTATTATTATTATTATTATTATTATTATTATTATTATTAACGAGAGCTTTAGATGTAACATTCACATGGTGTGATAAATTCCAGTGAAATATTACAAAAGACATTGTACTTGAGACTATACAGACACTAGTTAGGATCAAGTATATTAACAATAACAGTGATACCTAATTTCACAGTACAAAGAATTTGTACATTTTTTAGGAACGATAGGAACTTATAATGTGTAGTGTGCAACCGGTCCATGATCAGCCGTAAATTACAAACTGTATCTATTTCGGATGATCAGGAAGATGGATTACCAGGTAGCTACAGATAAAAGTTAGTGTCCGGCAGGAGAGATACAGCACTGGGTGAGGTGGACTTGTTCTGACTTAACGTGCTGTGATGTGTCCTTGCAAGGATGAACTGACTGTGCTATTATCTGAGGGTCCGATTCTACACGCATTATAGAACACGTCACACATTTTCTTCGCATACACGTCTCACATACTTTACACTTTTCTTTTAATAAATTAATTGTTATTAATTTTTAGAAGCAAGAGTTGTTGAGTATGTTGCGTTGGGGGAAGAATGAGAGGGGGCATGATCAGGTAGAGTGATAGAGAGAGAGAGAGAAAGAAGTGTCCATGAACCGAAGGAGTGTGGTGGACGGAAGCTAGTGGATTCTCTAGGATATTGATAAGGGGTTAAATATAATGTGGGTGTTGACTCCCCTCACTCCAGGGACGACACTTTAAACGGACACACGACAGCATCTCATCTCGCAGGTGTTGATTTTGCGAAAGTGTGATTTGGATAAAGTCCAGGTTTGAGATTGGTACCATAGGGTTGGTGTGAATATGCTGTTTATTATCTTTCGATTTGCGGACATGGGTATATTTGGATGTTTCAGTGAGGGTGATAGTTGATATGTAAGTGCAATAGCTTTTTGACATCTGATTTCGATTTCTCTGTCCAATCTGCCATCTTCTGTGATCATACTTCCAAGATAAATGAATTCTTCAACTTGTTTCAGAGTTGTGCTATTTATCTGTATACTTAATGGGTCCGGCGATTTGCTAACTTGCATTACTTCGGTTTTGGCTGTGTTTATACTCATATTGTATCTGCTGCAGGTTGTTTACTATATATTATTGTTTGGAATTCTCATTCAATATCCTAAAGTATGATCATGTCTGTGCACCTCCTTGTGTCTCGTGTGCTGCATCCCCTTTATAATGTTGATATTCCTCCATGTCATGATGCCAAACCATCCAGTACCGTATCTCTTTAGGAGACCTTATGTGCCCAATTCTTAAACCTTTGAAAATAAAGTTTGTTCGTTCATTCGTTCGTCTTCTCCTTCCTCTCTTCTATCCCAATTTTACCGTGGGACGACATACTGCAACGCTACCTTTCTCATGACACGTAGACAAACGTATTGTGGGATAACCGCGATTAGCGATTAAAGCGTCGCCAAGCTGGAAATCAGGATGTGAGCGCGCTGCAGGAGAAGGACAAACGGGAAGACCCTCCTCCGGGAAGTGTGAGGTACGTCATGGACGCGAGGTACTCGTCGAGGATTATGGGACGGGAAATGGAGGGATAGAGAGAAATGTGGCTGCTTCTGAAGACTACGAGCCTGCTGTGAGCTCGCTCAGCAGTGGGTTTGTAGTAGTGAACATGGATGGCGTATGTCCGTGTATAAAAACTTCCACGCCCCGTGTGCCATTCAGATGACCACCTCTGTTGCTGACCCTGGCCAGATCGAGTGTAGATGATCTTATCGCTAGGGTTAATAATTTGAACACGATTGTTATTGTTGATTTTAATAAAGACTCTGGGGATCTCAATCGTGCCAGAGCCGCACCAGCAGATTCTCACGTCCCTGTGTGTCATTCGGATGACCGCCTCTGCTGCTGACCCTGGCCAGATCAAGAGCAGATACTACAATTTGATATTAACCAAAAGGCTGAGAAATAAAACATCCACGGTTTATTTATTTTTTTTTTTTTTAATTTTTTTTCTTTTTTTTTTTTAAATTTTTTTTTCTTTTTTTTCCAACTTTTATTTCATACAAAGCAATGTGTATTTACAAGTTGTAGTGTGTGTTTCTTTTGTTTGTGTATATTACAGAGCGTTGCCGTTTGTTAGTGTTAAGTGTGACATTGTGAATAAAACATATACATACATATATACAGTTATGTTAATATGACATTTGTGGCATAGTGCATGTAGATACACATTCCTTGCATATGCTTCACTTCCACTTCCGCAAGCGGAATGCATGAAACACCTGTCCATCTCTCCCTCTCTCTCTCTCTCTCTCTCTCTCTCTCTCACACACACACACGCACACATACATCCTCACACACACACACACACACACACACACACACACACACACACACAATCTCATGCTTTCTGGAGACCGCAGTACATTTAAATGCCCCGCGCTTGGACAATAAACTTTAAACTATCATTTCCATTAAAATGTGGCTTCCTTGTAATTTCTGGGTCACTAAGCTCCCGAGGCGAAGGCCGTTGGTGTTGTTGCCTGATGACAAATTTCAGGGTGACGCTCTAGTCCATGATGTCTTTTATTTGGGGGACAAGAATCAGGGATTTACTACTAGCAATTAGGGTCCATGGTCTGTCCCCAGGGAGATAATTGGTCCAAAATTGTTATAGTGTCTGGGTTTTATATACAATGGGAAGGACTTAAAACCTGGCCACTAAAAGCCACCTTAGCTTACTGGGTACTTAAAGGGCTCATCGAATTTGTTTATACATGGTGGTGCATATTTTTCTTTTGAAAACTATCATTACCGTATAACATCATTTTAATACTTAAGGTACCGACTTGGTTTAAAGACTGCTGCACGCACGCATGCGCGCATGCGCGCACACACACACTCGTACACATGCGCGTGCAAATTCATGCACCACACACGCACACACACCTGCCTCC
Source organism: Cepaea hortensis (assembly GCA_963921405.1). Lineage (NCBI taxonomy): Eukaryota > Metazoa > Mollusca > Gastropoda > Stylommatophora > Helicidae > Cepaea > Cepaea hortensis. Next base: position 66,137,707 of record OY992896.1, read on the forward strand.
ACACACAGACGCATACATATGTTACTGCCAACAGCACAGACACCCATCCACAATATATTTCATGTTGCACATTCAAATATAATAATGGGAAAATTAATAATAATAGTAGCAGTAATAATAATAGTATTAATAATAATAATAATAATAATAATAATATAATTGTAAGATTATTAATACCATCAATAAATACATTTACATTTGTAGTATCCTTTATTTAAAACAAGTTATTTGCTTCTTCTGTAATATGTGCTGTCTTCAGCCAAATATTTTACTAGTTTTGCGCTTTTTGGGCTAAGATTAGAATGTTTGCGACTTTTTGTTGATAAAGTTGTTGGACAATTTCTTTGTTGATTGTTCTGTAATTGTATAGTGCTTTGTTTCTTAATGTCCATATAAGATTTCTGTACTCTGCCAATAGAACAAGTAGCTTTGTGTGGGTGTCTTGTGTGGAGTAAGGAATGGAATTTATCATGATTGCTTTGTAAACATCTGTTCTTTGTTTCAAATGAGTGTTTAGGATGTTTTGTAGGAGATTTCTTGTTGGCATGATTGTGTTGCATTCGTAATAGATGTGCTCTTCTGATTCTTGGACGTTCCGTCTACAAAGCTGACACTGTAGCATTTGTTTAGTTATTTTTGCTGTTCTCTCTGTTGTTGGGGTCATGCTGTAAACAAGCCTATATGTAATTTCCCTTGCTTTTGGAGTAATCTGCTTGTTGTGAATATTAGAGAAAATTTCGGTATAATCTTTTATGAAATATCTATGTCCTATTTTAATTCTGAGATGTACCGGAGTTGCTTGTAATTTAACTAAATGCCTGTAGATTGTATGTGTTTTCTTGTGTAGTAATTTTTCATGTCCTTTAATGGCTGAAATACATGTTTTGTAGAACGTTGCGAGAGTGCCAAAATATTGTGAGGATGTATTCCTAATAGGTTTTAAAGAAGATAGCCAAATTCCAATGTAATAGTGTGCTAAAGGGTATTTTTCTGGGTGTTGTAGGATTTCACCTACGTGTTTGATCCTAAGTGCTTGTATTTTGGTTGTTATGTCTTGGAGGGCGATACCTCCATCTTTTTTGTCTTGCATGAGTGTAGTATGTTTGATACTGTAGATGGTGCTGCCAAACACAAAGCGTCTAATCTCTTTGTTTATGTTTGTGACAGTTTGACGTGGGGGATCTAGGACTGTGCACAGATACAGTATTTTTGGAATTATATATGTATTAACAATGGTACTTCTACCAAATATGGTAGTTGTTTTGTATTTGTATCTCTGTAACATATCTGTTATTTTCTTCTCTAGATTTTGCCAAGTGTCTTTGTGTGTCTGATTTGGTTGACATGGGAAGACTATTCCGTACACTTTTATAAGATTGTTTGATGTTAAGTCAAATGGAAAATCCGCCTTATTTTTCCATTTGCCTAAGCCCATTATAGTAGATTTTTGGACGTTTAATTTTGCCCCACTCCCTTTGCCGAAAAACGAGAACGTCTCCAAAATGATCCGTACAAATTTTTCAGTGGTCGGAAAGAAAATGGTATCGTCCGCATAAGCACGCAGCTTTTAATCACCCTTCCCTGGTATGAACGTACCCCTGACATTGTCGTCCTGTCGTATCTTTTCTAGAAGTGGCTCTAGAGCGACAACGTACAGTAAAGGGGACAAGGGACATCCCTGTCTCACTGACCTAGTCAACCTGAAGGAATTGGTTAGGGTATGGTTTAATAGAATCCGACTTTCCGGTTTCAAATATAAAATTTTGACCCATGTCCGAAAATAATTTCCCACGTTGCAGTGTGAGAGAGTTTTGTGGAGGTATGAGTGAGATATTCTGTCGAATGCTTTTTCTTGATCTAAAGAGAGAATTGAGGACTGACAGTTTTTCAGATGTGTGTAGTTGATGATGTCCCTTATGACGTGTGTGTGTTGCTGGATATTCCGGTGTTGCACACTACATTGCTGGTCTTCATGAATGAGAGATGCCATTACTGGTTTCAATTTATTCGTCAAAGTCTTTGTTAAAATCTTGTAGTCTACATTTAAAAGCGAGATAGGTCTGTAACTCTTTACCCGTGTCTTGTCAGTGTTCTCCTTCGGAATAAGAGTGATGTAAGACGTGTTGAAACTGGATGGGAGTTCATGTTTGTGGAAAGATTCAGAGAATACTGCTAGTAAAAGGGGACCTAGAAGAGGAAAGAAAAACTGATAGAATTCAGCAGTAATACCGTCAGGGCCAGGCGATTTGCCCTTCTGCATTCCATGAACCGCGAACATCACCACAACACAGGTCGGTTTTATAGAGAATGTTACGTCCAGTAGTTTGCCATTGGCTGCTCCGTGACGAAGAGGTTACGGGCGCAGATCATAATCCAGCATATCGAGTTCGAAACACGGCTGCAGGCGATTTCGAAGCTTTGGCTGGCTTCCCATACAACGGTATGAGTGCCATTCGTTCAGAAAGTAATGATAAACTTTTTTTTCCATATCCATTAACAAGACATCGCTGTCAAAACCAGCATTTTGCTGCTGTTGTTGATGTCTTGGCAAGATTACGTTCAGTAGTTTGCCATTGATTTCTGAACGACCGGCTCCCATACCAATTCGTTACAACCCAGCGCAACACGGTCTGCCGCCAAATCGCGGCAGCTGTGTTTCAAAAGCAGATACGCGGGATTACGAATCTGCAATGATAAACTACTGAACGTAAATTTGCTAATGATCACGAACAGCCAAAAAATGTTGGGGTCCACAGCAACATAAACTGTAAAGCTATATATATATATATATATATATATATATATATATATATATATATATATATATATATATATATATATATATATATATATATATATATATATATACTAGCTGACCCGGCTGTCTGACTGTCTGTCTGTCTGTCCAGGCCCGGCGTCGCCCAGCCCCTGGTGGAGATCATCTCAGTTAATTCATATAAGTAGTCATATAAGCTCCCGTTCCCGACTATCTGACTGTCTGTCTGTCTGTCTGTCTGTCTGTCTGACCCGGCTTCACCCAGTCCCTGGTGGGGAGCATCTCATTTAATTCATATGAGTAGTCATATAAGCTCCCGTTCCCGTCTGTCTGTCTGTGTGTCTGTCTGTCTGTCTGTCTGTCTAACCAGACCCGGAGTCTCCCAGCCCCTCATGGGGTGCTGTCGTGAAATCCTGAAGACATCGACCTGATGAGTGAGGACAGAGTGATGGTCATTGACCGAATGGTAAAGAAGACAGAGACAGTTGTTGTAAGGGTCATTGACTGAAGGATTCGCATGACATACAACTTTGCGCGAGATTGCTACGATCGTTTGGTTGTAAAAACGGAGTCCTCGATCAAAGAGTCGGAAATGTTTGATGTACGGTGAGCGGAGAAAACGGGAACTAGCGGACAAGAGCGATAAAGCAATTTCACAAACCTTTGATGTGAGAAAACGGTAGACGATCAAAAAACGTTTGAAGTGACGGTAATTTCGGTTGTTGATGTATGAAAATCAAAAGAACGGAGAATGGGAGCAAAGGTATAAATAGTTGGGAAACATGTTTGTTGTTGAGTGTGCTACCAACTATTCCATCTAGCTGGAGGGTTTTATCTATTCGTCCTTATTAAGAAGAGAAATACACTGTCCCCTATATATATATATATATATATATATATATATATATATATATATATATATATATATATATATATATATATATATATAGATAGATAGATAGATAGATACAGTGATAGGCAGTATTGATGTGATTTCAACAATGGATTTTTATTAACTTCATGAATTGTGAATTTGTAGAATTCAAGAACGTACTTTAATCCTATTATTCCGTGGTGATGAGACTGTGAAAAATTTCAAGATATTGGAATACACCCAGAATCAGTCGGAGAGACGCATCCCCGTTTGAAATCAATACAAATATGTGTGGTGTGTTGTCGAATGTCCGTATACGGATGAGGGATGGGATGCGGAACATAGACACAAAGAGTCCTGTCTCGCACACGCAATAGACTACACCACACATTGCATATATACGTTCAATACCTACACCTGACATAGTTTTTCTGCATTAAATATTCTATTAATTGTTTGAGTAAAATGTTGTCGGGGTATGTTATGAAGAAAAAAAAAGAGAGATAGTGATCAGAAGACATAAAAAAGGGGGGGGGGGTGAACAAAGGTCTGACAATAGTCCCAAATTATAAAAAAGGATTTTAACGGTGTGCTTGTTGACTCCACTTTCCACCCAGGGACGACAAGTGACATTAAATGGGAGTGCGTCGGGATATATAGTGACTTTAAAGGAGAGCACGTCCATGGGATATATGGTGACTTTAAAGGAGAGCATGTCCATGGGATATATGATGACATTACATTTTGTTAGTGACATTATATTAATGTTGGGGACATTACAGTGAGAAAGATCCAGACAGGGTGAATGTGGATAGGTGTTACAACACATTACATTCCTGTTCACACTTTACACGTCTACATAAGTCTTAGTCCTAAATCTCCTCTTGTCTTGAGAGATTGTTTGTGGTGTACTGTGTGGTGTCATAGATATATATATATATATATATATATATATATATATATATATATATATATATATATATATATATATATATATATATATATATATATATATATATATATATATATATATATATATATATATATATATATATATATATATATATGAATTTAGATAGTGAGTAATTACCTACTGCCTTGGGGTTTCTTTACTCAACCTGCTGACTCACCTTCTTAAACTATGGCCACTCCTAATCTAACTACGGCAGAACTAAGGGGAAAGGGCGAAGCAATGAGTTTGTCGGGTTCTGCACTAACAGATTACGTACAGGAGGTGGAGAGGGAGCTTCGCCAAGCAGAAAGGGAAGATCGAAAGGCCGAGTTGGAATTGAGAAGGATGGAGTTAGAACAGGCTGCCAAGAGACTGGAAACGAAAGAGGTCGCTAGGAGACTGGAAGCTTAACAGTTCAACAAGAGATTGGAAGCTTAACTGGCCAACAAGAGCAGAGAACATGAATACCGCATGCGAGAATTGGAACTCAAAACACAAACTAAGGGAGAAACGGATGGGGAAGAAGGAGGATCATCTTCATATGATTCAACCAACATGATTGGACATGGTTACTATGCCATGAAGTTTCCCTTAGCTGTTTATGAGGGAAGTAGGAAAGATTTGACCAATACGTGAATCGCTTCGAGGCCATGGCAGTCGCTATGGGGCTGGATAGAAGCAAAGGGAATCTTAAATTGTCCCAGGGATTACGCGGTTCCGGTTACGAGGTTTACTCATGCCTACCGCCAGGACACGAAAATAACTACGAAGAATTAAAAGAAGCTTTGATGAAACACTAAGAGATCACCTCACAAACGTATCGGAAGAAGTTTCGATCGGCAAAATGAGAGCCGGGAGAGCTATTCGCCGCCTTCAGTTTAAGGCTGAAATCATACCTCCAAAAATGGATGGATTTGGCAGAGTTCAAGCGGGACTATGAGAGTCGGAAGAGCTGATGGTAGTCGACCAGATGAGCCAGCAAATGTCGGGACCACTGAAGACATTTTTAGGAGAACAAGGGGCGGAACGGCTTGATGTTGTGAATAAGCTGGCGGAAAGATTCGTGGAAGTCCATGGGGAAGCTAAAGAAACCAATTTACCAACCACCAAAATAAGGAGAAACAGGACTGAAAGAAATCCAAGAACTCGGAATACAAGAAAGGGGAACCTTATGAAGAGCACTCAGAGAAGAGTCCAAAGAAGAAGAAGGATGGAAGACAGAGCCCACTCAACTCTCAACCGACACGACAGTGGTCTGAGAAGTGGTGTTCAATCTGCAAGTCGCCCTTTTCACAACACAAAAGACTGCAGATCGAAAACAAAAAAGCTCTCACTTCGCGGCCTGCCGCGTGGCTTCAAGGACAGTTGCCACCAAAAAGGTCAAGGTCGTTAAAGAAATTCTGGACCAAGGGAGACCACCTGTGGTTGAGTTGATTGAGGTGAATGGCCACCAAGTCAACGGTTTATACGATATGGGTTTGGACGGGGAAGCTGTAATTGATGCCAGCCTGGTACGCCCAGACCAACTTACATGGGAGACCATTGAGATACAGCCTGCAATGAGGAGTGCTGTTACCATGACGCTACCAATCGCCAATGTAGAGATTAAGTCCAGGTATGTCACGGGTATTATTCCTGCAACTGTATTAGCTGACTCCCTATTTCCCGTGATCATTGGTACGAAATACGTGTTCTTAGAGGTGCTCAAACAGCCCACCCACAGGAGAGCATTAGCCAGTGGATCCCAAGGGAAGAAAGAAGAGGCAGAGACACTATGTGACCACTCAGTGCTAGGGGAATTGCATACTGCCCAGAGGAAGGATACTACGTTGCGTCCTTGCTACAGGAAGCTGCAAAGAAGTGCTGACCCACCAAAACGGGGACAGTATTTTCTGAGGAATCGACTGCTCTATCGGAGAGCTGGAAGGGGAGAAAAACTGCACGAGCAGTGGGTGGTCCCAGAGACCCACCGTCCTCACATTATTCAGAGTGGACACACCATATCCGAGAATCGACATATGGGAATCAGAGAGACATTGCAGCAGATTTCGGGCCATTATTGCTGGCCAGGAATGACCAGAGATGTACGCCAGTTAGTGAAGTCTTGCACATAGTGCCAGAAGGCGCCATCCAAAAATAGGACGAAGAGTAAAATAGCTCTTTAGGTGGAAGACAAAGTGGAAGTGTGGGGTCCAGCAGAGACCAATATACTCCAAGTAGGATGGAACAGACATTATCCTGTGGTAAAGGTTGTGTCAAAGAATACCTACGAAATCCGGATCAGGGAAGAACTGAAAAGTCTCCCTAGCCATCTTCTTCGGAAATAGGAGGAGAGATCAGAGAGCAAATCTTCTCACCTTATGGTGATGGCAGCCATTGAGAAAAAGTTTACAGATCCAGACGAAGACCAGAGATCCAAAGTACTACATAGGAGGACCTATGGGAACGTGCGAGGTAGGTCAGATTTTCCCAACGAAGATAGGAGGGAAATCACACGTCAGGGAAAGGACAACAGTAACACATTCGCTAGTAACTCAGGTCAGGAGGGGTGGGTAACGTCGGGAAAGACGAGAGATACCCGTGACTCCAACCGAAGATTGGCTGACCAGATCCAACATCGACCGAGATGGTCCTGGAAGCAAAAATCTAGGAGTTTTGGGAAAGACGATTCTGTCTAACGAGGACGATACTGCAGATCCCAGGAGGCAAAACTTGGGGACACTAAGCGGATATGGAGACACTGTTACAGTCAGGATGGGACGATCCATCTGTATTGTGAACCGTCGCTTACGCAAGTCGAAAGTAGGTCGACCGAACGTACAAGGGCGACGTGCCAACATTAGTGTCTGTCATAACTAGGATATAGGCTATCTGTGAGATCGCCTAATGGATGGAGAGGCAATACCTTTGAGGGTACAAGAGGACCATCAACATTTTATGTGTTGGGCAACACCTCCCAGAAACTGAGTAAGAAACGTCTACCGGCTGAAAAGAATTATTCTACAGTCGAAAGAGAATGCTTGTCACTCGTATGGGTCGTACAAATATTGCAACCATATTTATACGGAGTACAGTTTACGGTCCAGTCAGATCATCAACCCTTGATGTTGCTAGCTACCTCGCAAAAGCTCAACGCACGGTTGATGCGTTGGTCGTTGTGGTTGCAGACGTACAACTTCACAGTGGAGTATATCCCAGGTAAGGAGAATGTAGGAGCGGATTTCCTATCTAGACATCCAGCTCCTGAAGAAGAGGAATAGGTTGATAAAAATCATCAGGATCGAACCTCCAGGGAACAAGAGTCGACGCGGTCTACTCTCTTAGAGGGGGCCTATGTCGTGAAATCCTGAAGGACATCGACCTGATGAGTGAGGACAGAGTGATGGTCATTGACCGAATGGTAAAGAAAACAGAGACAGTTGTTGTAAGGGTCATTGACTGAAGGGTTCACAGGACATACAACTTTGCGCGAGATTTTTACGATCGGTTGGTTGTAAAAACGGAGTCCTCGATCAAAGAGTCGGAAATGTTTGATGTACGGTGAGCGGAGAAAACGGGAACTAGCGGAGAAAACGGGAACTAGCGGACAAGAGCGGTAAAGCAATTTCACAAACCTTTGATGTGAGAAAACGGTAGACGATCAGAACACGTTTGACGTAACGGTAATTTCGGTTGTTGATGTATGAAAATCAAAAGAAAGGAGAATGGGAGCAAAGGTATAAATAGTTGGGAAACATGTTTGTTGTTGAGTGTGCTACCAACTATTCCATCTAGCAGGAGGGTTTTATCTATTCGTCCTTATTAAGAACAGAAATACACTGTCCCGAGTTGCTTAGAGGCAATGGGGCAATTGTGCTTATGTGCTTATGTGTTTCAATTCCTGGACTACAATAGATAGTATAAGGTTCCACGAAAAGTCTCCTGACATACCCTGAGAAGATAAAAAGACACTTCACTTGTGCAGAGATAAATTACCTAACCATATAAACTAAGAGTATAGAAAAGTTTTACTGATGTGCCGAGATAACTAATCGCAACAAGTTGAACTCTGCAAATAAATAACATCCAGGCTAAGAAAGCAGTCGATAGAACTTTACTTCTCTGAAGGCAGAGCGAAATAACTTAAAGATATTTGCACGGTGTAAAAATATAAAAAGGAAAAATGGATAACTCACGAACAGTTTCCATGCATACAAAAATAGTTACTTGACTAACTGGTGACAGTGTGTCGAACACACACACACACACACACACACACACACACACACACACACACACACACACACACACACACACACACACATATATATATATATATATATATATATATATATATATATATATATATATATATATATATATATAGTGATAGACAGTGTTGATGTACTTTCAGCAATGGATTTTATTAACTCCCTGAATTGTGAATGTGTAGAATTCAAGAACTTACAGTAATCCAATTATTCCGTGGTGATCAGACTGAAAATTTCAAGATATTAGAATACGCCCAGAATCAGTCGGAGAGACGCATCCCCGGGTGAGATAAATCCATATATGTGTGGTTTGTTGTCGAATGGCCGTATACGGATGAGAGATGGGATGCGGAACAATGACATAAAGAGTCCTATCTCGCACACGCAATAGACTACACCACAAATTACATATATACATTCAATACCTACACCTGACATGGTTTTTCTGCATTAAATATTCTATTAATTGTTTGAGGAAAATGTTGTCGGGATATGTTATGAATGAATAAAAGGAAGAGATATTGAGAGAGATAGTGATCAGAAGACATAAAGGAAGGGGGGGGGGGGGGGGTAGACAAAGGTCTCGCAATAGTCCCAAATTATAAAAAAGGATTTTAACGGTGTGCTTGTTGACTCCACTTTCCCCCAGGGACGACAAGTGACAGGTGCATCTCATTTAATTCATATAAGTAGTCATATAAGT